>VWPU01004877.1:0-156002 GCA_013398955.1 Callaeas wilsoni
GAGGGCGGGGGGGCGGGCCACATGCCGCAGGATGGGCAGCAGGGGGTGAGAGTCCTATGGGATAGGGGGGTGGGGGCTTGGACGTCATTAGGACCTAGGGGTCAGGGCAGGTCTGAGGGGGCAGGGGGCATGGCGAGTGTCACACAGGTCTGGGAGACCAGCAAGGGCTCAGGATGGACCATGGGGGTTGGGGGGGCAGAGAGGGCAGCAGGCTCAAGGGCAGGTCAAATCTAGCTTTGGGATGGGGACAGGTCTGGGGAGCACTGGGGGTCACGCATGTGTGGGGAAGCAGCAGAGGGTCAGAGTCCTGTGGGGTCAGGGGGAGCTGGAATGGTAAGCACAAGATGAGGTCAGAAAGGCCTGGGGGTCAGGGCAGGTCTGGAGGCTGCAGGAGGTATGGAGGGTGGTCACACATGGCTGGGGGGCATTAGAATGTCATGTGGACTGTGGGGTCATAGAGGGATGAGGGGGCAGGCACAAGGAGGGGGTCAGATCCAGCCTTGGGGTGAGGTCAGGGCTGAGGGTCAAGAAGGGGGTGGGGGGGCACGGGGTGATCACACAGGTGGTGGGGCAGCAATGGTCAGAGTCCTAGGGGGGCTAGAGGGTGTTGGGGAGTGACAGGCACAAGGAGGGAGTCATATCCAGCCAGGGCTGGGGAGGGCAGGGCAGGCCTAGGGACATGTCACCCCCAGGGGAACAGAGGTTGACCCACCCCCTGCCCCCGGATGCCCCAGAGAGGGGGTGCAGGTACGACATCTATGCACCCCCCAGTTCTGCACCTCCTCTCCAGTCTCCATCTTACACACCCATAAGCAATCTCACTCCCCAAACCACCCTCATTCCACAAGGGAGGGTGCAAGGGCACCTCAGCACCCCCAGTGCACCCCCACTCCATCCCTGCCCCCTGAAAACACCATCTGGAATGGGCCAGGCCCCTGGTTCAGAGCTGATCCAACATGATTACTGTGTGTGAGACACAACCCGGGCGCCTCAGCAGCCCCCATGACACAGTCCATTCTCGCCTTTCCAAGGCCAAGCTGCCGCTGCAGTTGGGAAAACAGCCTCAAAAATTAAAATAACAAAGACAGGGCTGGAATGGAGAAATTCCATCGAAGTTCATTCAGCTCATTGCAGGCGGCGGGGGCAGGACCCAAAGTGCTGTGGGTGTTGCACCCGCTCGCTCCAAGGCTGAATCAGCTTTCCGAAAGCAAACAAGCAGGAGAGGAGGATTGTTGGGAAAGGAAGTGGCCAGGCCTGTCCAAGGGGAGGCAGGCGTGGATTAGCAATAGGAGTGGAGGCTCCTGGAGCTCGATAAAGGATTCGCCAGGGCTGGGAACGCCGAGGGACATCCGTCACCTCTGCTTCACTGCGTGCTATCGAGCAATTTATGACTGAACTGGAACCGACTAGTTTGGCAAAAAGGATGTGGAGAGGAGCCAGGGGAGCATCGTGGAAAAACTGCTCCTGCAAGGCCATGGGGGAAGTTGAGTTATTTTAAAATTGCTAATTTATTGTACTTTGTTAACTCAGTGCAGCAAATGGCTCTGGGAGCACTGCCTGCTCGTGCAAGCTGCTTTTCCTGTCTTTAATGTTTTTTTTTCAGTACAAGAGCCACTCCAGTTTCAGCTCTCACTCTGTAAGTCACATTTTCAGCACGACCGGTGGCAGGAATTCGTAAAATAAATAATTAAACAAATAGTGTTTTGTGTCTGTGTTGGGTTGTGTTTTTTTTTTAAAGAAAAATCCTGGAGTAAATATTCCATCGGCTGGTAGCTAATCACAGCCATTTAGGGAACGTTAATTAGGACCACTTGCAGTGAACACTGTTCAAGGAGGTATAAATTTCATTTGTGCATTTCAGTTTGATTTTGGGTGGAGAGAGGAGAAGTTGTGGAAGCTGTTATATCCAATAAAGGGACTGACTTACTGAACCCCCCCAGCTCTTCTGGACTCCCCTTCACTGCCCTTAGAAACACCTCCAACTCCAAAAGAAGCAGTTCATCCCCTCAGAATGCCAGGCAGGAATCAGACACCAGAAACACCCAATCTCTGGCACTGTCCCCCACCTTTCTGTTTTAGGGGTGGTGGGGGTCACTTTGGTCTAAGTTTTCCTGTGCTTTTGGGACAGCGCTTGATGGGGCACTTCCTTCTCCTTCTCCATGCATTGCCAGGGATCCAATGCCATCGGTATTTCCATGTAGGCCAACAGGAGAACCTTTCGCTGTCACAGAATCACAGAATGGTTTATGGTGGAAGGGACCCCCAAGCCCCTCCCATCCCACCCTCTGCCATGGGCAGGGACATCTTCCACCAGATGAGGTTGCTCTAAGCCCCATCCAATGTGGCCTTGGACACTCTCAGGCATGGGGCAGCCACAGCCTCTGTCATTTCCCGATGGCTGTTTGCTCACTGTCATTTTCACTGAAATCACAGACCAATGCCCCTCTTTTCCTTCGCTCCGGCAGGACCAAATTCCCAGGCAGAGCCTCCTTGAGAATCCACTGCAGCCAGGAATGTTTTTCAAGACATCCCTTGATGCACCACTGAGTTCTGGGCTTGACAGTGGACCCACGGCCTGGGCTCTGCCAGGTCAGGCTGGAACAGGAGGTGGTGACATCTGATAAGGAACAGATAAACTGAGGTTGCACCATCCTCCTCCTGTGACTCCCCCTCTCCTGCCCTGTATTCCTCTGAAATATTTGGGGTTTCTCTTCTCACCTGCAAATTCAGGACTGGGGCACATCCCCTTCAGCACATTCTGGAAAGGCAGGCCTTGTGTTTTGAAGTCCAAGGGCTCTGCTAGCTCAGCTCTGCTCCTAGATGTCCAGCAGCTCATCCTCGGCTGTAGTCATATCCTTCCCTACGCTCCTCTGCTGAACTCTCAGCTATGGTTCTCTCCACCTTCATCCTCCAAAGAGCAGCTCAGAGCAACACTTCCAGCTGCAGTTTCCTTTCCAAGAAGCCAAAATCGCACCTCACACCAGACATGGCAGCTGGTCCCTTTGTGGCACAGAGAGGGAAGGAATCAACAAGTTGTAACTGTATTTCTGGCTGTAAGCAGGAATTTCAGAGCAGCTGTTAATCCCTTGTACCTACCTGTACTCTGCTGATAGCAAGGATCCCACTTGCTGTCAGCAGAGTACAGGTAGGTACAAGGGATTTCAGGCAAGTTTGTCAGATAACAATAGGAAGGAAGTTACTGGATAAATTTCCCAGTAATCAGTGATCTCGGAACTTTTTCCTCCTACACTCCATCAGGACACAGCTCTGAATGGGCATGCACCACACAGCCCAGTCTGGTACAACACTTCCAACTGTGCTGTGCCAGCACATCTGAGACTGGGCTCCCTGGAACACCAAAGGTCTCTCAGGCAAAAATATAATTATCAGTGTTGACACATCACATTTGGACTATTTTTTATGACATCTCTGATGGGAGCTGATCTCCCAGGTTTGGAATCCGCAGAGAATTGGTGGACTGTTTTTTTAATTGTCTGGTTTTTGTTTTGTTTTTTCTTTAAAGAAGAAAAGCCAACCTATCAGAATGTGCTTCTGGTCAAAAAAGGTCAGTTTGTTTCTGTGTTTACAGGGAAAGGTTTGCTGCTTCAAAGTGGCTGGAAAATGTAAATAGTTCATCAGTATAGGAAATTTTTTGATTCAATTAAAAATTCTAATGTCAACTTTTAAGATACTACTTCTAAAAGCTTATAAAGCCTCAAAACTAAAACAATGTAAGGTTAGAAATCAAGATTCTGTTGACCTCAACTTGATTTTCCCCATCGTATTACAGTTTGGAAGCAATTTCTTTGTGTTTCATGTTCTGGCCCAGCAAGAGAAGAAACTATTTGGACCTCCAAGAATTCTCATGCAGGAAAACAACTCCTTCCAGCCCACACCTGAGTGACACATGAAACTATTCTGTTTCCCCTTTTTTTCATTAACTTTTTAAGAATCCCTGAGCTCTGGTCCTTTGAGAGGAGCTGGTTATGAGCAACACAGTATGTACATGGCTGACCAAATATTATCTCATCCGTAGGGACAAGCCAGCCCTTCTCCACCATCAGCTCTGCCAGATCACCCCTGTGCACATCCCGCTTGCCAAGTCTGCCATCAACCAGTGTTAATGCCTCTGATTACTTTCCTATGATAGCTCTCCTCTTCTTGTCTCAGCCTCCTTAGATGTCAGTGATATTCCTAGTACATAGCACTTGTGTCATGTTCTGAAGAACGACTCAGCTGCCACAGCCATTTTCTTTGTCACTGGATTCGACTGGAGCTTGGAGCTCCCCTCCACAGGCACAGCACGCTCAGCAAAACAGGCGCAAGCCCTGCCTTCCCACCATAGTCTCTCTGCTAACCTAGGTTAGATTAGACTGAAATTGGGTAAGATTTTTTGGAGATTTTAACAGAGCACGTAACAATTTCCTTCTGCCTTCAATTTTGAAAGGATAAGATGTCAGAAGTCAAGATTCTGATCTTTTGAATGTGTTTTTGGTGACTTTTCTTTGCCTCTGCTTTCCAACCTTGTGGAATACACTAACTGCATTTTTCCAAGCATTTCTGTATTGCCACAAGGTCTGGAAATCTGCTGATATAAGGTACACAAAAGAAGAGCTGAGATTCCTCGGTGATACTAGGACATGGGCAGCTGGGGACTGGAGAAAAACAAATAGCCTGAACCTTTAAAATGTAAAAGCTGGCATCAGTGATCTCAAATACAAACATTTTATAGCACTGGGGGAAAAAAAAAACCAACCAAAACCCACAGGAGTACAACACTCAACGGGCTTTTAAAGATTTTAGCACCACCGGATGATGTCACCTACAGGCATCACATCCTGAAGAGGCCAACCCTTGTCTGTACAGTTATTCTGTTAAACCTAATGAGGCACGACCCACCAGTGAAGATTTTTCTAGGCTTGAGGCATTCAAAACATGTCACCCTTGAGTGGATTCTTGCCTGTTAAGGGTAGGGCTTCTGCCACACTAGGAACATTAAAAGTGTCTTTCCTCATTTTCCTTAGGGAGAAAACCAGTATTTGAGCTCCTCAGAGATAACATGCCATTGCCTGACTCCTTCCTGAGGCCATTCCGAGAGCCTCCACCCTCCCACACAATGGAGTTTATCTCTGAGGTTTTTCCTGCTCCTCCCTCTGTCTACACCTTCAGGTATTCCATTAGGGAGGCTTTGATACCCAAACCCAGTAGGAAAGCATCCAGGTCACTCAGCCTCCACACAAGCCGCAAGCCACGTGCACCCTCAGAGCCCTGATCCAAGGCAACGCATGTCCTGCTGCCGGAGGAGGAAGGCAGCTGTGTGCAGGCACCTGGAATCGTGCAGCCACCTGGAACTGCGCAGCCTCCATGCCAAGGGGAACCAAACCTCACAGGTATGAAAGGAACACCTCTGCAATCCCAAAGCACACAGTACTGGAAACATCCACTGGTTCTGCAAGCACCTGAAACAATGTGATTCTCCTACATGTGCCAGCAAGTCCTTCCCTGTCCTCGCTCACTCTTGGCTTCTCAGAATACAAGAGGACTTTATTCTCAACAGGGTTTGGCCCCTGCTTCTCTTTCTCCTGCCTAAAATGGACATAATAACACTCTACTTTACAGGGCTTTGGAAAGCCTTAATTAGACAAACTGCTCTGAGATTTGTGTAAGAAGAAAATTAAACCAACATCCTATTGTAAAGCCAGAGTTACTGCACACACATTTCTCTAAGTACATTCAGCCTCTTTGTGAATGTCTGGAAATACATTCCAACCTTCCTAACGAGGCTCATCTCAGTAGGGAAGAACTCACTTGAAGTTGTGGAAAAGTCAGATTTAGTTTTCTGTGCAACCTCCATCAACCTCTTCACACCCACCATTGGCACCGAATGTGGAAAAAGCCATGTGGCCGTGTAATTACGGACTGTAGTGAGGTGGCCCTGCCCAGGTTCTGCTCCCCAGGTGACCGGGATATTCAGCATGCCTTGAGCCTGGTCCCAGGAATGAAGAAGGAGTCCGAGGGGACATCAGGCAATTTAATCTCCAAATGAGGAAAGCCACATCTAGTGACCCTGGGGAAGGGTGGTAACTCTCTCCTTACACCTGAGCAGACCCCCTCGCGTTCCACACACAGCACAGAGGTGTGAGCCTGGCCTCTGCGACCAGGGACTGCCAACAGCAGCTTCCCACTTCACAGGAGCTGAACGTAAGTTTCATATTCCAAAGATTTGGCAATCCCCCGGAACTCCCTAACTTCCACATAACATGAAATTGCAAGAGCTGCAAGGGTCCTTTGGACCGCAAAGACAAACTAAATACAGCAGTCACACTCCACCCCAAAATCAAGATGCTGTTCTCATGCTATGCTGGTGCTTGCAGTGAGGGCTCTTCGGGGTTAACACCAGAGAGCACAGTTTAGAACAGCAGGGTCCAAACCTCACCAGGATTTTCTTCTTTCCTGGAAACAGCCATGGACCAACAGGTTGGGAGCTGCTGGCAGGTGCTGACACGTAAGACTTGCCAGTGAGCTTTGCCATCACTGCTTTCCAACCGCTGCCATTTCCTGCTCATCCCACTGTGGGTCAAAGACCGAGAATAAAAGCCTTCACTGGCAGGACGACTACCATGCCATACAACCTCTGGCCAGGAGGGAAAAACAGAGGCATACATGACTCAGATTCCCTTGCCTTTCCCTGCCTGTGTTCCAGACAAGTGTCCAGGCCTGGCTCATGCTCTCCTGGCTTACGCTGTATCCAGTTTAGTTCAGATTAGCACTCAGGGATGCCTACAAAGGTAACTTCCTGCAATGTGTCCCACTTTTTAAGCAACACAAGCTCCCATTCAGCCAGGCAGTTACACACAGGAACTCACTGCCTTCAGCGAAGAGCTAAAAGCACGAACTCCAGAGCTTTGCTGATTAAGCGCAGAGCTGACAACTCTTTTTCCTCCAGAGCACCTCACTTTGCAGGAGGGTCCTCCAAAAAATTCCTCCTAATCCTCGTTTTTCTGGTAATTTCTCTCTTGTCCTGAAATACAGTTAAAATCAGAACTTCTGTTGAAGTCAGTGTCTAGGGACACTATACACAAGGATGTGTGCCAGGCAACCCCATCATGGAAGAGGAATAGTTACTACAGCAAAAATGGTCCTGATTGTGGCATCCTCCCTCATGGATTTATTTTCCCCAATATGGCAACAAACCAAAAACAGTGGCACTTCTCTGACTGGCAAATCAGATCCTGCTGACTGATCAGAGCAAAGACTGCGTGACTCAGTTTCCCTCCATCTGTGTTTACAGAGATGGAAGGACAGTCCCCAAATCCTGTAATAACTTGATCCTTGCAGTCCCATCCTCACTCCTGGGCAGTAAAACCTGTGCATCTTTCAGTAGTGCTCAGGAAAAACAGTTAAGTTCAGTTCGGGCTTGCAATTCCTGTGGGTAATGCAGTGGGCACAAGCCAGGGCTCATCCCAACACCAATGACAGAAAGAAGCTCTTCCAGCTTTCGTTATGATGCAGTGCCAAAAGCTGCTGGTGTGTGCACAGGGCGGTTCCCTCTGCTCACACCTCTCTTCTATTGAAAATAATCAGGTCTCATTTATACCGGAGCTCTAGAACTCACTGCAGATTAGAAATGGTGGTGGCACACCTGGAGAAGGCAGAGCTGAATTATTTGGGAGAGAAGACAATTGTGTCTGATCTCACATGCCCCTGGTCAGAAGAATTTGATGACCACTGTTGTAACAATCCAAATCACTATGGATGACTGCTCTTCTCACTTTGCTGTGCTGCCAGGAAGATCCTATGAAAGCTCTGATTTGCACTGGCATTTACAATTTACTTATTTTTGAAGTGACAGCATCAGAAATACCCCCCAGACCCTTGTTCACATCACCTCCCCTGTTCCCTCCTGCCTCCCAATTCATAGCCTGTCTGTGAAACCACAGTGCTCTGAGAAGAATGATGTACCTGGGGAGGCAAAAGCTTCTTTGCCCTTCATTGGAACCCTCAGCAACAGGGCTGGATCAAAGCCCTTTCTGAAGGACTAGTTCGAAGTCCAAATCCAAGTCACAGCCTTGATGGCATTATCCCTACATGAAAGGATTATGTGAGGGGTCACAATAGGTGATGATAAAGTTCCCTTCCAGCCAAAACAATCCATGAATCTTCAAGGAAATCCATCATCTTCTGGCAACAGCCAGGACCAGATTTTCCAAAGTGTAACAATGCCTGGCTCCAAGATCGCCGGGGCAGCCCATGTGAAGAGCTATGAAATCATCTCTTCTGCTTGGGAGGTTCATCAGGCCACGCTGGCATTGCCTGTAAGCCACAGACCACAAGACTTGGAATGCTGGGAACAAAACCAGACCAGAAACGCTCAGAAAGGCTTTAAAGTTAATGTTACACTGCAAAGAAGGAAGAGGGGGAATAAAAACCCCAAAACACTAACAGCACTTAACCTGGCTGTTCAGCATGGTAAAAATCAATTTGGAGATCTCTTGAACATGCTGGAAAGCTTGAGCAACCCAGCCTGCTCAGCAGGCCCAAGGAGGGCATGGCAGGAGCTGCTGCAAGTCAGGACCAAGGTACCTGAGCAGAGCTGTGTGGGTAGCAAGGCCTGGAGTGGCAGAAGAGCAGCAGCTTCTGAGAGGACACGAGCTGACAGGGATTAGTGACGGAAACTCAAACAGTATCTGTCTGTAGGAGGCTTGGCTCAATTCAAGGCCATTAACTTGTTGCTTCCTGAACACCACCAAGAGGACTGGAAACAAAAGCACGTCTGCCCAGCATGGGCTCTGCTGAGTGACTGCTTAAATACTCCAGCAGAACTAAGAGCATTAAGAAAGGCAAAGAGCCATTTCAATGGCTCCAGGCTCACAGGGCTGCAAGTTTTTGCATGAAGCCCAAGTTAAAACCAGGCAACTGGGATACAGCCTTGAAAGCACAAACAAATTAATTAATAACCTTCATTTTCTCCCATGCAGGAGTGTGAATTTAAAGGGGAGTCCATCAACTTTACATAAATCATGTTTATGATAAAAAACGTATTTTCCTGCACTGCTTACAAGCCTTTGGATGATTAATAAGGCATTTTTCAAATTACTTTAATTCACACTAATTATGCTGATTGTTTACCCCAATCTTGCAGGGAGATAAAGCTATCCCAGGAGGAGGTCTTCCTCCAGGGACCAAGAGGGAAAGGACCCCAGGCAACTGCCTGAGGCCCCAGTAACACACAGGAGGTCTGTCACTGAGATGGTTACATGAGTCATGTCAGGTCCAATGCTCACAGGGCTCTTGCTAAGCCTGACTCTGTGCCTGGATAAGGTGAGGAGACTACAGCTTGCTTACCTGCTGCCAGAGGACTTGAGCTGTGTTTTGCCTAGACCTTGCCTGATGCCTCAGCCTTGCCTCAGGGAATCAGACTTCGTAGGTTTAGCATGAAAACATAGCAGCGAATGCAGAGCTTCAGGGATGGGTCAGGCTTGTGCTCAGCAGAAGCCATATGTGCTTCAGAAGAGACAAGTTTTATCTCCTGTTTCATTTACAGATGCTGGAAAGGTTCTTGGCCCTTTAGAAAATACACTACAACAAACTGAACAAGAATTTTCTTCCCAGTTATTTGACTCTCATTCCCCCCCAAAAAATAATTTGATTTGATTCAACATTACTTAAAAGAGACAGATATACAAAAAAGCAATGGTGCATTTCCATTGCCCCAGCACGGCAGCCTGTGTGGTGTGAATGGATTCCCTGGGCTACCTTTCCCAGGGAGGGCTGAAATGTCCTGTCCCAGAAGCCTTCAGGTAGCAGACGAAGCAATACCTGCAGGATGACACAGTGACGTGGAATTTAGGAACTCATCATGCTGCCACATGCCCAGCAGGAAGTACTGCCGAGTCCCTTCCAACATTTCCCAAAACAGGGAATTCCTGGTCCATCTGTCTAGGGCTCCTGCAGGCTCTCCAAAAACAGCAATGACATTTCCTCAGCTTTTTACCCCTTGTCTTGGGTTACAATGTAAGACGTAACCAAAAGTATGTATTCTATCACCATCTTCATAAGCTGTTAAAACCAGGTGCTGCAGTGTTCTTCATCTCTTCCATGACACATCCCTGATAACTCCCCCGGGGTGGGGGGGATAGCTCTCTGCTAATGGGCCATCAAGCCTCACCGCATGTAAAATTACATCATCCCATTGTGAAATGCTCCGCCTAAGGGGAGGAACCAAGCATTCCTACCTGGATATAATCTGAGGTTTGGAACACCACAGCCAGCCTTAGCTATTGGATTCCCAGAGGACAAGAGCNTTCCCAGAGGAAAAGAGCTAAATAATCACCACTGGACCTTAAGAGGAAGACAAGACCCTTCTACAGGATCACCACTGCAACAGAACCACATCTATGACTCCAAGAGGACTGCAGCCACCATTTACTCGGACTGCTACCACCACCCGGACCAACAGGGTGTCAGGCTGTCAGGGTGCCAGGTTAAGCCAGTGTTTTCTGCCTTTATTTTAATTTTCCTATTAAATTGTAGTTCTGACTTGGGATCTCCCATTGGTTTGTTTTCCAAAGAGCACACCCTCTATCCTCTGGTTCAAGATGCCAGTTATTTCACAACCTATGTGGCTCTAGAGGTGACAGTTACTCTTAGGTAATGTCAAGCTCTGAACATGAGTGTCTGGCTAACAAAATACAGGAGAACTGCTCTTCAGCCAGCAAGACACACACAACACATCTTGATGCTTGATGAACTAAAACAAGGCAAGAGCTAGTAGCCAAGGCTTTCTCTTCTTCAACTAAAAGGCAGGCACCAGTGAGACTTGTAACAGGAGAAGAAAACTGTAGTTCCCTAACAGTGGCCCAGGCTCACACAAGCACATGAGGTTTTTGCAAGCTTGATAGAAAACTACCACTGAAAAGCACAAAACTTATTCTAATACCTGTCGTACCATACCCTAAAAATAACAGAAGAAAACAAGCTGAGATAAAAGGTATTTGCTGTCAAAGACAGGGAAATACCTTCCGAAAGCCACAGTGTTGTCTTCCTCTAAGAAATTAAACAAGATTGCAAAAATTAAATATCCTGCAGATTTCAGATCAAAGAAAGTATCTCGTCTGCTTGGGTTTAGCACATCACCATGACAGGGCAGTTTGTGACCCGGGAGCTGCAGCCAGTAGAAAAAGCAGGTAAATATTTATAAACCCTGGTCCTGATAGCTGCTTCTGATCCGCTGCACTCTGAAGATGCTCCGAAACCAGCATCAGCACCAAACTTTTGAAAACCTGAACCCTGCCTGAGAGGAATTTACAGCACCTGAGCTATTGTGTGGTGGTTCCCCGGGTGGACATCCCTGTGGACAGTGAGGACAGAGCAGCATCATTTGCTTTCCCCACAGGTTATCTCCACACCTTGAAGTATCCATGGAAAGCTGGTACAGAGACTCACATGGTCTCAGTTTCTGCCCTCAGATCAATGTATTTTAACTCATGGATTGGCACACACCTGAATGACAAGGAAATAGCAGCACGAGATAAGCTGGCCAAGGGATTCATATCAGTAAGCAGTTGCAGAGAAGAGCAGATTTATCCTTTGTACGTTTGTTCCCAAGACAAGAGTATGCAAGACAGAGATAAGGTTGGAGCTCTTCCGCTTTGTGTGGAAATCCAGAGTATGAGCAAGTCGCTACTCAACTTGCTCAGCTGCTGTAAGACACCATGACCATCTCTTAGGTTAAAACCATAAATAATTTTTAGAAGTCTGACCAGTAGCATGACATTTACTGGGCTCCCTTCTCAAATCTGTGCTCTTCAACATCCACATTAATGACCTGGATGCAGAACTTGAAGGAATACTAAGTAAGTTTGGGAGGAGCTGTCAAGTCTCTCAGGGGCAGAGAGGGCC
Source organism: Callaeas wilsoni (assembly GCA_013398955.1). Lineage (NCBI taxonomy): Eukaryota > Metazoa > Chordata > Aves > Passeriformes > Callaeidae > Callaeas > Callaeas wilsoni. The sequence continues at coordinate 11,902 of VWPU01004877.1, forward strand.
TGCAGAGAGACCTTGACAAGTCAGAGAAATGGGCAATCACCAATTGTGTGAAGTTCAACAATGGAAAGTGCTGAATTCTGCACCTGGGAAGGGGCAACCCTGGAGGTGTGGATTGGACTGAGGAATGAGGCTGAAGAGCAGCTGCAGAAAGGTACTTGGGAGTCCTGGTCCATTGCAAGTTGAACATGAGTCAGCAGTGCCCTGGCAGCCAGGAGGGACATCCATGTCCTGGGGGCATTAGGTAAAGCATCTCTGGTCAGGCAGGGGACTGTCCTGCTCTGCTCTGGGGCAGCCTTACCTCAAGTGCAGGGGGCAGTTTTGGGCACCACAATACAAAAAAAGACATTAAGCCACTGGAGACCATCCAGAGAAGGGCCATGAGAACGGTGAAGGGCCTTGAGCGGAAGCCGTATGAGGAGCGGCTGAGGGCACTTGGTCTGTTCAGCTGGAGGAGACTGAGGTCAGACCTCACTGAGATCTTCAGCATCCTCCTGAGGGACAGCAGAGGGGCGGGAACCAATCTCTTCACTCTCCTGACCAGGGATAGGACTCAAGGAAATGGCTGGAGCTGTGAGCGGGGAGGGTTAGGCTGGATATCAGGAAAAGGTTCTTCCCACGAAGAAGTTGGGCACTGAACAAGTTCCTCAGGGAATGGTCATGGCCCCAAGGCTTCCAGAACTCAAGGAGTGTTTGGACAATGCTTTCAGACATGGGGTGGGATTTTTGGGGTGTCCTGTGCAGGGCCAAGAGTTGGACTTGATGATCCTGATGGGTCCTTCCCAACTCAGTATATTCTGTGATTCTATGACATCTAAAATACTGCTTGCTCTACTCTCAGGGCATTTGTCCTTAGCAAAACTCACTTGAAGTGATGCCAGGCATGGTACAAGGCACTGAGGTCCTGGGTGTGTAGAACTGCATCACACACATGTCACCAGGAGGAGATGAAGAGGCTCCAGCCCAAAGCCCACATGCCTCATGGCTGAAGGGCGGTGGGTTTGCAGTACTTGCACTGGATCCACACCCGATACATCGTCATCTGTTTCCCACGGTTCACTTGCAATCGCCGATCAACCAGATTCTGGATTTTCTCCAGCCCAGCTGTGGTGAACAGATGATCTAATTCATCTGGAAGCAGAGAGAAGGAGACTGAGGAGGCCATAGCTTTTCTTTAACTGATACCTTCTCACACTGAGTGCTAAGCTAAGCTGAAAGATGGGCCAGAGGAAATCCACGGCCTCACCCTGGCAGGGAAATGATCAAACAAGACTTAAGTACTTTACTAGGGGAGTTTAACATCACAGTTTCTCAAGTTTCCCTTCTAGCAAAGAAGGAAAGAATTATTTAGAGTACATCTAGAACTACAGAGACTTGACAAAGAAAGCAGCAGCAGTTTCAAATATCGGTACTGCTTCTAGTAACCAATTAAGGGGCATCTTCTGGCAAGTTGGGACAAAGCCATTCCTTCTCCCCCACCCAGAGGAATTTCAGTCTGCAAGAGCAAAGAACAGGATCAGACCTATGCTTTTAAATGGTGGCAGTAAGATCTGTGCTGCCTAGGCTGGAGGGGAATGGGATTCATTAAGGTTAAATTTGGGAAAAAAAAACCAAAAAATCCTTAAAACCCACACCTTGTTGGGGCGCAATTAAAGCACTAAGAGCCCTCGAGGCTTCAACGATTCCATTGGCAGGTATTCCTGACCAAGCAAATAAGTCTCACAGTGCCCCAGTCCTGCTGAGCAGCAGAGCTTACTCCCAGAGCACATGGTTTGTCTGGAGTTTCTGTAGGAAAAGCTTGACAGGTCTCAGCTTGTGTTCCTTTATCAGATGCTTTCCATTGTGAGGTGTTTGCCAAACATGCACTAAACATTAATTTTGTTGTGCCAAACAAGACTCGTGCAGTGGGGAACAGTTCAGTTGTGCCAGTGCTCTAGAACTGACTGTTCACAGGGGCCTGTAGTGGAGGGACTGGAGGTGCAACCAGTGATAAACTGGGAGAATAACAACTTCTGCTAACACCAAGCAGCAGCAGAACTGGAAGGGCTGCTTCAGCTCCATGCTGAACCACACTCTTCTGATTTCCTTTTAGGAGAGCAGAAAAATTCAAGGAAGTTCTGCTAAGTGGTGTCCATCTCCCTCCATCATCTGCAGGCAAGATACAAGGAGAGCTCCTCCTATCCCACCTCTCTCAGGGTAGCAAACACACCAGTCTTCCTCTTAAAGGACTTTCCACGAAGGAATTGGCCATGCTTGAACCAGAAGCTGACAAGCCCAGGTCACCGTTAAATTGTGAGACACTTAACATTTCACAGTGCTCCAGCCAAGAGGCTGGAAAGATCTAGTGGCCAAAGTGGAGGGCACAGGGACAAGAAATGGTGAGGAGAGTCAGAGGGATGTTTTTGGATGGCCAAAAGCATGATTCTGGCCTCCTACCTTGTGTGAAGAAGTAGACTCTGGTGCCATCACCTCTCACATAGAAGTTATCAGACAGACATTGACCTAAGGGCAAGACGGATATAAACAGTTACCAATGATCACTTAAAAATCAACAATTGCCATCCGACAACAAGCTCTTCTCCAGCACACATTGTCCTTTGGAGAATTAATGAGCTGCCTCCAAACCGGGCAGACACAGCTCCAGAGAAGCAGAACCTACTAGTGATGGGGCAAGAGCTCCCAGAGGAAAGGAAATACCTTTCTTAAACCGAAGCTGGGCAAGATCATAACGCCCGTAATCTCGTAACAAGATCATCCCCCCTGGTTTCAGAAGGCGACTCAGTCTGGTCACGATGCACTGCATCCTGAGAGAAGAACAAACCAGGAGTGCTCAACATGCTGCAAAATCATGCTTGTTTCCTTCCAAAATAGATAGAATAAAGTTCTACATGTTTCAGCTTCATATAAAGAGCTACCCAAAGCCAGCAGCATTCTGAGCTCTCCCAGAGTCAGGTGGGTTGATTTTATTTGGCCTCTATTTTTTGACATTCCCAGATTTTGCTTTTTTTCCTACAAGGATAACATCTGGCCACAGCAAGGATTAACTGCTCTCTTACTGATTACAAAAGAATCTCCAATGGTTTCTGTAAAACAAGTAATAAGTGAACTTGAAAAGAAGTGTTGTGAAGTAAAACTAAAGGTAACAAAAAAAGAGACTACTGTAGGTTGTAACAATTATCACACTAAGAACACAGCACTTTCCTTACCTATTTTCTGAACCTGAACCCTCTCTTCTTGCCACCTCCCATGTGAGAAATTAATCTACTCTCTGAGCCTGAAAATCCAGCAGAATACTTTCCAAAGTGAGTGCTCAGTGTGGCTGGGGCTCAGAACAGTGACCCCAGCAACGATCACCTACAGCCAGTTCAAAATCACCCTGTCCTCTGCCAGAACAACCACATTTGCTTGCAACAGCAAATACCTGAAAATTTCATTTTCTGAGGCTTCATGAAAAACTGGACCACAAACAGAACAAACTTTAATTTTCCTTGATAGGAGATTATTAAAGAAATTTGGCTGTAGAAGAATTATCTTCTGCAATCAGAAGGAATTATTAAAACTTACTTCTCCGGGAGAATTGCTGAGAGGACAAAGATAAGAATAACAATGTCAAGACTCTCCTCTGGCATTGGGAAAGGACTTTGGTCATTGCACAGGTCATGGACAAATGCAAAGCAGCGAGAGGGATCATATTCTGCATTGTTCTGTATTTGAGGGAGAGAAATTAAGAGTATTAGTAGCAGATCTTGATTTCAGTATTAGCTGGACTATATGGATTATTAGTATTAAATGGAGTATTTTAACTTTCACATTATCAAGAGGTGTGTCCAGAGACCTGTTCTCCAGCCTCACTGGATTTCTGTATCAGGTATGTTCCTTGGTCAGGCAAGGAACAGGTGTGAAATGTGAAAAAGTATTTACACACAGGAGATTCACAAAGAGCTTTGGTCTTGTTACAATCAGACAATCAGCACTGAAAAAAATCCCCAAATTGGATTCAGGGTTTATCGCAATTTTAAGGTTAGAATTTCCACTAACAGCGGTAAGAAGTGAGAGATTTATACCGATAAATTGGAAACCTTAACATAAGTGAGAGTGTCAGGGCACTTCTCTACATCATTGAAATCAATATTCATTTCACCTACAAGCAGATATTCCCTATACCCCAAAAATCAAACTTGGTTGCCTAAAGTTACATTCCTAAAAATCAGATTTAGAAGTTGTACATTTTTCTAAAGCTGCTGCTACAGGTTGCAGAAGCCTCTACAAACAGTGCTTGTGTCATATCCAGAGGAGGAAACGGATGCTGACTCTGGTGCTGTACTCCCCTCTCATCTCAGGAAGTGACTGATTGCATTTGATACTTCATATATTCTCAGTTCTGCCTTGACCTGAAATTTATTAGTGGTATTTGTCCTTTGACTTAATCCCAGCCTCCTGCTCCACAAACACGATCCCTCCTCAGCTGCCTGTGCAGAAGCTGTTCCCAGAACTGTGGTGACAGTAACACACACACACAAATGAAAACCAGCTTCAGTTCCTGTTAAAAAATAGCCTGAATGTTTTCAAGGTTCGAGTTTGTTTTCAAGTTACTCAGCTAAAAGAACACTGTATTGAGAAAAGTACTGCCAACCATAGCGGAAGAAAATCTGGCTGACTAGTTTGCTGCCAATGTAACATTTTGAGAACTTTTACTTCCCTAATTTCAACAATCTTTGATGGCTCATTTTCCAGATTTCCCAGTGCAAGGGTCAGTATCAGGGCTGGCTAAAACCATAAAGCTGCCAGCACAGCCAGAGAGTCACTGGCAGCTGGGATAGATTTGTGTTAACGGACAATTGGCCCCAGATACTTCCCACATTTTCATAAGTCACCATTGAGATTACCTGCACAAGATCCACAGCTGTTGTAGAAAAATCACAGCAATAAACAAACAGGCCTGGGTCACTGCAATAAATCAAAGAAACACATCATTTCTATTGAGTAATTAAGGAATTTTTCAAATGCACAAAGCCCAGAAATCCTGGGCTTTAGTTTCTGTGCAAAATCTGGTGGATTCCATTGCTCCTTTATGCCCATTATTCTCATACGGAACTGAATGCTTCCTTTTCCTTCTGGATCTAAAACCAAGGACTTCCAAGCTCAAAACACAATAACCTGAAGCTGCAGATGGCAAAGATACTATTTGCATTTGGCCTTTCTCTGAGAAATGTCTAAACTAGGAACACATTGAACATTTTTCCAGGTTTTTTTTCAGAGGCTGGTATCGCATGCTGGGTAAGAGCGTACAGAGAATTACTTCACACAATGCCAGAATGGTTTGGGTTGGGAGGAACATTAAGGATCATCCAGTCCCACGCCTGCCATGGCAGGGACACCTTCCTCCAGACCAGGGTGCTCCAAGCCCTGTCCAATCTGGCCTTGGACACTGCCAGGAATGGGGCAGCCACAGCTTTTCTGGGCAACACGTGCCAGGGCCTCCCCAACATCATAGGGAACAATTCCTTCCCAATATCCCATTTATCCCTGCCCTCTGGCAGTGAGAAGCCATTTCCTCTTGTCTTGTCACTACTTACTTGTTGGTTTGTAAAATTGGGAAGACTGTATTCCCAGCCCCACAGCCAACCTGCATAAACAGAGCAGATGTATACAGTGAAAATAATTCCTTCAGCATGTCCATGCAGATAATTTTCAATCATCTCTCTACAGCCATGGAACGAAGAGCAACTCAAGAGTAAAGATGAGCATGGCAGTGACCATTCTTAAGTGTTCCTGCAAGATTCAAGCATGTTAAGGTCTGAAGAACAGGATTACATCTGTGGGAAACCACTAAGTGAGTTCTTGTCGAAATCTTAATAACAAGCTGTATATTGTTACTCTTTTGAAAGCTGTTTTTGCTGGAAGCCCAAGTGTAACAACCAGTATGAGTCACTGAAGCACTGGCAAAGGCCATGGATGAGTTATATTCACATCCAGAGAAAATCAGAGCAACAGAGAAGTTCACTTTACTCTAATTACTCCTTCTACTTGTTCCCATTTGGAGAGATGATGGCTCACACAACTGGGCTTGGGGAATTTGCCTCTGAATGTTTAATGAATCAGTAAAGTTGAGCAGAAAACACCACAGAGGGTTTGCAGTGACAGACATTACTGAAAGTGCTCAGGTGAGACAGGAAAGGCACGCTAAGAACACCAAAGTCTGAGGAAATCTCAAATGTCAGGTTAAATTAAAAAATCAGAACGGCAGCTCATACTAACCCTTCCTGGAAGGGCAAGACTTTCATGAAAGACTAAGTATTAAACAAATCCAGTAATATCTACAGTGAACAACTAGAGGTGGCAGAGCAAAAGGTCACAATCAGCTGTCAGCAGTCCAATATTTATAATTGCCACAAACTTCTCTGGGGCAAAGTCTGTATCAGCACACAAGGGCCCTAAGGAACAAATCCAAGAGCATCTTTACATTCTTGGCTTCATTGCTTTGTTTCACACCTCCCAAGTCAAACAGGAGTCAGCACAAACATGCAAAAGATAAATGGCAAAGGAAAGCTTTATATAGAGTAGAAAATTAGCTTCTTCAAAAGATGACTTTTAAATGCTTGTTTGAACATCTGATAGCAATAGTTTGGCTTTTAAACTTGTAAACTTCTTATGGTCCTTGTGCTCTGCCAATTCAGAGTCTGAACCAAAAGAATCCCAACAGATTTATTCAGCTCTAAACTGCCCTCTGATTTTTGCATTTTACTGACTGAAGGCAATCATCCACTCCCTTGCTGTTTGGCACTGATACATAATGTCCCAGTCACACTGACACAAGGGAGGCTTTGATGTGTGACTTTGATTTACAGCTCTTACCTCTAATATACGGTAAGATGCAGCTGATCCTGGGTAATCTCCATGACTCTGACTCAGCTCACTGTCTTTCTGTGCAGCCAACTCCTCTGTGTGGCCCCCAGGTGGGCTTTTTATCAGGTTTAACTGACTCTCTGCCCTGGTTTCCAATGAGCAATGACCATTTTCACAGCTTCCCAGCCCTTCATTGTCGGATTCTTCTGCATTACTACCAAAATCTCCATTTTGGTTTGAGTTCCTGTTAGGTGCCAGCTCAGGAAATTCAGTGAAGAGCCAGTGCCTGTCCTTGAAGAAGCCATTTTCATGGATTTTATAGAAGTCATCCCAGTATTTCTTAGCATCCACCTCATATTCCTCTGTGAACACAAGCAAAAACATCACCAGACATCAAATCAGAAGGTCTCAGGGTTTAATCAGTTCAGAGAGTGCGGGATTGCTGCAGATATCTATGCACCAACCTGCTTTAATAAGTTAAGAGTATTGTCTGAATATCACCTTTATTTAAATTTGCAATCCCACATAAACACTCAGTCTATGTCCTCACAGTCACTTTGTTAGGACTTAAAAAGGGAAAAGAGAGAGAACAGGAAACTCTGTCTCCTGGTAGGATTTAAAGGAAGCTGGCAACAGAAAAAGTCTCTTTGAAGGAGACTGGAATGAAGAAATCCAGGTTCTACTTCCATTTCTAACACTAACTTGTTCAATTCATTGGTACAATTAATTTGGACCCTGGTGACATTAAGTGTCAAGCACAACTCCTAAGGAATTTTGTGAGAGCTGCCTGGAGCTGAAAGCTCCTGTCCAACACACTGCTCCTACTTTCAGGTGGAGAAACAGAAAAATTACTCAACTCTCTAGGCCTGGCAGGAAGCTCAGTTAGAATTTATGCAATCCTCCAGATTACAGGACAGCATGTTTTCCACATTTTGCTGCAGTCCTGTCCAGACAACTTTGTTTCCCATAGTTCTGTGCATGTCAGAGCATCACACATTTATGAACTAAAACAAAAGAGGGGAGTCAACAGTCACCACTGCATCAAAGTACCAGTGGAGAGTGAAGGTGGACAGGCTAAAGATGAACATAATTAATTTGAGCAGCAGCATCTTCACATCAAATGGGTCATTCCAGGAGCAAGACGAGTATTACAGAAAGCTGGAATAGCTCTTACAAAGCCATGATCAAGTGAAATTTGAGTCACTTGTATATTTACTTCCATACACTTTCACAGATTTCAGATCAAATACAGTCTAGGGGAACTATTTCTTCCATGGGAAGCTACAAATCCAAGCGACTTTCTATGACTTCATCAATGTGATGAATTCTCGGGCCCGGGAATTAACACCTAATTATAGCATCCTATGCTTGGAATTACCTAGAGACATTAACATCCATGGCCAGAAATCCCAATTGCATTCCAATAACAAGTAATTCCTCAACCATCTTTGCATGGCAACAAGTGCATTATTGAATAACAACGACTGGAGGTCATTATTAGCTGAACTGCTGTTTATTTATTACTCTTCCTGAAGAACATAAAACCGGTTCAAAGGGAGACAATAAAGTGAACCCAGAACACCTGGAAAAATATGTAGCCTCAGCCAAATATAAACAAAAATGCCTTTAACAAAGAAGCACTAATCAGTCATATGTCTATTTTTAGTGTAGGATCTATCCCTGCAGCACAAAGAGATATATATAAAAATAATCTATTTACCTCAACTACAAGGATTTTCTCCTTTTAAGAAGCCTGGTCCTTAAACCCAAAGCTGAAGGAGACGTTAATGTCTGATATTAGATACAAACAGTAGGTTTGTGCCATGATCTCACTGTAGGTCACAGGGAGCAGGGCCAGGTCAGTTCACTATTTGCATGGAAGAAGTCAATGACTGCTGATGCTGGAAGAAGTGCTACTGATCCAAACCTTGGCACGCTTTCTCCTGAGCTTTCTCGCATGTACTAGTAGGAATATGCAGGGCTTCTGGGGCTGAAACACTCTTTCATCTAACAAAACCACCAAATCCTGATTCCTGCTCATCTCCAACATTCCCACGACAGCCTGACTGCAGTGGAATGCTTACCTGAGATGCTGGGACAAAATTCCAGCCCAGCCATTTTGGGTTGCCCACATTTTTGTCACATTACACTGGTGAACAAGACATTGTGCTCTTCTTTTGTTACATTAGTGTGAAATTCTGTTGGATGCTACTGAAGAACTGTTATACTCCAAACCACGTGTGGAGAAGCTTTATTTAAAGCCCATTTACCTTGGAGCCTAGTGTTTTTAAAGCCCTGAATAAGGATCAGTAACAATATAAATACAAAAAAATCAAGGGCCAGCTGACAAAGATCATACAAAAACAGATTTAAGTGAAAATATGACCATATTAATTTTTCTGTAAGACTTCCAGCCAGAAAAGTTCACATCATACTTGTTTCAGGCCCTTTTTGGGGTATTAGCTCACAGTGCCATCAGTGTGCAAGTTAGATTCCTCCAGAGACTTTCCTGATAAGGACTCCTGACTTTCTGCTCACCTTTGTAAGCACACCCTCAAAGCCAAGCCCACACTCACTCCTTCACTCTGCAGAAGAAGGGCAAACAAAAGTAACTGTACACAAAGACCGGAAGAGAATCAGTGACCTCCTGAATTGCAAGGGGACTAATTATGGAGCCTCAAAAGGAAACCAGGAAACTTGGACTTCTTTCTCTTTCTTTTCCCAGCCAGGAGACACATCTTCCACACACCCACAGAGCTTCCCTCCTTCTTCAGAACAAATCCTGACATCCCCAAGAAGTCCACAGAATAATACAGCCACAATGACCAATACTCTGCCTTTGTTCTCCTCTTTGGACATTCTGATTCTCAAACTACCAGATCCTTCAGGCACATTTGCCTGGGCTGCCTTCCCTACTTTTCAGCCATCCCATTGTCTCCACAGCTTCCCAGTGAATAGCAACCATCAACATTTGACTGGCCTCCATTGTTCAGTCTGGGAAATACATCATGGTGCTCTGACAAACTGCTCCAACAGCAAATTGCTCCACAATTTCCTAGTTGTATATAGGTTCTCAAAGTATGACAGACAGCACCCTTTAATGCTAACCAGATTTTAAAATGAACTCAACACAATGGGCATCACAATGGAAAACTGCTGGATACTTCTAGGAGTCCAAGTAATTAGGAGGGTCACTCCTTGGTGTAATTAAATTTATTATTGTGAACACAACTGGAAGCTATATGGACGTGTCTCAATAGCTCCAGTAGTGCTCAGCATCGTCTTACGGATGATGCACTCAATTTAATTCGAACAAAAGGAGAAGATCCACCTAAGAGCTTGGCAGGGTATAACAAGATCATCATCAGACAAGTTTTTTATCACACCAAAGAACCATTTCACCATCATTCGAGGGACTGGATGATTTCTACTAGGTGTGGAGGAAATGCATTATTAACCATCTCAGAACGGCTTCAACCATGACATAACCACAGAGCTGAGCACCTTGAGCTTGATTCAGAGACAGGTAAGTCCTGCATTTTAGATTGATAAATATCCTTTAAGCCAAATAAAATAAAAACTTTGGAATCCCTTTGCTGTCTATCTAAGGATAAACAACCAAGATAAAATATTTTTTTCTTTCTCTGATGAAATTGTTCTCATGCAGTTTGTTCACTCTGTAGAGACAGATATGGACACTACTTTATCAGACGCTTTAAAGAGAAAATCAGCTTGGCTCAGGGCTCACTCCACAGCAAGCCAGCAAAAAGACTGGCTACTAGCAGTTAAGCTTTAAAGAGCAATAATAAGCAGAGGCAACAACTCTACACGCAAAGAGGTTTGTTGACAATGAACACTAACAAGTATTTAACATATGCAACATGACAAAGAAGCTCAACCCAATGTGACTCCTCCCAATGAGGAGGAGAATCTGGAGAAGGTGGAAGAGTCACAGAGAGGTAAATTAAGAACAGAAAGGTTCCTCCCCCTCCATTTCCCATTATGAAACATGTGTTAATGCCTTCTGAGTGACTGGGAGAGACGGAAGGCAGGAATTAATGATGTTCTGATGTGGCTCTGGCCAGACTGTTCCATTCCTGGCACAAAGCCAAGACTCGCATGAGGACACTCTCCAAAAGTACCTTGTTTATCTTGTGGCAATAGTTGTGAGCTGTTCTCTTGAACTTTACTCCTGGCACTGGCTTCCTGCTCTTCTGACCATTCCACATTATCCCTGTTGTGAAAAATAAGATGAACTAGAGCTAAGCATGGTAGGACAAAGACAGAGGGAAAGAGAAAGGTCTGGAGAATCCTTCAAATGGACAGGGGTACAGGTGCGATCCCCAATTCCAGCCTAGCACCAGCACAACAGCCTAGTCAGCACATGCAGGTCCTAGTCCTGAAGGAACTCGTGGAATTGCAAACAGAAGGGATCCTAAATCTGTTCCATTTTGGATGCTCAGCCAAATTTAGGGGGAATAGATCCTTGCTAAAACCATGAGGGCACTCAGCAGAAAACTACATTGTCTTTCTCAAGTTAAAACAAAAAAGGCAGTTGAGTTATTTGAAAGGTAACTGCTAAATTAAATCAAATTATGAGAAAAACATGCAGGAAGCTTTAAAGCATTAAGAATTATTAATAAATTCAATGCACACACAGAGCTATGCAGTCATTAAAGTGATTCACTTGGCCTTTTTTCATTAAAATAAGTGAAAGAAAAGCAGAATACAAGGCCCAAGAAGCAGCTCTTGTCTTGGAAGGAATTAGTCTTTTAAGTCACAAAACGAAGGCTTAAATGTTAAGTCTGTGAAAAAACAGATTACTAAGAATTTCCACAGGAAAACTGAGGATACGCTTTTATAACATACCTTTCGTATAGAATAGTCCCAGAAGGAATGACAGGCTGACACATATTACTTAATTACACAAATATTACTTAATTACAAATTAAACACACCCGATTCTTAACAAGGTATAGCAGCCAGAGACCAAAAGTGGATCTATTTGCCTCAAAAATACGAAATACCTTCAGTTCCCAGCAAATTAGAGAATTTGGATGTTTAACTGACTTAAAACAACTTCTGTATCCAAACAAGGAGCTCCTGTTCCAAGCACATACCTGGCACAACCTCATGGAAGGAATGAGAGGTTATAGATTTCTGACAGCAGGTAATTTACGTTTATTAACCACAGCATAAAACAACTGCTACAACCACAGGAGCCTGAGGAATGCTACTGCTTCGGGAGGGGCTGAGAATGGCTCGGAACTCCCTGTCGATCAGTCCTGAATGCTCAGGACACTCTGGGGATCAATCCCAAAGGTTCAGGAGCCCCCAGGCGATCAGTCCCGAAGGCTCAGGATCCCCGGGGACCAGCACTCCCGAGCACCGACCGCATAGGGCAGTGCCCTGCCCGGGGATGCCGGTCCCCGCCCGGCCTCCAGTCGCTGTCCGGCCGCCAGCCCTACACCCACCGCTCCCTCAGCCCGCTCCGCGCCCTGATGGTGTCTCCCGAGGCGAGACCGCAGAGGCGGGCGGTCACCGCGGTCGGTGCCCCATGAGGCGGAGCGAGCAGGTCGGAGCTGGCCCATTACACAGCGCTTGGCCACAGACACCGCAAATCGGACAGGCGACGGCGAACCCGCCCCGGCCACCCCCACCCCAACCGCCGGGCGCGGGGCGGCACCACAGGGCAGGCGGCTCCTGGAGATCTGGAGCGGGCAGCGGCGGCAGCCCTCACGCACCAGGCGTTGTGCTGAAAAAGTCGGGCGGGGTCGGTGAGGAGCCGCCTCCCGAAAGGCCGCCGCTCCCGCGCCTCGCTGAGTGCCGCCATGACGGCCGGCCTGGCGCCAGAAGCGGAAGCGGCGCCGGAAGCGGAAGCGGCGCCGGAAGCGGTCCGACCCGAAGGAGGACTGCGGGCGGCGGTCACGTCGGAGGCGTGCTCAGGCGGGGCGGTGCCGCGGGAAAGTGTCGGGAAAGCGTCTCGAAAGGGCGTTTTGCGGAGCTTATCCCGCATTGCAGGGAGTCCCGCAATGGGACAGGCTGGAAAGGGCCACAGCGGTTCGTCTGGTCCAGCCTTCCTGCTCCAGCAGGCTCATTCTAGAGTACTTGGCACAGAATCCCAGGATGGTTTGGGTGGGAAGGGACCTTAAAGACCATCTTGTCCCACCCCCTGCCGTGGCAGGGACACCTTCCACTATCCCAGGTGGCTCCAACCCCCCTCCAGCCTGGCCTTGGACACTTTCAGGGATCTAGGGACAGCCACAGCTGCTCTGGGCAACCCATGCCATGGCCTTCCCACCTTCACGGGGAGGAATTTCTTCCCAATATCCCATCTAACCCTACTCTTTCAAATTGAACCTCTTCCCCCTTGTCCTCTTACAACGAAGTGTAATGGGTTCAAATTCAAAGGATTTGAACAGATTGTCCAGGACTGCCTCCAGACAACCCAATAAAAATTCCACACCTTCTCTGGACAATCTGTTCCAGTGCTTGGTCACTACCCAATGAAGAAGTTCTTCCTCATGTTCAGGTGGAACTTCCTGGGCATCAGTTTGTGCCTATTGCCTCTTGTCCTATTGCTCAGCACCGGCAAGCAGGGTCTAGCTCCATCTCAGCACCCCTTTAGATATTTATTTATACGGCCTTCTGGGAAGAGGGAGGGAAGATGAAGGAGAAAGGAGGGAAGCTGAGGAGGCCACCAGGATGGTCAGAAGGATAGAACACCTCTTGTACAAGGAAAGGCTGAGAGAACTGGGATTGTTCAGCCTGGAGATGTGAAGCTCTAGGCTGACCTAATTGTGGCCCTCTCCAATACCTGAAGGAAGCCTGCAAGAAAGATGGAGAGGGGCTATTTACAAGGGCCTGGAGTGACAGGACACAGGGAATGGCTTCACACGGCCAGAGGGCAGGGTTAGATGGGCTATTCGGAAGAAATTCTTCCCTGTGAGGGTGGGGAGGCCCTGGCACGGGTTGCCCAGAGAAGCCGTGGCTGCCTCTGGATCCCTGCAAGTGTCTCAGGACAGGCTGGACGGGGCTTGGAGCAACCTGGGATAGTGGAAGGTGTCTCTGCCCATGGCAGGGGTGGCACTGGATGGGCTTTAAGGTCCCCTACAAACCATTCTGGGCTTCTGTAATTTTGTTCACAGCATGCAATGGGAGGCACATGGTGACCCATCTCTTTCCAAATTTTGTGGGGCTTCTTTCTGCCACACTTGAGAGAGTCTTCATCCATCCACAGTGGCTGGTGCAGTCCCTGAGCTCCTGCGGGTGGCAACCAGAGGACAAAAGAGGGCGACATTGGCTTGTGAAACAGCCCAGCCCCGCTCAGCAACAGGTGCTGCACCCACGGCTTTGGAGGGACCTGGTGCCTGGGGGATTTAAACTGCACAGGGGTGTGACACGCCCGTGGTGGCACTTCCAGCGGTGCCTTTGCAGAGCAGATGGCAGCCGTGCAAGATGCTTTTGGATGTGCAACCAGATATAAAACTTTTCTGGAAGTCTCATCTTGTGGCCCCTGTGTTTTGTGTACGTTGTTATGTAAGGCACAAATACCCCAGTAGAGAGGGGCACTTCCTTCTCTGTCCCACAGAGGCAACTCACATGATAATCTGAAACAATTCTCCCGGGGCAGAGCTGCCAACTCCACCCATTTCCCAAATACTTTGAGGTGGAGGATTCCTCTAGTAATCGAAGCCGCCTGAGTAATTTTTCCTAAGGGCTGAAGAGGAAGAGTGTGGTCAGAGCTGTGACTGAGCCTTATCCTGCTTTCACAGAGCTCAAAGGAAGCGGAGATCCCAGCAGCCTTGAGAAGATCTGGACAAGTTATGCCATGGGGATCCATCCCCATGTTTTCACAGTGCTGGTTAGGTATCTGACAGGGAGGACAATTCCCTGCAGTTTATCCTTAGCCAGAAAAGGTAAAGTTGACTCTTTCTGTGTCCCATCTGGTAAGAGAAGAGCTTGGCCTCTGCTCTTGTAGCCAGGAACATCTGGAACAAACTGGAAAAAGGGAAAAAGTGAGAACCCTGGCCTAAATTCATGGGCACAAATCCCCATTATAGCATGATGCTTTTGTGGCACCTGGAGGTACAAAAATAAGGTACTAGACCCTGCTGAGACAGGGGAAGATGATTTTGCTGCTGGAGGAGCCATCAGTCCCTCACCACTAGAGACTTGCTTCCATGTTTATCCAATGTGAGTGGGAACCACTGCAGTATTTTAAGGGAATCATGTTGCCTCATGTTAACATCACATCCTTGTCATCTGACAAGCACCAGAACAGGCATGCAGGAGGCTTTTAACTAATCTGTTGGTTTCCAGAGATTTCTAGGTTTCATCCAAGGAAAAGGACCTTGGATACCTAGCCTTGCCTTCCTCTGTCCTAAGGCTTCCAGCTTTCCTTGCTGATCAGGTGAACCCTCCTGGCTGTGGAGCTCAGGGTGGAGTTGAGGTCCTGGGTGTCACCTTTGTGCCCTAGGGAAGCGCACAGGCAATGTTTGAGTAGAGCAGGGAGTGTTGCCAGCAGCAGGGACAAGCTCTCCAGGGAGATTTCAGGCTTTGGGAGTGACAGCTAAAGGGCAGCTGGACAGACTCCATCCACAGAATCTGGACTTGACAGCTCCCATGGCTCTGGGGTCAAGTGAGTCTCCTCTGTGACCAGGTCAGAGCCCAGATTATCCACAATGGCTGTGCCCTCTGTAACAAGAAAGTGTTGGAAAACTCCCCTGCCTGTTGGCAGCGCAGAGAGTCTTGCCAAAAAAAGAGATTATTATTATTAATAATAATAGTGACTCCTTTGCCTTTCAGCCACTCCTTCCATCTCAGGATCTGAAGAAATGTAGCCACAGTAATGGAATGAAACTCCCTCCCCCCCAGCAAGGTTCAATGCTGAGGCCAAGGAGGATTAAATTACCTTCCATGGCCACTCATCACCCATCACCTCCTTCAATGCTCCACCAAGTGTATAGACACAGCTCCTTCTCCTGTGCCTCGCTGAGGGATGGCACTGCTGAGACACACCAGGTTCACACTGTGCCTCTCTGCCATGTAATGCAAAGCAAAATTCAACCCAAGATTAAGGGGAGTGCAGAAATAGAGGGAATTTAAGCTGTTCTGAGTACACGGCGTGTCCCACACCACAGTGACCCAAAGAGAGTTGCAGAGACCCAGCAGCCTCCCTATGCTCCTGTCGCTGGGCTGCTGAAGGAGAGGCCAGGTAGGAGCAGAGGGCAAGGAGGAGAATGCCAGTCCCCTCCTGTGGTATGTTCTGGGCTTCCTGCAGCTCCTTGCTGGCTAAGGGGATAGCTGGAATCAACATTGTGGATTGCAACCATGCCCCTAGGGCTATGGGGGAAGGTGGAGTTAGTCAGTGGGGAGATATCATAGAGTCATGGAATGGCTGGGGTTGGAAGGGACCTTAAAGACCATCTCATTCCAACCCGTGCTATGGGCATGGACATCTTCCGCCAGACCAGGATGCTCCAAGCCCTGCCCAACCTGGCCTTGAACCCTTCCAGGGATGGGGCAGCCACAGCTTTTCTGGGCAACCTGTGCCAGGGCCTCCCCAACCTCAAAGGGAAGAATTTCTTCCCAATATCCCATCTAATCCTGCCTTCTGATAGTGGGAAGCCATTCCCCATTGTCCTGTCACTCCAGGCCCTTGTAAAAGAGTCTCTCTCCATCTTTCCTGTCAGCTCCTTCAGGTACTGCAAGGCCACAATTAGGTCACCCCAAAGCTTCTTTTCTCCAGGCTGAACAATCCCAATTCTCTCAGGAAATATGTTTGAAGGAGGGGAGCCCAAAATACAACAACTTGAATTATTCTGTGATTTTGTGCTGAGGGAAATGCAGCATTTTGGCTTTTTGTTTTTAATTCCAGCTCTTTCTTCTCTTCTTCTCCAAATCTTAAGTCTTCTTCCCAGCAGATGCTCCAGATCCTGAACTATCCTGAAGTGCCAATGTACTCACCATCCACAGCCTTCGGTACCTCCTGGAGATTCTGTTCTGGAAAGGGGATTTCCATTGAGAGTGTTGGGACTTCAGCACTCCAACATTGACCTGCTTCCCTAGAATGAATGGGGAGATATGTTTCATTTCAGAAAATTCTCTAGAGACCTAGAAAACCCAGTTCCAGGTTGTGAATCAGACAAAACACACCTTTTGTCATCTTCTGGCTGCATTGGAACTGCTTTGCTTATTTTTGGGGTTTATTAACAGAAAACAGTTTACAAAAGGAGTCGATGGGGTCCAAGGAAAGAGAGCACTTCAGCGCTTCCAGGAATTAAGTAGCAGTAAAAAGAATCCTGGCCTTAAGTGTTGCTGTAGGAGCTCTGTCTGTAAGATGAGTTTCAGGGTGTCCTCACTCCCTGAAAACCTCCGTGGGGCAAACGTCCCTGTCTCGTGTGGGAGATGATCAGTCAGCAGCCCAGGAGGAAAGCTTGGGCCGAGCGCGTACAGACACCACCATCTAGTGGTGCCGGGCTCCAACAGCCTCCATGCAGCCCGGAATTGACACGGTCCGCAGAGTTGAAGCTACTACCGTTCCCAAATGGCTTCTTCCAGGGAGCTGAGAGCAACCATGAAGTCCACGCCTTGCCCCAGGAGGGACCTCCGGCTGTTCTCTCTCCTCTACTCCGGCCGGCACAGCAACACTGCCTTGATTTTGGGGAGAAAAAGCCACTCCAGACTCCCAACAGCTGTTCCTTGTGGTCATGGGCTCCATCCTGCAAAGAGCCATGCCCCTTGCCATCAAAGGGCAGTGAACTGGGATAAACTAGGGTCTTGTTTCATCCAACAGCTCCGTGGGAAATGGAAGTCTCCTGCCTGAATGGCATATGTGGAATTGTTGAGGTTTCTCCGGTGGAAGCAGACCCAGGCAGCCCGTGGGGGGCTCATCCTGCTTCTTCATGTTACAGCCAGGCTCTGCCTTTGCCCTTCCCTTTCCCTCAGCCCACCGGCAGACAGAATGCTCCTCCTGGGGCCAAACCCAGCTGGGCCCACCTCAACCCAAGCCCAGATCCCACCTGGGTGCTGGAATCACCCACTGAGCCCTTGCCTGGCACAGCTGGAGACACTGAACACTGCCCAAGGTGCCCAATCACAGTGTGGGCTGGGGGCACCTGGTACCCTGGGGTGTGTGTGGGATGTCAGAGACCCAAGCAAACAGGATGTGGGGTGCTGGGGTTCACTCCACTTGCAAGGGAGTGAGGTGCTGCCAGGACCATAGCCTGCAGTGGGCTTTGGCCCACCCTGTGCCCCCTCAACTTGTTATTGACCCTGAGGAGGGAACCAGTAACAGAGCAGAGACCCCCGTGGGGTCCCACAGCCCTACTTGCCCTGGTTTTGCCATCCCTCAACCCATCTCATCTCAAACCAGCTCCCCTAGTTATGCTGGGGTGTCAGGGGCTGCCCTCAGGGCAGAAGCCTGGGCACAGGCTGGGGACACTGACACTGTTAGTAGTCTGAGGGTTTTGTTTTTCTTTTTTTTTTTCTTTTTAATTTAAAAAAAAAAATTAAAATGTATTATTATTATTTTTATTTTTGTCATGTGAATCACTGACACTCTAGTACTGCCCATCCATCCCTGGCCCCCCTCTGGGGCTCAGCCCCAGATCCCACCCAGCACCAACCCCTGCCCCTGCTCCCACACTGCTGGGACAGGCCAGCCGGGGAACAGGGACACAGGGCCACCACCAGCTAAGCCAACACACTGCTGGGGCCGTTGGGGCCAACCCCGTGCCGGGAACAAGGTCACTGTTGCTTTTGGGGGAATTGAGGGGCATTGAGCCATTGTGCTCTGGCAGGACAGGGACCAGGCAGCAGCACTGTTACAGCCCAGCACTGCCCCTGGGATAGCTCTTTGTTTTCCTCCACGGGTGACACACAGGCCCAGGCAGCGGGACATAGCCTGAGCCCTGCCTGCTCTTCTGGAACCCTGAGCTACACAGAAATCCAGGGGTGGTGCAGTTACACAGTCCAAAAAACACAGAAAGAGGAGAGAGGTGGCCAGGCTCAAGGGATATCGGGTGTCATGACCCTCCTGAAGCAGCTGCGTGCACATCCATGTGCGCTGTGGCATGGGAACAGTGGAGGTGGACAGGAGGAGCTCAGCACCATCCCAGGGGCTGAGCCAGGCTGCAGCTGGTACCAGCTCAGCTGATGCTACACGGAGTTGGCAGGTGGTGCAGACTGAATGCACTGGAGTGAGTGAGAGAGGGCACTGTCATGTGGGGCACAGCTTTTTACCACCCTGGGTCACAGCAGCACCAGTGACATATGACTGCAAGAAGAAAAGACTTGCTGGGCTGCTCGAGCAGTGTCTTGAACCCCCAAAGCCAGCAATGGCTCCTGCCTGCTGGCAGCTGCCCTGTCCCCAAGGAGAAGATCCCTGTGCCCAGAGGGACTGAGGCCAGTGCAGAAGAGGACTCCATGCAGGCAGAGCTTCACCAGCACAGGCTGTGGAGGAGAGCACAGCTCAGCGTATGGTTCAAGCAGCTGCTCCTGAAATGCCCCTGGCCCGATAAGCACCGAAAGAGTTCACAGACTGACAGAGATCATCCCATTTCTCTGTGTTATGGAGGGGCTGCTGGCTCTGTGAGCGACCCTCTGAGGTAAGGACTGAGGTTTGCAATGGAAAGCACGTCCCTGCAGTTCCAGTGGGGTGACAGACAACAGGGGTTGGAGACAGTCAGGGACTTGTTAAATTACATGCAGTCATTCACACAGGGAGACACAAACAAGCTCTTCTGTAAACTGGGTTCCAGGAGATCCCATGGATCCTCAGCTGATCCTATGGTCAGTGCTGGATGTGGCATCCTTACATGTTCCCGCGGTACGTGATGTTGGTGAAGGTAGATGTGGCCTCTTTATATAAAGGGTTATGGGTCTGGAGAAAAAAGGAGGATGAAAAAGAGCATAATCATTTTGTGCTTGGCATCAGCATTTGTTCTACTTAACATCTGGGGTAACTGAGGCACCGTCTCAGCATGAAGTAGTGGATTCCTGTCTCCACCCAAGGCTTTGGATGAGCAGTTTAATGGCTCCCCATAAGGTTTAATGGGGGAGAATAGGGAAAAGCTGCTGTGGAGGAAAGGAAAAGCAGCAGGAGCTCAGGAGGATAGAGACCTCTTGAAAGAGCCCCCCATCCCATCCCACACCATGCCTTCACTTTGTGGGAGTTTAGGAGATGGAGGAGAGGTGCAGGAGAGGTACCAGTGATGTCCCAGCCCCCTCCCTTGTGCTCTGGGTTCCTCAGTGCTTTACAGCTTCCTGTGGCAGGAGGGACCGTCTGCCTCACTCACAGGATGGAAACACTGATGTGAGCAGTGAGTAAGGGGGTCATGCTGTTGACAAGTGCTTTGGATATGTTGACGGTAGGAAAATACCTAGGACATCTCCTTTCACCTGTGCATAGCCCGAAGGACCACAGTGGGCTCAGGGAAGGGGTGTCCCGGCTGGCAATGTCACCTTTAGTCCTGCCTGGGACACTGTCCCAGGCTTTAGAGAGGAATGGGACAAGCTGGTCCTTAAGGACCTTGTCATGGGACCACAGACAGCAGCTGGGCTCTCATGCTGGGAGCACTAGGATCTGGATCCCTCAAGCCAGGGATCTTGGGGCTCCTGCCCAGCACACCCAACCCACTGCCCCTCACCGTGTCCCACTTGGCCCTGGCCTTCTCCTCCTCGAAACGGGCGAACTCACGGCGGTCGTGGATGGTGATGAGGAGCTTCCAGATGAGCAGGGCAGTGAGGCCGATGAGCAGGATGGCACCTGTCACCGAGAGCAGGACCACCAAGACATCTGGCCCCTTTGGACAGTCTGGAGCAGAGAGGAGGGCACAATTGGAGGGGGCTCAGCACCCCCAGGGCAACTTAAAGCAGCTCTGAGGCTACCTGGCCGTGGGTACATGGAGCTCCTTTGGTCTCAGGAGGGCATCATCCTCCACTGCCAGCAAGCAGGAGCCTCCACCCTAAGCACAGCAGGCTCTGTGAAGGAGGATCCCATCCATGGGGCACCTGTGCCAAAATACTTGAGCACCTGTCCGTAGAGTGGAGGTCTGCACCCAAGGCTGGAGCCAGATCAGGGGCATCACAGGTCCCACCCACACTGGAGGATGACACTGGACACCAAATCCTTGTGCTGGTGGAAGTTCGCCCCAAACCACCAGCCCACTGACACCCTGCCCCATCCTCTGGCCATGTGTCAACACTGAGTTGGCAAATAGGGCCAGCAAAATCCAGTGTGAGCCTCTGCAGCTCCTGCTCCCACTGCACACTGCCCAAGGCCGTGTGGCCACCCCAGCCCTCGCCTGCCTCTCCTCTCCCCTCTGGCTGTGGGGCTGGAGAGTGTGGGCTGTCCCCTGCCCATGGCAGACAGCTGCAGTGAAGGCTGGTGGCTGCCTTCATGGCCCTGCTTCCAAAGGATCTGCAGCCACATATCCCCAAGCTCAGCTGAGGTCAGTGGAGACCCTGGGGCTGCTGATGGGAGCCTCCTTTTATCTTTTCCCAAGAAAAATCACCCCCACAAAGTCAGACACAGGATCAGGGTGGTGGGAAGGTTGAATCCCCATCCTTGGCCTCAGTGAGTGGATGAAATAACTTAGGAAATGTGATACCTGAGAGGCAGGAAATCACGGCCCCAGTGGCACTGAGCAGGGAACAAAGAAGTTCTTTAACCCCTCTCAGCCCTCAGCCGTGGTGCCCCTGGAGCCTGGTTGGAGTGGGAAGTACAAAGGGCACTCATCCCCCGTTCTGCACAGAAACCCAGCACAGCACATTCTGCAGCCCCAGCCTGACTGTGGCAGCTGGGTCTTACCAGGCTCCTCGATGACGTAGAGGATGGCCTTGCCACTGGAGTCCTCGTAGTACTGGAACCTCATCACACAGTCATTCTCGTCCTTGTAGGTGCAGTTCACGGCATCCTTGCCCTTGTCACCTGCCAGAGTGAGAGGCTCAGAGCCCCCATGCCGAGGGGTGCACACACAGAGGGAAAGCGTGTGGCATACACAGGCATAAATCTCCCTGGATTTCCACGTGTTAGGGCAGGGGTTGGGTCTCCTCTTACTCAGTTCCTGCACCATCTTGATCTCGTCACGGCACATGCGGCTGCAGGACTGCTGCTCCACTAGCTTTCCCCGCTCAAACTTCTTGCACTCCACACAATCCCTATGGAAGAGGAGGGAGGTATCGTGAGCTTCTCCATGCTCTCCTCAGGGAACTGTCACACCTTTCAGTCTCAGGTTGTGGAAATCACAGCAGTCCCAACCCTACCGGGCTGCAGATAGTGAGAGCTCCTGCCATGAGTGCTGCCAGCTCCATGATGGGATATGACCTTTCCCAGCTCTCTGCCAGCTCCCCAGTGGGATATGACCTATCCCAGCTCTCTGCCAGCCCCCAATGTGGTGTGACCTGTTCCAGCCCTCTGCTCTCTCTCACTTTTTGATGGTGCAGGCATCCGGGCAGGTGGGGCACTTCTCGCAGGTGTCTCCGTAGGAGCCGGGCTGGGTGCACTCACAGCGGCCGCATACACAGGAACCATGGCCGCTGCACACCAGCCCATTGCTGGACATGCAGGTGTCAGTGCGCGTGGTGCAGTTGCAGTAGTCGCCTGTCCAGTCTGAGTCACACAGACAGTCCCCACAGCTGCACTGCCCGTGGCCTGGGGACAACCAAAGGCATCAGGACTCTAAGTGTCTCCACAGAGCCTGTTAGCAATTCCCCATATGGATGCCTATGACCCAGAGTGGCAGCTCACCTTCTGTGGGCACGGCAAGGCAGACCAGCCACGTAGGACAACTTCTTTGCACTGTTCTTGGGGTGGGACACAGAGCAGCTCACACCAAACCCAGACCTTCACTATGTCCCCAACACTCTTCTTATCCTACCCAAGCAAGAACAAACTCCCACATTTCAAGCTGAGTTGCCCCAGCTCCAGCAGCAGCAACTGGAGATGCTCCATCAGACCTGTCTCTGAGCAAGTCAAGTTCTGGCTGTGGCTTTGAATTTCAGATTGAGTCAGGACATCTGGTCAAAGGCCCCAAGTCTCACTCCTTTCTCAGGCCTGGACCAGGCAGGGAAAGCTGACTGCTGGGAAAAGCCCGACGTGCGCTCACTGAGACTGGTTTAATCAGACAGACAGACAGGCATGCTCAGATCCTGCCAAACCCTGGAGCTGTTTGGATTGTGGTTTGATTCCAGCTCAAAGACGAGACACAGTAAGTGGTGGAAACACTGTGGAGCTGCACGTGCTGACCTGTCCTAAGCCCTGAGCACAGCGGGACATATTCGGAATGCTGCTCCCGGCAGGGGATCGGCTGGGCACTGTCCTGGCCATGCCCATGGAGGCACCGGCATGTAAAATAAATGTGTAACCCCATTAATGAAGAACTAGGGCTGAGTCACAGGAAAATAGTGCCACACTGGGTGACAAGGCATGGAAACAGACGAGTAGGCTGTGGAGAAGTGGCTCAATGGGATGGGATGGATGCCAACGGGTCAGAGAGTTCAGGTTAATTAACAGCCCACGCTGGCCAGGGGCAGCTCTTCATCATTGCCCTTCACCCAGCCTGGGGACCTGCAGCCCTTGTTCAAACAGGAACGGGCTCCTTGAGGACACTGACTACTCAGGATGGGGGAAACCCAGCATTTCCACCTCCATTATCAGCAGGCTGTTAAGATAAAGGATCAATCTGAGCAGCACAGAGGCAGTGTGAGCCATGAAGTTGGCCTGAGGGGCAGGTGGGGTCCCAAAAACTCACTTGGGGACATCAGGGAGCAAAAATCAAGTGTCATCTGGCCCCAGGTTTCACCTCACCTAGGCTGGGCTCCAGCAGAGTGGAATCAGCTTTGGCCACTGATGTTTCCCTTGGGGATTTTTGGGATTTCAGCAGGAATGTGGTGGCTTTTTTTGGCACTCTCTTAGCAGTTACCTATCCTGGGCTTAGAGAGGGAGGCTGGGGTTAGGAAAGGAGGTGGCTACCCCTCTCCCATTCCCCTCTTGAATCAGTTTTGGAGTGCTCTGCTCCTGGAGAGGATGTGCCACAGTTTCGTGCCCCATTCCTAGGCACTGTCACCTCTCTCACATCCCTTAAATACAGGAGATGGGCAGAGCACTGCGATTCACTCAGACCTTCAGTGTTTACTGGAGATGAGGGTAGAAGGAACCTTAAATGAAGGTTCCTGGTGGGTTCAGGACATTTGGAACTGCTGTTGGGATGGGGGTTCTGCAGGAGGGCTCCTTCCCTGGGAGGAGAACCAGAGAACCCAAGGACCTCGTCCTCTCTTCCCAGTAGTGAGGGCAGCTGGACTGGAGAGGGGGAGTCTGGGAGCTTGTGGAAGAGATGAATATTCAGGAGGGGAGATGCTGTAAGGCCAGTGAGGAGGGAGGATTTACTTCTCCAACACTTGCCAACAGAAAGTCTTCCAGAACTGGGTAGAGGATAAAACCCACCTCTCCCCACCCTTCCGCTTCCACCCTGGGGTTTCCTCCTGCAGAGCAGTACTTTTGATATGTTTGAGCTGTGGTTCAAGCAAGGTCCCTGCCCTGTGCACCCCAGAGCTGCTTCACTTGGTACCCACCAGCCCCACCAGGCCTCCTTTCTAACCTTCTAGCCCATCCCCGCTCCCAGCTCTCAGGCACAGGAGGTGATATCAGTGGCCAAAAAGGGAGTAATTCCCCTGGTATCACTTCAGACCAGGGCTGGTCCAGGGAGATCCACGGCTGAACAAGCCAGAGGTGGGGACAACTCACAAGACAGGCCTCAAAATGAGTGGTGTCTCCCTTGCCCATGATCTCAGGCAGCCTAAACAGCCCCAAGCTGCCTCCCTGCCAAACCCAGCACTCACCTGAACACATCTGGCCCTTGAAGCGAACGCAGGAAAAGTCGTCACACTCGCAGTACTTGCCCGTCACCTTCCCAAAGTCGCTGCTGTGGCACACGCACTGCCCACAGATGCACTCACCACGCTGGCTGCACAGGGGCTGGCCCGGCCGGGGGCTGCAGTTGTCCTGCTGTGAGGGGTTGTACTCCTCCTCTGAGCACTCGCAGTGCGAGCCCAGGCGCCCGGGGTTGCAGCGGCACACGCCGCACTCCAGCGTGCCATTGCCATGGCTGCAGGATGGGCTGTTGGCCTCGGCGTGGCTCTCACAGGAGCACTCACAGTCGAAGTTCACCACCACCGTCAAGCTGTCCTTGAAGCCCACAGGTTTGATGGTGAAGGATTTCTGCTGCTCCTGGGGGCAGCCCCGCACTTTGGCCTCGATGCTGAAGCTCACCTAGAGGGCAAAGGTGTGTGTCTGGATGTCAGTACCTGCTCCAGTCCATGCCCCAGCTTAAGGAGCTCAGAAATGGGACCCACCAGGTCTCTTTGGGCTCATCAAAGCTTATCAAAGCTGTGCCAGCACAATGTGGGCCAGAGAATGTGCCTGCCACAGTAACCAGGCAAATTTTAGATTTGATATTAGGAAAAATTTCTTCTCTGAAAGGTTTGTCAGGCAGTGGCACAGGCTGCCCAGGGAAGAAGTAGAATCACTGTCCCTGGAAGTGTTCAAAAAACCTGTAGATATGGTGCTTAGGCACATGGTTTAGTGATGGACCTGTCAGAGATCAGTTGGACTTGATGGTCTTAGAAGGCTTTTCCAACCCAAATGATTCCAGGTTCCCATGCCCTGTGGGCAGCAGCCCAGGCTAAGCTAGAGAGACTGCAGAGTTTGCATCCAGCAGATTGAAAAAAGCATTTTCCTCCTTGCACCCACCCCGCTGGACCTCTCTCTCTCTGGTGCTGAGATTCCAGGGTCCATGTTGCCTGGGAGGTCGTGGGACAAGCAGATGGTGCTGGTGCAGAGTAACAAGTGACCTGGCAGCCCTGCTACGTAGAGGGGAGAAAAGCCAAGCCCATGAGCAGGATCCTCACCGTGTCCCCGATCTTGAGCCCCATGCAAGACTTGAGCCCAGGGATGACCTCGTCGTTGAGGCAGGTGGCATTGAAGGCCAGGGACAGCTCTTCAGGGAGGTCACGCACCTCCAGCTCTACTTTGGAGCGGATTTTCTAGGGGAGGAGAGAGGACTGATGAAGATACAGCACAGGCTGGGCAGGACTCAGCCCTGGGAGGGTCCTCCCCTGTCCCCAGCACCACAGTGATGCTCCTATGCCCATGGGAAAGGAGCCAAATGCCCCGAGTCTTTCTCAAGACTCAGCTGTGTCATCCTCTACAGAGAAAAGTCTTCAAGATGGGAAGGGACAGGTGGTGAACACAGTGATCTCCCACCCCCAGGGTGCCTGCACACATGGGTGGAGGCAGATGCTCATAGCTGGCCCAAGGAGGATGCTTGGGGCTGGGGGAGCTGACAAATCTATGTGGGTTGTTGGCAGTGGGAAGCAGTGGCTGTTTTGAGAGGGAGAGAGCTGTTGTGGGGCCATCACACTGCACACTCACCCCGTAGGAGTCCACTATCAGCTGCAGGACGTTGCTGGAGTCTCTGGACAAGGTGCCCACAGTTGTCCCTGGGATCAGCTCACTGTAGTTCTGGAGGAATATCGTAAACAGGGTCTGTTTGTGATGGGTAAATGTGCCATGGCTGGGCCAAACCCTGTCCAGGCATGTGGGAAGCTTTGATAGGACAGGAGACCACCAAGCCATGTCCAGCCACCCATGGCCCACCAGCCCCCCAGGAAGGTGGCTTTGCACAGCAGCTGGTACCTGGTAGAGGCCAACAACTGTATCTGTCACAGCAAAGATTAAGTTGATGTTCTTCTGTGAGAGTTTCTCAGTCATCAGGCCCAGAGAAGGATAGTCCTGGGGAAGAGGAGAGGTATAGCCTAGGAACATGTACACCCCCCCACCCTGGTCCCCATTGTGCTCTCCAGCCATGGCTGGAACACCTTTCCCATCCCATGGGGACCCAAGAGGAGCTCGGGGCTCCACAACCCCATGCCTGGGTCAGACCTTACCAGTGTGGTGGTGGCAGAGTAGAAATTATCCTTGTCGATGTGACACTGGGCATCATTGGGCTGCACAATGCCAGCCAGCCGCCCGTCCAGCGCGATGTGGGTCTTGGCGTCCGTGGTGAAGACGAGAAGGTGGGAAGCATCATTCCTCCAGCCAATTTTTTCCTGCAGTGAAAGGCAGCTCCCAGTCATGTGTCAGCACATGCTGAGGGCAGCCCCATGTGCCAGCACCCCACTGCTGCCTTTGTGCCAGGGGGTCACGGCTTGGCCTTAGAGATCAACCTCTGCACAGGGAACCAAGGCAATTGCTCTCCCAGGAAAGCGCTGTGGGAGTGTGGGGTCTGGAAGGTGGGCATGGGCTGCTTGTAAGTGAAAGATGAGTTTTAATTTGTTAGAGCGTTAATCAATGTGGCTAATGACTCAGGGCTGCAACACTTCCAGCAAAAGCAAGGTGCAGGCACAGGAGGCGTTGTCCCTTCTGGACTGGTCACTGCAGGGCTGACATGGGATTGTTCCCAAGCACCTGCTCGGCTCCTCTCCCCTACCATGATCCCATGAGAGTCCTGCTCTTCGCTTGGTTATTGGGCTAGAAATGCCTCACCTGAATGTTCGCCCTCTCCAGAAATCAGTCACACAACAATTCAACAAGGCTTATGATCATGTTCTGGGGGGATTGGTTGGTCCCTGCCAACCCACCTGGCCCAGCCAGGCCTTCCTGTCCTGACCCCAGCCAGGCCTTCCTGCCGCTTACATTGCACACGGTGGCCTGGATGATGGCATCGAAGCCGCCCTCAGGTGCGTCGCGGTTCCGGGAGACATTCTGCTTCCGCACCTCCTCGTTGAAGCGAGTCACCTCATTCGTGAGTGACAGGACATGTTTGTACCCAAACATGGGCAGGCAGGTTTCCCCGATCCTGCGGGAGGAGAGCACTCAGGACACAGGGCTCACTGGGCTCTTCCGGCTCCCATCCCTGCCCTACAGCCATCCCATATCCTGTGCTCCTGCCCAGGATGTGCCAGAGGGACCCAACCCCCCCCCAAAAAGCCTGAGGCTGGTGAAGGACCTTTTAAATAAAATTAATATTCTGGAGATGCCTGGCTCAGGTCAGCTCCCAGCCTCACTCCTGCTGGGATTTTTTAGGAATAATTTTCTTCCAGCTTCAACATTTCTTTTGAAAAAATGATGCAAAATTTTTCCCTCAAGAGCTTTCCAGTGATAATGATATTTCTAGTTTAGACCTGCTCCTCCTCTGTGTGCCAGCAGAACACAGATTGCACCAAGATTTAAATCCTGTCCAGAATCAGGCACCCACTTTCTCCACTCCCCTCTTTTCCTCCCAGGCTCAACTTCACTCCTGAATTCTCTGCCTACCCCCCTCCTAGTAGCACAGGGGAACAGGGAATGGAGGATGAATTCAGTTCCTAACACCTCTGCCATTCCTTCCTCCTCACACTCTTTCCCGGCTCCAACCTGTTGCCCTTCCCATGGGAGACAACCTTTCAAGAACCTCTCAAACACAGGTCCTTTCTATGGCCTGCAGTTCTTCACCAACTGATGTGGATTTCCAGCCACATTCCAGTGGTGTCCCATCAACGTCTGGCTCTTACAGGACTGCCTCAACCTGGACTTACTCATAGCAAGGATTCTTGATGGCCTCTGGAGGAGATATGTACATGTAGGGGGAAATGGGTTTGTCCACAAAGGCCCCGAAGCCGATGCGTAGGTTGCTGGTGAGCTTACGCATCTCACTGGCCAGCTTTGTGCCCAGGTTCTGGATGTTCCTCAGATCATCCTTCATTGAGTTGGACAGGTCCATCAAGTAGTAGATGTCCACGGGGTAATCTTCCACTTGGCGCACTTGGACATGAAAGACCTGGGAGTCATCTGCAAAGTGACAGGGCAGTAGAGTGAGAGGTCCTCTCCTGGAAGGGGCAGGGGGCCTCACTTCAGGATTAGGGAGAAGGGGTCAGCAGGAACCCAAGGGGATGGTTAAAGCTTCTAGGAGGAGAACATCACCCTTAGACAGAGGGCACAGCCCTTAGTCAGGTGCTTGCACAGGAGATGTGCTGTGCATCCCTTGGAAGTGTCCAAGGCCAGATTGGATTGAACTTGGAGCAACCCGATCTAAAAGTGTCCCTGCCCATGGCAGGGAGTGGAACAGCATCGTCTTCAAGGTCCCTTCCAACTCCAAAACCATTCTGGAATTCTATGGCAGATGGGAGTTATGGCTCCTGTTCTCCTAACCTCTCAGTGCCAGGACGTGAGCAGATCTTCCTGTCCAGGACTGACCTCCCAAGGTAGCCTACAGGAACAGCTGGATGGAGTGAGGGAAACTCCCACTGTGTGGGCAGCAGGTCTTACGGGGATCACAAGGCAGGCTGCAAGGCTGCTTTGGACTTCTCTGAGCTTCCAAGGACTCTGACCATTTTCTGTGCCCTCCCCCATCCCCGTTCCTTTCCTCTCCTCTTGGCTCTCCCAGCCCCTTCTGAGAAAATTTTGGTGAAACATTTTCCATTGAAACAAAAACCTCCTTAGAAAGAACCTTCTGGGAAACAACCCAGTTTTGATGACTTTTGCACCTGAAAAAAAAAAAAGTTGAAAACACTGTGGGTTGACCTTTTCTTTCCGCCTTTTTAAGAGACACAGGTCCTTTCTTCTGATCTTTGAATTGGCTTCTTTGAAACGTAAGCCAGGGCACAGCTGTGGCCTTGTTGGAAAACCTCAGATGTTGAGAAAAAAGGCCTTAACTGAGCTTAAATTATTATTGTTTTCACATTTCTGTCTAAATCTGCACGCCACTTTCTTTCAGGATGAAGAAAGTTTCAAAATTTGTGACAGCCCAAAAAGCTCCATCCCCTCTCCAGCTGTGCTGAGACCCCACCATGGAGCCAGGGGTCCCATCTTTGTCCTTAGAGAGCAGCTGTTTGTCCTCGTTGAGCTGAAACCATGAGGATTCTGAGCTTGTGGGACATGAGCTGTGACCTGTCCTGCTGGTATCCTTTGTGATTTGGTCTTGGTTCATGAGTCAAGGCAGATGACTGACACCAAATCTTCTTGGTTCAGCAGAGATGGTATCAAGCTGGGGGATCTCTCCTCTTTATTCCAAGGAACAGGGATTTACAGCACTCAGAGCAGCACACTCACCTGCCTCCTGACAACTACCTTTAGACCTAAAGAGAACAAGGGCCACTTAGTAGCTCCATGTCCCCATTGTGTGGGGACACCTCTGCCTGCTGTCCTTTCAATGGGGCAGGACTCCTCCTGGCCATGCCCAGGGATGTGCACAGAGGCCATGTGCCCAATAGTTTTGCCTTCTGCCTGGCATCCTTGAAACTCCCGGATGCTGGCAAAGGGCCAGAGCAGTTAATTGGCTCCAGCCTGCCTGGCTGAGCAGAGCCTGGGAAATTACAGGGATCTGGTGGCAGCCCAACCGTGCCAGCTGCTCAGCGGCTCATTAGATATAACGACTTCCTGACTTCCACTCAGGCATTCTGAGCACAGCAGCAGTGTCTCAGGTCTGAACGGCTTCATAAAATACCCTATGTGTTGCTGAAGTCGCATCCCATCCTGCCCCTCAGATACCTCAGGATTGAGGCAAGAGAACAAACACAGCAGCACAAGCTCAGCTGCCCACCAGAGATGTTCTGGAGGATTCTGTGCAGGCGCCAGTCTGGCCTTGCCCCCGAAGGACATGAGACCACCTTGGCCAGCGAGGCAGAGTGATGGCTCACTCAGTGCTGGAGCCCTTTGGGTTATTCCCACTGCATACCCCCATTCCTACAGCAGTTTGGGAGCTCTTACCTGCCCGCAGGTTCAGCTGTATTCTCTGGGGGCTCATCTGGGTGGTGGTGGACCCCCCTGAGCCCTTGTTGCTGAGAGGTCGGTCCTCCAGGACGGTGACGCTGCTGCTGGGGGACTCGATGTGGTCCTGCCTGCAGCCGTTGTGCAGGAGGTTGGCATGTAGGTCACAGCGAGGGGTCGACTGCGCCCAGACCTGTGGGGGAGGGACAGGAGCCTGCCGGGACTATGCTGGGAAAAAGAGAAAGGCCCCCACCTTTTCCCTGGAGAACCCCTGCTTTATCACACCTAACTCCAGAACAGGATCGGAGGCTTCTTGGGGCACACGGTCTCTGCCTGAGGAAGGCAGTAGACAGAGGGAATTTAGGATCAACAAGTCCTGCTGGGGTTCAGACCGGGACCCCATCAGCCCTTGTCAAGGAATGATGGATAACACACCCCTGCCAACCTCCTCCTGACTCCTGGCAGCTGGAGCCTTAGGTTTGGATTTTGGCAGAGCTAAAAGGAAATCCTGTCTCTCTGGGATGGCTAGAGGAGGGTGCGTTAGGATGTGAACATGGCAACTGGGTAGAGGCAGTGTGGGACTTTTAAAATTATTTATTACTTTGACAAAAGCCAAATCACCTTTTCCCCACCATTTTCCCAACATGGGCCCTTAGAAATCCTGCCATGAGCAAGGAGTGTGTCCACTGTGGGTGAGCTCATTGCACAGAGCAGTGCTCAGTTCCTGTCTGGAAGTGGATCAGACCTATCTCCAACTCTCCAGCTTCCTAACGGATGGAGCTGACTGGGGAAAGGAGCACCAAAAAAGGAGTGAAAGAGTGCAAAGGCACCAGGGCTGTGGGAGAAGTCTTGAGGAGCCTGTCAGGAGCAGGAAGCACAAAGTGTAGAGTCATGGTGAGCTCCAGCCCTGTCCCTCCTTTCCTAGAAAGCTCCCGGCTTCTCATACTTATCACAGAACATTCAGAAGGGTTCCTATTCCTTTGGTTGCTTATGAAGACAAATATGGGAAGAATTTCTCTCCCAGCCCACCACTGCTGCGATCTGCTGCTGCATGTTCCCTCTCAGGCAGCACCCACCCTCCCCTCCAAAGGGATTCTTTATCTCCCTCCCCCAGCCCAAATCTTTCTACATTGGAGTCCTCCAGCAGAGGACCACCACAGCTTCTTCCTGCAGCAAAGGGAGGTGGCACAAGTCCTGGTGGGGCTGGTTCAGTGCCCTCCCTACTCCTGGGATGCTGGAATCCAATGCTGAGCCTTCCAGTGCTGGAGAGGTTCCCATGCAGGATATCAACAGCCCTGGGTTCAGGCTGGTTGAACCCAGGGATGAATTTGTATGTTTTACGCAAACGAGTAGAAAAACACAAATGGTGTCAGGAGGCTCTGGCTGGCCCACAGCCCTCTGGGAACAGAGGCCAAGTGACAGCCAAAAAATACATCAGCGGGCGTGTTCCTACCCTGCCCTCAGTGTGCTGACAGAGAGGAAGACGAGTCATCCCTCCAAATTAGCTCCCTCACATCCACCCACCCATAAGCTCACTCCACAGGGCTCCCTGCTGTGGGAAAGGGTGGTTAGTTCACTCCAGATCCCATCAATCATCATGTACATTCCTGTCCCAGTAAGGGAAATCGCTAGAAAAATGTGTGGATGAAAAGCATGCTGGGCAGGTGGGTTTTAACCATGATGCTCAGTGATACCTGGAGATCCTAGGGAGCTCCCAGGACCTCAGAGACCTCATGGCACCTTATGGGATTAGCAGCATCATTCCTGCTGTGAGATTTCCATGGAGAAGCTGTTCAACCCCAGGGCTGCACCCTTCCCCTTTCTTGGGAGCCCTAAATATAGTGACTGACTCAAGACTTACAGGAGCCTCCCCCACAACAAAAACTACCACAAAAGTGGGACATTTGGCTACGAGGCCCCAGCAGCCCCTAGTCTGTTTTTGACCCCAGGCTCTGCCACTTTGCTGACTCAACACCTGGGGCACAGCCCTAGTTAGGAGTGACCCAGAAGCAGCCCAAGCTTGCTGGTGACAAACTCACAGCACAGGGATTTCATCCACGAGAAACCCATTCCCTGTCAGCACAGCCCTTATAGCATCAGCTCCCTACACGGAGATGTGGGGAGACATGTGCCCCCTCTCTCCTAGCCATCCCACAGCCCTTCCCAGAGATGCTTGCCAGCTCTCCCTGCCCTCTGTCCCACTGCAGAGTGGACATCTGCTCACACTCCCTTCAGAATGGGAAACCTGATGATTTTATCCCAATCGCTGCCTCCAGAGCTGATTAGTGAGGGCAGGGTCAGGCAGGGCTCTGGCAGAGCCAGTTTCATCCCTGAGCTCCCAGGGTGGGAGCCTGCGGGAACTTGTGTGTTCTGCAGGGCATCTCTGTTTTCAGCTCGGAGACGTGCAGCATCAGCTTCTCTGCAGGAGAGCTCCTGGGAGTGCTCAGAGCACAGATACCTCCACAATTTAAGCTAAAACCTTCCAGCAGCTTCTTCAAAATCCAAATCCGGTCCAGTCTAGCCTTCAAGAGACTCAAAGCGGGTGACATTTTGGGTGGGTGAGACCCTGAAGGATCTCTCACAATAGTCTCCAAAGGGATTTTAGAGATATGTCTCAGTGTTACAGCTGGGCTGGCTTTTTCCAAAAAAGCAGATGAGAACATCGATTTGTTGGTAAGAGTGGTCAAGGTTTCTGAAAAATAAATAAAACTGAACTCTCCTCTGCATCAGTGCTCAGAGGGGTCAGTGATCACAAAAAACCACAATGAAATCCTTCTCCAATCCAAAACCAGGATGGAGCAGGAATAACTCATCACCTCAGGCTCCTTGGGAATGCTGTGTGAGTGGAAAACGGCTGTCGTGGGAGCAGAAGGAGCACAAATATGGGCACTGTCTCTTTAAAAACAGAGGGGGTGCAGTATCAGAAACCTCTCCCCCCCCAGGGAAATTAAACAAACCCACAGAAACAACCCTCATTTGCTAAATTAAGACGATGTGGTCCAGATGTTGGAGGCAGAGTTGCTGAGCAGAGCCCCACTCTCTGTGGGCTGGCTCCGGCAGCAGGACGGCTTCCTTGCTCTTGTTGTGTCTGCCTGGGAGCATAGCTTGGAGCAGCACTGGAAATATTTCCTTTTTTGGAAACCTTTGCTGATCTGGAGGAAAAAAAAACCCATCACGGCTCCCACTGCAGCGTCAAGCCACCAGTGCAGGCCAGGATCAGCGGCCGGGAAGGAGGAGCCCAGCCCAGCCACCATTCCGCCTAGGAGAGGGGATGGAGAGGGAAGCCAGGCCCCTTATCAAGCTGCATGTTTCAGCCACTCCTTGCAGGAGATAAGACAGATGCAAACATCTTTATTCACACCACATGCCAAGAGTCAGATCTGATGGGCACAGCAAGCCAGAGGCCTTCCCTCCAGATATGCATTGATCCCAAAGCGTCAGACCATTGCTGGCATGATCCAACAGCGTTTTCCAGGTTGGATCACTTTTCCCAGGTCTTTTCTAAGTCCGAGTGGGCACTATGGGCACAGTTGCAGCTGACAGAAGTGGGTCTTTAAGGATAGAGAGGCAGAAAGCAAGGACAGCCCTGAAGAAGATTTCATCACCTCTCCCCATCCCCATCACCTCCCTTGGCTCTGCCCTAGGGCTCCTCTCCCATCCCCTTGGGAAACTCCCTCCTCTTCCCCAGTGGAATAACCCCCAGGGCAGCATTTTTGGAGGGGAATGTGGCAGGTCCGCTTGGCTCTCACCTACCCAAACAGGATGATTTGAGAGCCACAGCTCAGCACTCACATCCACTTTAGCTCAGTAACCAAAACCAGGCACCTTGTCTTTTTCTCCCCTTATCTCTAATGAAAAAAGGCTTTTAAACCCAGCCCTTAACTTCTAATGAGTATTTTCAACTCCTCCTTCCAGGCCTTCCAGGCCCCCTTCCCTTTTCAGCCCTTCCAGGAATTAGACTCCTTCAGCCAGAGCTTTACAACAGGTTTCCAAGAAGCAAAGCAAAAGTAAACTAAGTTTTTAAATGTACATTATTTGAAAGATAAAGTGACTTCCTAGTGGAAACTCCACAGTTTCCCAGCCAGCTCAATGTAGCTCCCACCAACACACCCAGATAAGGGGCATATTTTTGGAGCAGGGCAGAAGCAGTGCCCAGTGACCAAGTGCCTTGGGCCGAGATCTGAGCCAGGTACCACCAAGGAATCTGTTTAGATACAGTGGGAACAGATGGAGACTGAGCTTGTGGCTGTAACCTAAACTCATCCCAAAGGTTCTTCCCTTCCTTTAAATCCCCTGCCCTGCTCAGAGATGTACTTCAGCCCTGTTCAGCCCCTAGCTCTTACCTCAGCAGAGCACCAGGCACAGAGGGGACTGACAGCCAGGCACTGCTTGCAGGAATTCACTCCACGAGTGGTGCAGATGTTGCCCCCTGAAACATCAAAACAGAGCAATTACAGTCCACAGAAGCCAAACTCACATGTGTGCTCAGCCACCAGCTTCTGAGCAGCGAGAGCCCCACCAGGGCCCTTCTCTATCCCCTGTCCCACCTGCAAACCCTGGATATTGCCTCTTTGCTCTGAGCTGAGCTGGGCTGAGCATCATTCCCTATGTGCCAGCTCCTCAAAGGGTCCTCTCACCCCTGCAGTGTCACATGCGTGTTGGAGTGAAGCCCCCGCTGCTGGCAGGGGTTCATCTTTCCTTGTGCCTCCCTGCAGACACTTTGGGCCAGCAAAAGAGTGGAAGGGGTGAATTCCCAGGGGTGCAGGGTGGTACCCACAACCCTGCCAGGGATTGTCTGCCTCTTCCCACCACCTCGACCCAGGGTGGTCGGTGCCACCTTATGCAGACACTAAACTCAGTGGCTGGTCTTGGCTCGCCTTCAAATCCAGGGAAAGGAGAGGAGTGAAAGGGCACAAGTCCATAAATGCGGTGGTGGTGGCTGGCACTGATGTCCCAGGCAAAGGCTGGGCTCTGTCAGTGGCTGTGGGGTTTCTGGGAGACACACGCTGGCACCAGTCCTGAAGGTGAGAGGCCAGTGAGTCCGTGGGGGGGAATTAAAGAGCCACGAAATGCCTGTGGGGCCCAGGGGCAGGAGGAGCTCCTCTGACACAGATGAGACTGGGTGGCCCTGCAGTTCCTGCTGCCAACGGCCGATGTGACAAGTGGCTGGGACATGGCTGCCGCAGTGTCACCCTGGGCTCTTCCTCCCTCCGAGGCACAAGCATCTCAGCTGTTTTAGGATTCCTCAGGCAGAGCAAACTGCAGCCAAGTGCCCACTTGGCTGGGACACACTGCAGCCTGGGGAGCCTGGGGGATGCCGGCAGGGAGCAGTGAGCACTAGGGCCTCCCCTCTGCCCTGTGTGCCCCTGTCCCTGCCCAGGGCTGTCCCAGCAGTGTTCCACAACTGCAGGAAATGCAACACAAAACAGAAAGAGGAAATGGTGAAACAATACCATCAGATCTTTGAGCAGAACCACAACCACAGCACCGTGCATGCTGGCCTGCTGGCATGTAGCCAGGAAGTGTGAGTGTACAAACGTGTTCATACCTGTGTGTGGGTGTTTGTGTGTATGTCTATTCGAGGGTGGTGTCACAGGCTGTGGCTGTCCCAGGGACCAATGGCTGCTTGGGGATGTGCCCCAGGGTGTCCCCATCGCGCCTCTGACACCTGCAGCTCCTACTTGTCCCAGACTAAACTAAAGGTTGAGCCCAAATGCCTTGCTTAGCACCAGCTTTGGGGTGGCACCCACGCCCAGAGCTCTCATCATACCCTGAAATATTCGGCTCCATGCGAGGATGGGACAGATTTTAAATGTAACATTGCCCAAAAGAGTGACAGGTTGGTCTCCAGTGCTTCCTGCACCTCAGCAATGTGCCAGCAGCAATACTGATCCTTGGGTGGACAGGGCTGCGAAGAGGGAAGGAAAAGGGCTCTCTGGAAACAGCGACGACAACAACACCTCCCACGTCTCATGCCAGCTCCTGCTGCGTCCATGTGAAATCCCTCCTGCCCTGCCAAGTGCTGGTGGCTGCAGCCAGGGCATGTGCCATAGATTTGTGCTGTGCCATGCAGCTGTGAGCCAGCTCAGCCCTCTGGGAAGCAGGGAGGCCCTGCCCGGACAGCCCTCAGGGACGAGGACAGTCCTGGCAGCTCCAGGTGCTCTGGATTAAATGCTCAGAGCTGCCAACACCAGGGCCACTTGCCTGAACATGGAAACAGCTTCCAAATCTGCAGGTCCCTTGGGCACCCTGGGGCTTTGATACCTGGACCAGGATGATGGCCCCTTGCTCAGGGATGGGGAGAGGTCCCAAGTACCTGCCTGCCACATGCCAGGAGTTTCCCTGCTTTCCACTCTCACATCCCTCATGTAGTGGCCGTATCCAGCTCCTGGCTCATGACTGTGGTTGCTCAGCTCTGCTTGGGCAGATTTACAGCACGGAGTGCCACCAGCAACACTCCTGGTCCAGGCTCCTGTTTAATGCCAGTGTAAGGTTTGTCCCCTCATGGTGGGTTCCAGCTGGTTTAGTCACCTGGCTCTGCCTCAGCACCCCACCAGCTGGGGAAGGGCAGAGCTGACAAGGGCTCCGTGAGGGCTCTGGGACATGAGACTCATCAGTCCAAATCCTGACTCAGGTTTTCCCTGTGACTTGACTCAGTCCTTCAGCCACTCTCTGCCTCAGTTTCCCCTGTGCAGTGTTAACCTTGGTCTCAATGAGACCAGGTTCCACTGAAACTCCATGTGGAGGATTCCACAGTCATGTGTGCTGGCAGAGCCCCAGGATGCCTCCTCATGCCATGAAATCTGAGCTTGGAGCCCCAGGACTTGGCTAAGGAGCCCCAGGACTGTCCCTCTGAGCTCATCTGCTCCTCACCATTTGGTACAAATTACCTCCTGCGTATGTGTAGCCCCTGGACACTGGTGGTTTCCTTTCCTCTCCTTCTGCTGCCACCCCAAAGCCCAGGGGTCCGTTATCTGGTGTCCTCGCTCTTTGCTGGGGATGTAAATCCAGTTTTCTGGTGGATTTTGGAATGAAGGCCACAGAACCAGGCAGAGCAGTGTCATGGCTGGGGAGCTGCACGTGGGCTCAGGTGGGGTTACATCTGGGAAGCCTCTGCGGGAAGGATGCTGCCATTCCCAAGGCTGCCCTGGGGTCTGATGTCACATCGTGCCACTCTGCCATTGCTGGCGGCTTTGCCTGGGGGGTCTCTGGAGGTCTGTATCTGTCCCCAGACTCACCCAGCCCTGTAGTTCCCATGGTGTCCATCACTCCATGTCCAAGACACTTTCCTGGGGATGGAGGAACCTTCCCCTCCCTAGAACCAATCTCCAGCACTGTACAGGGCCATTCTTGGCTGCACTTCCATGGGGCTGGATGGAGCAGGGCCTGGGCAGTTATGACTGTCCAAACATGAGGCTGGTCCTGCTGTGAGCAGGCAACTACACACTCCCACCAAGGGGAAATGTTCCTTTTTTGGCATTCTCAACACTAGTTGCGTTGCTGGATGCAGGGATGCAGTGTTGGGAAGGCTTTGTGGGAGCAGGGACCTTGTGAGGATGCCGGAACAAAAGCACAGATGGGTGGAAGTGGAGGATGTGGAGGAGGTGGAGGATGTGAAAAGTGGAGAGGATGCTGCAACTGGAGTCCCCTCAGGTTTTGGCCCTGTGAGTGCCTGGCAGTCCTTCCCAGACTCGGACACTGCCTGGCTGTGAGCAGGTCAACAACGTCCCAGTACAGCCTATACTAACAAATTCCGTATTTTTTAGTGACTTTTTTTCTTTTTCATCTTTGGGGCTTTTTTAAAATAAACCCAAGTACAAAGCCTGCATTTTTAAACTATGATAGCAGCTGCTCTCACACAATAAGCTGATCCTAAGGACTCCAGCTTTTGAAAAAAAGCAATCCTGAAATACAGGGAAATGGGAGATAAACTGCACAGAATGATGGGAAGTGATGCACTTGAAACACCCCAGACATGTGTGGCTCAGCATCATTCTGTCCTGACTGGAGGAAATTACTCAGTCTCAGTCTGTACTCTGAGTAACCTCTGTGGGGTGCAGGAGGAGCCACATATTTTGTTTTCCCCCTCTGCCAATTTGAGCAAGAATGAGCACAGAGAAAACCTGATAAAGACATTTGAGGAAACTTGATAAAGGTACAAACCACATTCTCTCCAATCTTTTTGTTTGACTAAGTGATAAGGATCTGGGCTTTCTTGGCTGATCCCCACCCTACCGTTCTGGGAGTTTTTCTTCTCTCAAGCCTCTCTCTTCCCGCCAGCATCTTCCTGGGAGTGGGATGCCCCAAACCGAGCACAGGCAACAGAGGTATCATGTGCACAGCCCCAAACTGCAGCTCTGTGAACTCAAACCCTTGCAGGGGTTATCCCATGTCCTGTACTGATGACAGCTCCATTCAGCAGCAGATCGGAGCCTCAGGCTGTTCCTGGGAATTCACCAAAATCTAGAATTCTTTAGACAGAACAATGTTGCCCAAACCCCGAGTCTGGCCTTGAAAACAATGCGACCGATTTATAAATCACCATTTTGCAGTTTCAAGATTTCCCTTGAGCCCTGGGAACACACCTGGGGAGGAGATAATGCTTTTCCAGGCTTTTCTGTACTTTTGACATTGGAAAACTTTTTAAAAATACAAACTACATTTGTCCTGAGATCATCTGATGCCAGAAATCAGATTTCTTAAAGAAAAGTATCAAAATAACATGAGAAAAATAACACAGGACAGCAATGCTGACATAAATGCCACCCCTTAAAATGTGTGGACACAGGGAGGGATTACCTGATATGATTTCTCCCAGTGAATTTTCTGTTTACAAAGGGTGAAGCCCAAGTCACAGCCCAGCCGTTCCATTACAAACCAGTAACCAGAGCCAAACACAGAGTAGGTAGAGTATATAAACTCACCACACCCAGTAAGAATAACCCACCAAAGTATGTCTTGACCCTAGTAACATCCTTGAGAACTTCCTGGCCCCAACCCAGCCAAAGCCCAACCAGCCTGAGCGGCACTTCGTATGTGAGAAGGCGCTGCAGCTCAGGCTGGCAGCTCCCCCTCCGAGTGATATTCCCATGAAATCACAGACCCTGGCAATGCAGCAAGTCCTGAGATTTGTAGAAATAACAGGCAACAGCTTCACTAAATGGCTTTAAGCAGTGACAGAAGCGACAGAGTAAACCTACCCCAGCTGCCAGTAGCGCAGACCAGGAGGATCCTGAGTGTCATGAAGAGTTGTCCCATCTTCTCTGAGCCCCAGGCGGAGAGGACTGCTTGGACCAGCCCCACCACGAGTGACAGGCAGCGGCTCTGGAATAGCTGGAGGTTTTTAGCGGCCGAAGAGATGAATCACGGGGCTGGGTGAAAGACACACATGGTGAGTGGGGCGGCCGGAGGAAACTGCTGCGTCGTCACTCCGGAGTCCGGAGTGTGCCCGCCCGCTCTGCCGCCTGCTCCTTACGAGGTTTTCACTCTCTCGGCTTAAACAAGGACCTAATAAACCCTGGCAGCGAGTCCTCCCTCGGCGCTGGTGACCTGAAGCCCCGGGGCTGGTAACAGGCTCTTTCCCATAGGCTCTTCCGCCTGGCTTTAATTCCTTACAAAATCTTGCTCACTCCTTCCTGTTATTAACTCTTGAAAGGCAGCTGTTTTTAAACCCCGTCTGAGCTGCTGGATTTCAAGGATTTAAGGAGAAACAGAGCACATACACACTAATACAAAAGTGTGGGTTCTCAGCTCCCTCACCACAGAGGGAATATCCCTGCTAACGCAGAGCTGGGAGCTGAGGGAGACCCAGCCAGGAACTGAACCTGGTGGAATCAGCAGTTTGGGTATAAACATGGACATCTCAAAGGGAGGGAAGCTCAGTCTGGGGTCACATAATTTGGACCTGATTTTCTTCTCACTCGTTTTTTCCCCTCTGTGTCTTCAGGAATTGATCCTGTGCTGAGCAAACCAATGATTGGGATCTGCATAGGGATTGTGCCCAGTGAAACATCAGAACTGCCTGTGGGTGTCTCTTGAAGGGGTTTTATAAACCTCTTGTTCCCCTGCAATACCAGGGTCCTAGTCAGAGCTGGGGAAACTGAGGCACTTGGAATACACCTTAGGAGCAAAAGGGAGAGAAGGGCTGGAGCCATTTCCCAGAGATGCTTTCTCCCTCTGGGTGACAGGTTGGGG
This sequence comes from Callaeas wilsoni, assembly GCA_013398955.1. Taxonomy (NCBI): domain Eukaryota; kingdom Metazoa; phylum Chordata; class Aves; order Passeriformes; family Callaeidae; genus Callaeas; species Callaeas wilsoni. Next base: position 52,688 of record VWPU01004877.1, read on the forward strand.
ACAGTAATGACACAACCCTGGGTCAAGACAACTCAGCACTCAGAAATACCAGGCTGTGGAATACAAGTTTTTGTGGGTGCCAAGAGCTGCAGCCACATCCTGAAGGTGCTGGAGGCTACAGACGATAAGCTGTACAAGAGCCACAGCCCCATGTTGGGAGACGGGGATAACAGCACTTGTCCCAGAGCTGACGGCTGTCCACAAGAGGCGATGGTTTTTGTGAGGATGAGGTAGAGATACAGACTCCGCCTCAGGACTTGGGGACTTTCCTTGGCTTTAAAAGAAGTTTTGGCACCTCTTTGCTTCTCCACACAGCCCCACCACCCTTGAGGATGCTGCTGTCCTCCTCAGTGGGGATCACTGTCTGCCCAGGATCCAATTCCCTCCCCAGGACTTGTTAAGGAGGATTTGGTAAAGGGGACTAGGAGAAGCCCATCAGCCCTCATGCAGTATCAAAAAGGGCTGTATCTTGGCTGAGACATCAATACAACCCCCAAACCTGTTTTTGGGCAGCTCCAGTCTTGCCCTGCTTCAGATCACGGAGCCATGTCTCACCGCGGACCCCATTAGCCAGTTTTAGGGCATTCAAATTCCTTATTTTCCTGCCTGGATATGCTGCCTACATGGCCTTTCCTATCATCTGGCCCTTTCTGCCCGCACGGTTGCCTGTCCCCATGTGCCGTGCTGTGTCATCCTGTGACTGTGTCTGAGTGTTTCATGGAAAGGAAGATTAGTCTTAACTGTCTAGAGAGGACTATGGGATCCTGTTTGGCTCTGCACATCCCCAGACCCAACCTGCCATCCATCTCCCAGGCCCTCTTCAGCAGGGACTCATCCCACCCAGCTCCTGGCTGCCCAAACTGGCAAGTGCTGCTGCTCCTAAAGGATATGCAGCTCTGTGTCCTGAAACCTCCTGCCCAGTGTGGGCTGTGATACTCATGGTGAAAAACACTAAAGAAAAAGGAAGAAATTGCAAAATGAAGTATTTGACCTGCCTTCACCTTCCTGGGCTGGTCCTGCTTGAGGATAAGGATGGCATGAACTCAATCCAACATGTTTGGGTGGAATTTCCCTGCAAACTGCAAGAAGGTGCTGCTTGTCCTGAAAACATTGCTGGGATGTGAATGTCCCATCCGTGGAAGTGATCAAGGCCAGTTTGGACAGGTCTAGCAGTAGGTGTCATTGCCCATGACAGGGAGTTAGAATGACATGAGGTCCCTTCCAACTGAAATCATTCCAAGATTCCACAATGTTACGTCCAGGCACTGCGTAATAGGCAGTGGGATGCTTCAGATTTTGGGACCCTGGTGGGATGAAGGCAGGAGCCAGCAGGGGAGTGTTTGTGAGCCCTGGCTGACCTATTACCACAGGCTGTGACCCAGGAGCGATGAGTGCAGCCCAAATCCATGCCAGGGTGTGCTGGGACAGGAGGTGCTGGAGCTGGAGCCACCAGAGGGAGCAGAAACTCCTTCAGTCTGGGAGCATGGTGGGAGAGGATCTCCCACCCGAGCTGGGGCACTGGGGATGCTCTGATTTCCCCGTGGGATTTTTCCTGGCCCTCAGGTTAAACACAAGCAGATGCTCATTGGATCAGGGTTTTCCCCTCCTTCCTGCATAACTTCTGCTGCAACTGCCCTAGCAGAGTGGGCAGCAACCCAGACAGAAATGCCAAATGCAGAACAAGGAGGAAAATGCAACAAGTAAACCCCGAGCTGAACAGTTCTGAGCCCCTAAAGTCACAACAGCAGAGCAGGGGCACAGGTCCCAGCTGCCCAAAAGGAAGATCACTTGACACTATCCCTACCAAGTTGCCCTCCAACCTCAGCCAGCCACACACTCCTGCCTTCGGCTACAATTTGTCAATCCTCATTTTTGTTTTATTAAAATCCCCCCAAGGGCTGGGCAAAGGAAACAAGCCAATAAGTACATGGATAAACCGGGGCAAGATCCTCACACTGTGCTTTGGGGGTGATCTGCTGCTCTGGGCCATCGAGACCCATTTCCAGGCAAATGCCAATGGGCAAAGCCGGGAAGCTGGGACAGGGCAGTCCTGTGGGCACAGTCCTGGGATGAGCAGGAGCAGGAGTAAGCCTGACAAGCTGGACACCCTGACTCATGGTGTCACTTTGGGAGCTTATGCAGACACAGAGAGGGGAACAATGGTGAAACTTCCCCTGGGATTGCCTGTGATACTCTGGCCCTGGATGCTGCGGTGCTGCTGCTGTGGGACCCAGAGCTGGAGGCAGGGCAGCGACCAGGGTGCAGCACTGCAGAGTTCCCCTCTGGAGGAACTAAAGAAGTGGGAAGGGGAGGGGAGGGAGGCCATGTGCCCTGAGGAAAAAGCCCCCAGGCAGAGGAACAGGATGCAGAGAGGGGCTGGATCCAGCTCTTCTCTGGAGGCACAGGACAGGCATCACCAAGCAGAGCTGGGGGTGGACTGGCTGGATTGGGCCATGCTGCTCGGAGAAGGAGTGGGTGGCACGGAGCAGCAAGCGGAGATTGGTACGCAAGCAGAGCTGACCTGAGGCTTACAGGAGCCTTCGGGGGAACAGAGACCTGCCAGCAGTCCAGGATGAACACTGACCATGCAGGATGCTTTTGGGAGTAGGTGGGAGGGCTGGAGGGAGGGGTGAGTCAGGTAGCACTCTGCAGGGCCTTACGGGGTGGGTGCAGGCACCCGTGGCAGGGCAGAGAAGGAGTGCACAGCATGGGGAAGGGGTGGGCAGCAGGGTGAACGTGGAGGGGGAGGAAGGCGGGCCTGGGGGGAGGCTGGAAGGGGGTGGAGTTGCTGTTTTTTCTTTGAACACGGTGAAGACTTTTAGCTTGTAACTTGCATTTGTGGAGCTCCCAGCCGGCAGACGCCAGCTCTCCCTCCCGCGGGAGAAACCCCGGGATCCCGCAGCACCGCTCCTCTGTTTTGGCGGCAGACTGGGAGGGCAGGGGGCATGGGGTGATCCCCAGCTGCCGTCCTCTCCCCGAAGTCCCTCTGTCCTTTTCTCGCTCTCTCCTTTTGCTTATGTGGGGGCTTGTGCTAATGCTCTGCCAGGAGGGATCTGGTATCCAGCCATCCTTCGGCTGCACAGACTGGCTTCCTGCCTGCTCACAGCCTTGAGGAAGTTCCCTCTCCATCCCGGGCACTGAGAGGAGAAAAGCAGGAGGTGACTTGGAGCTGCTGAGCCCTGGCCTGTGAAGGGTGGACAGGGGGACAACAAGCTTTCCTTTTACCTTTCTCAGAGATTTGGGGTCACACATAGATCATGAACGGATCCTTTTTCAACCAGGCTCTCGTGGAGCAGGGAGCTGACCCCAACAGGACTCAGGCCTTGGGCATGCTCATGGCCTGCTGCAATGGGACCAGCGCGGTGCTGACTACTGATGGAGGCTCCTTGGTCCTGGCACCCGATGAGAGGAGCGTTTTCATCATGAGAGTGGTGCAGATTGCTGTCCTCTGTGTCCTCTCTTTGACTGTGATGTTTGGCATCTTCTTTTTGGGCTGCAACTTGCTCATCAAGTCAGAGAGCATGATTAACTTTTTGGTGAAGGACCGAAGACCTTCCAAGGACGTGGGCGCTGCAATCATGGGACTGTACTGAAGCCACCAGGCTCTTGTAGGCAAGTGAACTGTCTGGACCTGGTGTTGAGATGCACATTTCCATGTGTTTGGGGCAACTGGGAGTAGTGGGAAGGGGGGGAGGGGTCTTTTAATCTATCTGTGTCGATGGGAAAGCAAACCTGCTCTTCTCAGTCAACAAACTGTGGTGGCAAATGGGGAAACCACCCCAGAGCTGTGTGAAGCACAATAAATGACCAGCGTCATGTTGCATGCAGAAATGGCTTAAGTTTTGCATGAAACTTGCAGAAACAGTGATAATGTGGAGATCTGGACTCTTTACTGCTGTTACCTTGGATACCGTTACCTGGGATTTAGGGCTGTTAAAAAAGGCAAATAAGTCGTTACAAAAAGAAAACAAAAGAACGAACTAAAGGAAGAGCAAAATACAGGGCACAGACCTCATCTTTGATAGGAGCAGGGAAAGGGAAGTGCCATGTGGGTCGTAAAACAAAGTCTGCATGCTAAAAAATGTCAGTCTGTTGTGTTTTGGACCTTGAGCATGCATCTTCTGGTAGTTTAGTAACAGGGAAAGCATGTTCTTCCTTATTTTCCTGAGCTATCCTGTTAAATAAACTGGTACTTTCTTCTTTCACACTATGGTGGAGGAAGAAAAGGACCCAAATAAATATAAACCTCTCCTTGCCCCTAAAACAAAAGCATGCTTGGTTTTGTACACAGTAGCATCTTTTTCCAAGTGCTATATTGTAACAGTCCTTAAGGTTTTGTAATTTTTGAAAACTGGTGAACATTCAGGAAAAAAACCAACCTGTTTCAACAGAATTTTGTGTTGTCCTTATTCTTTGTGTGTGTGTGTAGTTCAGGAATTTCAATCCTAGTTCCAAGTATAATCATCTCACCTTGAAGTGAAGTGTAATTAGAGGTATTTCTTTAAAGCAGAAATCACCATCATTTTTCACAGGCAAGTATCACTTTCCACTAGCAAAGAAATTCATCAAGAACTGTGTACTCCAGGCTCCTGTTAAATACCTGCACAGTGCTGAAACAGAGACTCATAAAGATGCTCTGAGTGCCTCTTGCAAAGCAAGATTTCAGCCTTCGAGTTAAAACCTCCAGCTCCTCTGATCCTGATGAGCTGTCAAAGCTGAATTATGTGAGAGGAGGAAGATTCCTGACCTTGGTTCTGTGATGGAATTACAGCTCTGGCTGTGGGTGTGAGGTAGAAATAATTTGTGTTTTGTTGCACCAACAGTATTCGTGCTAGGTTCACTTCTGTAATGGGAAAGCAATCCTGGATACTGGAGGAGCTTATGAGCTGAGCTACTTGGACGGAAATCTAGAGGAACAGATCTCTGCCTTTCCCAGAGGGAAAAGCATGATTAGAAGATGTTTTGTGATTAATCACTATTTGCTTCTCAAGGTTCCCACACGATGCAGAGTGGGACCAGTGTAGTGCTGTCTCTGTTTGCTCCCACTGACCTGTTGCCTGTGTCAGCCTTAAGAGCACACTGACACTGACACGTGGCAGCAGGGGCAGAATTTGGGATTCAAAACTCTGAAATGTCATGTTGGTGCTAGTGGAACAAGCTGAACAGGCAGCTCTGGTTTTTATGAGCAGTTGCAGGTCTGCAGACCTGAGCCACCTTCTCAATGCAGAGGGTTTGCTGCCCAGCTGCTACATGTAAGGTGGCCTCACACAGCAGCCTGGAAGGGGATTTTGGTCCCTGCTGCTGCAAAGGGTGTTGTGGGCATTGATCTCCTGGAACAGATTGCTCAGAGAACTGGCACAGGTTGCCCAGAAAAGCTGTGGCTGCCCCTGGATCCCTGGCAGTGCCCAAGGCCAGGCTGGACGGGGCTTGGAGCAACTTGGGACAGTGGAAGGTGTCCCTGCCCATGGCAGGGATGGCACTGAATGAGCTTTGAGGTCCCTCCCAACCCAATCATGGTACCATGGGGTTCCATGATTCCATGGTCCCTTTGCATATGAGTGCAAACCACCTCCACCATGGGAGCACAGCCTGGTCAGACGTAAGGGTGAGACATGAAAAACCCCAAAGCAGGCAATGACTCAGCTCTGCAAACACTTGGGCTGTACTTGTGTTTGTAACCTAAAAGGGTATCTGCATCTCCATGCTGCTGTGCTGTCACAGGATGACCCAGATGCACCCGCTGAACTCTCATCCCATCCTGCTTTCAGCTGTCATTTGGTCCCTCTTGCCAGTCCATCCACCAGCTGTGGCCCAAATGCAAAGGACAACTCAGAGGTGATGGAAGAAACCTTCCAGTGTTAGCAAGGAGACCAAGGCACAGGGAAAGCTGCTGATGTAAGGCAAGGATCAAATTTACTTTTGCCCTGCAGCAGTACCATGAGTGAAGCAGCTCATCACACATCTCAGCTGTCCCCACCTCTGCCAGAGCTGTGACAGCTGGTGTGTGTGGTGAGAGTCCTACCATGTGTCCTTAGAGGCCACATCCAGGAATGGGGCATGGGGGTCTTCATCCCTTTTGTGCTGTGGAGTGTTCCAGAGGTAAGGAGAAACATCATCCACAGAAGGCTCATGTACACATGAGCTGGAGGAGCAATAAAACACTCCAGAAAGCAGAGCTAGGCACCTGCTGAGGCAGGTGGAGCTTGCTCAGGACTCAGATGGGAGAGGGAACATTTTCCACATGGGTCCTTGGGGTAAGAGCCCAAATTTACATTGGTTTATCCGCCCTCCGGTCATGCTGTGGCTCTTTCCTGGCATCAGGGATGTGTCTGCATTACCAGATCATGTGGACCAAGAGGAGGATCCTCAGAGGAAGCAGTTGGTGGCACCATCCACATTTGCCATACTACAGCATGTGTCCCTGTATGCTTCTGCCTTCCTTGTGCTGGGGTTAAGACACTTAAAACACTTGCACACATCCTTATCCCATTAAATTTCCAATAAAAGGCTAATTACCCCACTGAGGAGGAATTATTTTTGGAAAAGAAGGCTGGCACCATGAAGGAACTCCTTGGATCAGACATTATGGGTCTAAAGACCATCTTGAGGTGAAGTCATGGTTGCTTAAGGGAAGGTACTGAGGGTACCATGGTGCTCCCCAGATTTCAGGGGAAGATTTCAGATTCTGAAAACCCAGCTGTCCTGCCCCAGAGACATAAGTTCTGCAGCTGGAGGATGAGGTTGTTTCCTGAAGGGCTTGTTGAGGAAAGCAGACCATAACGTCTCTTTCTGCTGCCTTTCTCCACAAGCTATGGTTCTTCATCTCACACCTACTCATTTAGCATAAGCTCACAAGTGGGTACCAGCTCCCAAGAAAATTCAAACAGTTCTTTTCTAAACTGTTTTTCTTGATTTGAAAGACAGGCGCTGTTATTTATTACTATATTTTTAAATTTTTAAAAAAACTGTTGCTTGTAGCATGATAACTTCCAGAGTGCCACTGGGTTGCTGTTCAAGCGTGACTGAGAGATGCTGCTGGAGGGACAGGGAGGGAAGGGATATGCGGGATATGCTTAGATGGATCATCACATCTGTGGTAGACTGAGGACCAGCCATCGAGTCTCATCTAAGATCTCCTCCTAGCAGTGGAACACAAGCCCATGGCGCTGGTTACACCGGTCTGAGTCACTGGTCCATCTAGTCTGCATCCCTTCTCTGAAAACAACCATGATTTTAGGCAGTACATGGTCTTGGAGGTTTTTCCCACCCTTAATGATTCTTTGACTCTATGACTCTGTAGTCAGTCAAGCTGTCCTGCCCACCAAGAGCAACCTGCCCAGAACCTTCACCATCCTCCTCCAGGCACGGCTCCCTGTCTCTGGGCTGGTCCCCACTTGCTGTGATTCTGGAATTTCTTCTTTCTGGACGGGCAGCAGGGAAACAGCAGAGAAAGGCAAGTGAGAGCATTCCCCCCTGCTGAACAGCCTGCAAAGGGAAATCCTCTGCTTATGGAATCACTGGCTGTACAACCGCAGAAATAAAGAGGTGGCTTGACCCGCCTGGAAAACACTGGTTATACAGATGTCCCTGTAGTGGAGAAAACAAAGTCCCAGATGATAGCCACCCCTTTCCCCTGCCTTGGCAGTCTGGACGGAGGGAATGGAAGAGTTAAACATGACAGACAGACAGATTGTGGGGGGAAGAAGGATCCCAACCTGAGCTTGGCACCAGACGTACCAGAGCACCTGCACCAAACATACACAGTATTTAATAATTCCTGAGAATTGCCATGGTAATAAAGCACAGAGTCAGGTTGTTATGGTAACAGGTTTTTTTTTTTTTAGGCAGGGAGGCATTACTTGGGTTGTAACCTCAATCCAGACTGAATACATTTCTGAGAGCCCAGAAAATAAAAAAGAAGTAAAATGAAATCAAATTAGATAAGTAGCAGTTTCCTGTCTCTTTTCTGGCAGTCCTGGGTTTGTTCTGTAGATAGGTGGAGGGAACTGGATTGTTGCAGACACACGTTGCCCTGGAAAGCCTGAGGAATAGCTGGAGTGGATCTCTGCAGGTTTAAACTGGGTGCTAGAGGGGGTGAGGGGCTGAACCCCTCTCATGGGTGGGTCTGGGATGATGCTCTGCCACCACCTTGGCTCCTTGCCACACCTCTGGCCTAGGTCTAGGTGTGTCCCCAGCTGGCTAAAGGGAAGGACATCCTTGTTTCTGCAGGTGTGCACACACAAGGGAGTAGTGATGGACAATTCCTGATCCTAGCTGGGGCCACAGCAGGGTGCTGTGGTCCCAGGTCACAGCCTGCCCATGTCCCAAGTGATGGATGTCCCAAAGCTGGTCTCCAAGACAAGACAGGCATTTGGGGTCTGGAAAGGGGTAACAGACCACTTTTCTAAATCCACATGATAGACCTAAGAAGAGAACACATGTTTCCTGGGCTCTGGCAAGGTCTCCAGGCTGCTGTGCTCCGCAAAGGGGCATCCATCAAGCAAGATGGAAATTTCCTGTGTCTCCCTCCTGCCCTCCCAGCCGTGGGCAAAAAGGCACTTCCACCTCCCCTCCCAAGCCAACTCCTCCAGCAAGTGTATGAGGTCTGTCCAGCTCATACGGAATTTTAGTTTGGTGCTGGTTAAAGCAGCAGTTTTGTGACCCTGTTTTCTCTCGAGGAAGCTGAGGCAGTGCATGTTGGGTTCACTTAGCAGAGACATGGCTTGAAATCTGCAGTGCCATTACTCAGGAACATTGCTCCATAAATCCACTACCCTCAGCATGAGTCTCTTGTATCAGCTGTGAAAGAGACATTAGCCTCCAGATAAAGCCTCTGTAGTCCATTAGCTCTGCCAGAGAGGGTCAAGTTGATGCCACCACAGTCAGGGTCTCAAGGGAGACTGAGGCCAAATAATGACAGAGTTCAGAGCCAGCTTTGCCTTGCTGGAGACTTTGCCTGCCAGTTTCTCTGTTTGAAAGGGAAACAAACCCTTCCCTGTTTCTGTGTCTTCCAGCTGCTTTGCTGCTGAGGCTGCTGATGGCATTTTGGTGTGGAATTCCTCAGACTCCCTGCCCTGCCCTGGCCCCATCCTTGTGCCCGACTGGAGCTGCCAGCCTGGCACTGGGCTTGCTCTCTACTCAGGTGTACAGAGCACCTGGTACACACCAAACCCTGGGGCAAAGAAAGCTGCTCACTTCCAAATAAATGTGATTTTGCCAAACCAGAGCTATTTTGGGGTTGTGTGAGCATTTAAAGCCATCCTTGGAATAAAACGGATCTTACAGCCCCATCTGTCCCAGGGAGATGGAGAACACCAGGAACATTTCTTGGAACTTGACTGATGATACTGTTAATGTGTGAGAATGGTTCTGGTGTGGTTCAGACCTGTGCCAACAACCTGACCTGAACAGTCCCTGGGCAGTGGCAAAATGACAGAGGTAAAAGACCACAGAGGTCTCGGGGACATTGCTCTGGACTTTGCTGTCTGTTCACAGGGAGTGTCTCATTAGATTTTGCAAGTGTAGATGCCTTTAAAGCAGTTGTTTGGCTTCTTGAATCCAACTTAGTGTTCTTAAGTATGAATGAGGGATTGGAAACCTCATTTAATTTTAGTCCGGAGAATATGTCTTTGTAAAACAGTGAACATAGGGAAGAACAAAACCTCATCGACCTTGAAGACTGCCTGATCCAACTGCCTTTTGGATACATCTTTGGCTTCACACTAGTTCTCCCAATTATACAACTTAGCCAAGCATTTCGCCATCAGTCTGGCCAAATTTGTGCTCCTCTGGTTTTAGAGACAGACAATTTCTTGGACTTGTTTGTTCCATGAGCACATGGTTATGGAAACTTGAGTTAAGAGAAAATCAGAACATTGCCAGCAATGAAGTATGGTTTGGCACATCCCTGAAACTGTCAATGTCAACGTGCTGGGAAGTGGTGGAGGCACTGGCAACACTCAGAGGCATAAACATGTATCTAAAGTGACTGTCTCCGGTCTGAAAGATGGTGCTCATCTACATGTATTTCAGGTTGTAAGTGAAACACAAGTCTTGCTTCAGAGAGGCCTTTGCAGCTCTCTTCCTGCTAGAAGCTCATCAGTGGGGATGACATTTTCATAGCAATAATTTAAGTCAGGTTAATAAAAAATGAAGCAAAAATATCTTTCTGAGAGATGGGTCTGCATGGCAATCTTGGCTCTAGGTCACAGGTGCCCTCAAGGTGAAGGCAGCAGTTTTGTCACTCTTTGTCAGCCCATGGCATTCAGCTGGGAATGAGCACGGCAAAGTGCTCTCTGCTGGGGTGCAGTCAGGGACCAGCTATTAAATCAAATTAATATCCTCTTTTTGAATTAATAAGACCTGCCTGAACATAGCTTCTCAGAGGAATGGGGCTCTCCTACCCCAGTGACAGCCTTTGAAGGCACCACCTCTGCAGCTGGATTTACTCTCCTAGCAGGGAGCTGTGAGACCAGAGGACTCAGAACCAGAATCCCCAGTTGGATCTGCCTTTTCCTTCCATGTGGACTTGCTGGCTGTTTATGAATTTCAGCAGCATCAGCTGTGCTAGCTGACATGTGCTTTCAGTGAACACCACTACTTCTGGTTTTTGAAGTGACTCTAGAGGGAAAGGAGATGAGATCAGCCTTCCTGTGATGCTCCACTTCTTCTGAAAGGATCCGGTACTGTGAGGACATGAGTTACCACCTCCATCTAACTGTGGGTGGGACACTGGAAATGATGGGCAAGACAATAAGCAAGAAAAGGAGAAGAAAAGTAAACAAGGAGAAACATTTACCCCCGTGGCATCAGGCAACTAGAATGGCCTTTCTGGAAAAGGAGCTGGAATTGCAGAGTCAAACAACTCTGGTTTTCCATGAAAGAGCCGGTTTTGTTCCTTGGTGTGTGCTGGTTTTGGAGGCTAGTACGTGTGGGTGTGAGGGTGGATGCAGGTGCTTGTGCATCTTCCAGGAAAACAAGGTGTGCATCAAGCAAGCCCAGGGCACTGTTCCTTTTCCATGGCAGCTGACTGGCTGGTGCTGGATGCTGGCTTTCTGCCCTGGCTTGGCTCGAGCTGTCACGCATGCAGGGTTAAATCCAGAGTCATCCTTTTTGGCAAGCCCCACAAGCTTTCCTATCTTACAGGTTTCCAGGCAGGTGTGAGTGCTCCCCTCCTGTTTTGCATCCCCAAATGCAGGTTTAATGGGACAAGACAGATGAAGAAGCAGTCAAAATGTAATTAGACTTTAATTAGCTAAGTTCTTTCTCTCAGATAATTGAAAGTTGGACTAATTGGTTGCAATGAATTCCCAGAGCAGCCATCCATCCAGCTTGGTGCGTGCTCTGCCAGCTGCCACGAGGACCAGCCTGGAAGTGGAGTGCTGCTCCCCACTGCTTTGCCATGCTCTGCAGGGCTCAATTGCTCAGCTCCAGAGAGGTGTTAAAGCCCCCAAGACCCTCAGGCTGAAGCCAGGGAGGTTATTGGCGCATGGACACAGCAAGGCTCATCCTGCGTCATCCCACATTTCACAAACCAGGGAGCCAAAAGGCCACTAAATCTCACACCCGGCAGGACATGCCAACAGTCCTGTGTGACAGGACATACCCTGGGACATCTGCAGCAAGCCAGAGGGTCATAGCTGGAAAGGACAAGGGATTTAATCTGTCTCTGCCCCCATCATGATCACAGTGTGCAGGCAGCTGACTGAGCTCAAGGTCTGGATATGCACAGTCAGTGCTGAACCAGCTGCTCATCTCTTCTCCTGTCTGTGCTGCTCACTCTGCCTAGCTGGCAGGTGTTCCAGAAGCTCTGGTTCCAGGTCAGAGCTGCCCTGGACTGATGGAAACCTCTAGGCTGCAAGTTGGAGGTGGCAGTGACACTTCTAGATCAGCCTTGGCAATGATTTCTGGTAGAAACCCACAGATTTAGTATAGAATCACAGAATTGTTCAGGCTGGAAAGAGCTCCAAGATCACCAAGTCCAACCATCTACCAGCACCACCATCATGTTCACCACTAAACCATATCCTCAAGTACCTCATCCATGTGTTTTTTGAACACTTCCAGGCATAGTGACTCCACCACTACCTTGGGTAATATGTTCCAATGCTTGGAAACCCTTTCCATGGAGAAATTTTCCCTAGTCTCCAAAATTTTCCCTTATTTTCCCCAATCTCCCTGCCACAACCTGAGCCTTCTGACTCTGCTGTAGCTCTCTTTTACATGAATGAAACTAAAGGTCTCCACCATAAATGTTGATAAGACAAAGTGAAGCACTTTCTGGCTGAGGAGCTTCGGGAAATAGGTTGCTTTGCCGAGGTGCACACAATTTTTCTAGCAAGTCTCCTTGGGACTCCACATCTCTGTTTTGCAGAGCAAACAGTTGGTCTCTGGTACAGATGGCAATTCCCAGTGGCCAGGAATGGTTCAGAGAGGTTGCACAGGTAGGAAAAACATCATGATCTTCTTTTCATTGCAGCACTTGCAAGATCATGCCTAGAAAAATACTGGACTTGCTCTGCATCCTTGGCTTAAGTTTCCCTTCTCCCTTCCCTCTCAGCAGTGTGCTGTGTGCCAGGTGGCTGCATTTCATTACTGAGTTTATAAAGTTCCTGGGGAAACAAGGCATGAGGAGATGAAAAATCTGTGCAGAAATGTGATGATCCCTGTGCTGGGCAAAGGTGCAGGAGGGAGGCACTGATCACATTTGCATTCCTGTAGCTCATGGCTGGTTTTTTCACACTTCCTTCTGCCTGGGCTGCATCGCTAGGCATATTTCTTTTGATCTGGGGTTAAAACAGTTTCTAGTTTTATGTGCTTCCCATGTGACTGGGAAGGAAAAAGAAAGAATGCAGCTCTGCCATGGCAGGGAGCTCTGGATATTTCTATTTTCAAGTCAAGACCTGACATCTGATTTTTTCTTTGGGTTGCAAAGCAATTTGAAAGCATCCCCTGCACTGACCACAATTCACAGAGGTAGAGGTGGTTCTGCCCACTCCATCCCTGTGTGTTCGAGGTGCTGATTTCAAAGCACTGCTCTGGAGCTGAAGTTTCCAGCATGGCTGGATGACCCACAACAAAATTGTTTGTATCAGAAATAGTGTGGCAGCAGGACCAGGGCAGTGATTGTTCCCCTGTGCTGGGGACTGCTGAGGTCACACCTCAAGTTCTGTGTCCAGTTCTGGGCGTGTCCTGGTGAGAGAGACATTGAAGGGAACGGAGCTGGGAAGGGGCTGGCGCCCCAGGAACGGCTGAAGGAGCTGGGAAAGGGGCTCAGCCTGGAGAAAAGGAGGCTCAGGGGGGACCCTCTGGCTCTGCACAACTCCCTGACAGGAGGGGGCAGCCAGTTGGGAGTCTGGATCTGGTCCCAGGGAACAACAGAACAAGAGGAAATGTCCTCCAAGGGAGGTTTAGGTTGGACATTAGGAAGAATTTCTTCATGGAAAGGGTGGTCAGGCCTTGGAAGGGGCTGCCCAGGGAGGTGGTAGTGTTCCCATCCCTGGAGGTGTCCCAGGAAGGCCTGAACGTGGCACTCAGGGCTCTGGTCTGGGTAACAAGGTGGGGATCGGGCACAGGTTGGACTCAATGACTTTGGAGGTCTCCTCCAACCTGGATGATTCTGTGATTCTCTGAAAACCAGCTCCTTCTCCTTGGCTCAGCAAAGGCTGATGGGAGGGAGAAGTTAGTAAGAATCTCATCTGCATAGGAATTTCCTCAGGCACAGTTACTGTAAATGGCTCAGACTCTGCCCACAGATGCCTTATTTCAAAGCTTTGGGATGACTAACGTCTTCAATTATTTTCTGCCAGGTATTTACTGGGTTACCCTTTAACAGACAGAAGGAGAAAAACACCTGGCACCAAGACACAAAGAAACCCAGCTGGCCACTGGATGAAGTGGGCCAAAGGCCCTTTTTATAGCTCCCTCCTCATGTGAGGAGTTGTGAGATGAAGAAATAGAAGAGCAGCAATGCCAAAGCTCAGCCTCAGCACTGCCCTCCACGCTGTGATGGGAATGCCCAGCTGAGCCCCCAGTTATGGACATTTCTGGAGGAGGGGGATGGTTTAGGACTGGGCTTTCATCTGCTAAAGCTCATGGCATGAACATCTTACAGCATCCCCAGCTTCCTGCACCCTTGCTGCCATCCTGGCAATCCCACACAAAGGGGAGCAACGCTGTGACCCAGATTAGGGAACCTGAAAAAACTCAACATAGTAAACTAACACTAAACATCATTTCCATGTTGGTCAGGTCATTCTGTGGTTCGACAAGCAGCCCCCAGGCATCACTACTGGCACAAGAAACAGGAATCTTCTGGCTGCTTAGGAATTTGCCATGTGCACAGTTAATTTAAATGTCTCAGGCCTCCTGCCTGCTGCAGGGAAGAGGAGGGAAAGGCTACAGCTTTGTGAAAGGTATTTCTCAAGCTCACCAAGAAACAGCTTTAGAAGAGTTCTCCTTGAGGCTAGTTCCACTAAAACCCCAGGACCATTCCCATGCCTAGCTTGCTGTTCCCCACTCACAATTCATGGAGCTGATCACCATGGCAGGTTTGCAGAGCTCTGCCTTTTCTCCTAGTGAACCCCATTCCAGGGCTAATTTGGGGCCATTTCTGGGCTATTTCTCTGTTTTTCTGGGCTCCTTTCAAACTCTCATCCTGTCTTTCATTTTGTCTTGCATTTCTCACACCTCTCCTCCCAGTGTGGGGGGTTTGCAAACATATTACACATTCTGGAGCAGATGAAACCCCTGTAGTCCCTTCCAGCCTTACACAGTCTGTGATTTTGTGATTTTGTCATTCTGGTCTCCTTTGCCCAAACCATCAACCAGTCCTTTTGCAGAAGGCCCTTGAATTCTGGCAGCTTCTCCCTCGCTTTTCTTTTCTGGGTGCGATGAAGTACTTTTGGGAAGCACAGGTAGCATGGCACAAATCTGCCGCCTTCAAGTCAAAAATGCCTTGCCCAAAGCACCTTCCATGAGACCTGTTGCTCCCTTACTCAAAGCCAAGTCTTCAGTGTAATTCAGCTCACTGCATTGTATCTTGGAAATCTCACTCCCACTTTGAATTTGGATGACAATGCAGAGATGGTGGGAGGATGTGGCATTGGTTTCCTGCTGATGGGTTGTTTTGGAGCTTGGGAAATAAACACAAAGAGACCAAACCTTGGATTATTGTGATAAAACTTGGCTTGCTTTGCCTTAGTCCAGCTGCCACATGGTGTTGCCATTTCTCAGGCTTTTTCTCCCTTCTTTTAGTCCCCGTTCATTGCACTGTGACAAGGAAATAACTTTCTATTACAGAATTGGCCCTTGCCACTTCGTTTATGTCAAAATGCCCTTCTTCCCCCAACCTCATGTTTTTTCCCCATTTTCTTCAAATTTGCTCCCTTTGTCCCTTGGACAATCTTCCTGTGAATCCAGACAACTTCAAGGGAATGATTCCACTTAAAAATATCCCAGAGGAACTAATTCTAAGCTTCTTTTGGTCATAGATTGTTTTGTGTGGGTCTCCTGCAAGTTATTCCAAACTCAACAGAAAATAATTACCTGTCTTGTTCCCTGAGGAATAATTTCAGCCGGGTAATGAATTGCCTGGGAAATGACTATGGAAAGCGCTGGAGGCCTCCAACAGAACAGCCTCCAGTTCTGTGCTATTAATGCTCCTCCTGAAATGTGCCAAAACTCTGCCAGCCCTTGCTGTGTCTGCTCTGGGGATGCTGCCTCATGACCGGGAAAATACAAAGGTGGTGCAGAAAGAATGCCCAGAGCAGGGCTGGAGGGAAACATCTCCCAAAGGCCAAGGACCTCTGGCAGAGCTGCTGGGCTCACACAGGGAGCTCTTTGCACTGTGATGGGGTGAAAGTGGCCCTCAGCACCTCAGGCTGTGTCTGCAGAACCCACCAGGCTCTGAGTGTGCCACAGTCCCTGGGGCAAAGACCCACTCAGCTGCATCAGCCCCTGCACTGACTGTGGGCTCAGCCAGCTGGGATCCCAAAGTCGTCCCCTGGAGTCATCCCCCTGAACTGGGCACTGCTGAGGCAACCCGAATCCTGCAGACAATTCTGAGTGCCTTGTGACAATATAGATATTGAAGGGCTGGAGTGTGTCTGAGGAAGGGAACTGAGCTGAGGAAGGGTCTGGAGCCCCAGGAGCAGCTGAGTGAGCTGGGGGGGGAGGCTCAGCCTGGAGAAGAGGAGGCTCGGAGGGTCCTTTTGGCTCTGCACAACTTTGTGACAGGAGGGTGCAGCCAGGTGGGCGTCAGGCTCTGCTCCAAGGGAACAAAGGACAGGACAAGTGGAAACAGCTTCAACTTGCACCAAGGAGGTTTAGGTTGGATATTAGGGAAAATTTCTTCACCAAAAGAGTTGTCCAGCCCTGGCACAGGCTGCCTAGGGCAGTGGTGGAGTCACTGTTCCTGAAGCGTTCACAAAATATGTGGATGTGGCACTTGGGAATATGGTTTAGGGGTGAATCTGGCAGTGCTGAGTTAGTGGTGGGACTCACTGGTCTTAGAGGGCCTTTCCAACCTGAACAATTCTGTGATTCATGATCCCACACTGGTGCAGGCAGTGGGTTTCCTTCTCCCATCCCCTCTCCTGTGTCCATCAGTGAGGCAGATCAGGGAGCTGATCTGGCTGAATAGTGAGTGGTTTTTTGTCCTCAGCTCTCTAGATCTGCTCCCTGCCCTGACTCACAGAGAGGATCCACTTGCTGCCAGTGCCATCACAGGGGAGACAAGTGGGAACATGGGATCCTCCTCTGGCAGTGCCCAGCATCTCCCTGCCCACAGCACCCAGATCACGGTCAAACCTTCAAACAAACCAAGTTTTCACCATGAGGGTTGGTGAGGCAGAGGAGGAGCCCTGCAGCTGCAGGTGCTGGACATGGAACAGCAAAGCTCTCAGAATCACAGAATTAGCTGAGTTGGAAGGGACCCACAAGGATCACGGAGTCCAATTCCTGCTAGTGGGTACTGCAGCAGTGATTGAACTCCAGGGTGGCTTGGGGTGCATGGGGCACCTGCATCCTGTGTCCTGTCCCATCGATGAAGCCAGTGGTCCCAGTGCACCGAACAGCGCCGTGCTCCGTGGGATCTGCTCCTGCTGGATGCTGCTGAACCAAAATAACTCCCTGTTTTTCCCAGCCAGTGCTGAGCTGGGATGTATTTGGGAAAGCGGCTGCGCCACTGCGACAGATGGCCGAGAAAACAAATGCTGTTTTTTATGTCACCTCCATGTTTCCGCCTCTGCTGTCTCCTGCGCTGGAGGCGGTGTTTGGAGATTGGGATGTGCTGCCAGCACATGCCAGAGCTGAGGAGAGAGCAGAAGTTAGAGCAAGGTGCTGGCCACCTCACACACATTTCTCCCCCACCTTTCTGATGCTTTGTGACCTTCCTACAGAAATCCATGCCAAAGGGGCCTTGGAAGTGGGCTGATGCTCGAGTGGAGTGTTTGCTCTTGCAGAGCTCCCTGGTTGTGAGCCCTATTCAAAATCTCCTGCAGTGGCACTGGCCCATGCTGGCTTTTTTTTGCCCCAAAGAGCCAGATAAGACAGGAAAACTTGGCCAGGGGATCCTCCTGCCAGCTGGTGACCAGTCCTTGCTCTTCTCCTGTGGGCTCAATGCCAGCTGCATGTAGAGGACCCTGAGCAAGACAGAGCTTTGAAAAAAGTCAACAAGGCCAGGTTGGAAGCCAGGGCCTAGAGCAACCTGGTCTAGTAGAAGGTGACCCTATCCATGGCAGGGCCTGGAACTGGATGGTCTTTACGGTCCCTTCCCACCTAAATCATCCCATGATTCCATGAAACTCCCTGATGTGCTGCAGCCTCTCCTCCCCCTTTGCACATGTCACTCAGGATCTTTGGGCAAGAGACCTCTCTCCTCCCCTACTGGGGCACAAACCTCATGGCAGTGTTGTGGAGGGCTGGACTAGTGAGAGATGGAGCCCTGGATCCCTGACATGCAGTGAGAATTCAGCAGGGAGAGCACACTCATCAAGAGAAGGGGAGCAGAGGGAAGCTGGTGACTATGCTGTCCCTTGTGTTGTACCTTGGAAGGAGCAGGAATAGCCCGCACAGGGACACAAGCATGAACCCACCAGCCTGTGTGGGTGGCTGCTGCCCCACCCTTGGGCTCTGTTCCCTGGCAGGAGGAGACACTTCTGCCGCCATCTCAGCTGCCAGGATCCAGCTCCTTTCTCAGCCTGCCTGGTGCGGAAGGAGTGACTGTCATCGCTGTTGGCACGGCCTCTACCTGCCTCCTGTTCTGCCATGTTGCACTTGGCAATTGTCCCCCTTCTCCCTCTGTTTTTCCACTAGGAGAGCTCACAGTCCTCTGCCTTGGCAGCGGGTAGACAGACAAGAAGGGCTGGACAGATACATGGTCTTGGAGGGTCTCCTGTCTCTCCCTGCATGTGATGGACAGACCCTCCCTGAATTCAAGGATCCCTGAATTCAGATCCCTGAATTCAAGGACATGGCATTGAGCAGTGGGGATCACTGGTGTTTGAGGCACTTTTCCTAACATAAGAGAAACTGAATTCTGAGAGGTTGGTGAAAAATCAGTGTCACATGAGGTGACAGAGTTATGAACGGGTCTCATTTCCATTGTGAGCGGGGAGCCAAAGGGCTCAGCACAGCAGCTTCCAGGTTCCCAGCCCTGAAGAGCAGGAGACCACAAGTGAAGGGTGAGCAGCTCTGCTTTGCACTGGTGCGCTGGGCTGTGCTCGCTGCCTCCTCAAAGCCCTCCAGGAGTAACTCAAGCCCCATTTAGAGAGAGTTCAGGAGAATAAAACAATAGAGACAGTGGTGGGCAGATAGGGAGGTGACACAGGATAGATGTAATGACAGGAAAATTCTGTGGAGAAACAGCACAAAGTAGGGAGAGGCAGAGAGGAGCTGGTCTGCATCCACACACCCAAGTCCAGCCTGGAGCAGGAGCATTGAAATGGAAATTACTTTCTATTTACAGTTCCAACATCCTCCCTGCTCCTCCCAGGAGCCACACTGGGGCCTTTCCTGACTGTCTTGAGTGACTCTGTGGAGAGAGCAGAAGGACGCTGGCACTCTGTGCCACAGACTGGTGTTGGGGGGGGAACAAGGATGCTGTGAGGCTTTGGGGAGCAGGCTCAGCTTCCTCATCCTCTCTGGACAGCACAGACCTGTAACGGTGAGCAGTGAACTCATGTTTAAACACACACTCTGCCCTCGCCACCTGCCTTGGGTCACTCCACAGTCATGCAGGGGCTCAGGAGCAAGGCAAAGTGGGACACACAGGGGCTGGGCAGATCCACAGCTTCCTCCAAGTGGCAGAAGAGGCCAGGAGGTATTTCAGACCTCCCTGGAAGAGCCTGATCATTATTCTGCAGCATTATTCTGCTATGCAGGGAGACATATGTGGGAGTGCATAAAAGCAATGCCAGCCCACGTCCGCACTTCTTTCACCCACAGAGGCAGCACTGGCAGCAGAAAAGAAACTTGTTCCTGTGCTGTATCCACCTGGCCCCAGGAGAATAACTCAGTGCTGTGAGAGCCCGGCCCCAGCATCTGCAGCAGGTACCAGGAAGCAGGAGCTGAGGCTGAGCTGTGCCTAGAGCCAAAACCCTCCCTTGAGCTGCTCAGTGGCTGTGGAGGCCTCCCACCCTTCAGTGGGCCCTGGAGCTCAGCCTCCTGCACACAGAGCATGGAGCAATATCTGGGATCACGAAGATGTGCTCCTGGGTGATGGATCCTTTGAAAGCAGGGATGTGAGGACACAGAGCCTGGGGACAGCACCCAGATCTTCATCTTTCTCCACACTGCCACACACAAAGAACAACAGCCCCAGGCCTGGAAGAAGTAAATACCACTCGTGTTTCACTCTTCAAGAACTAGAAAGGTGGAACTGAAAAGAGATGATGAACCAGCAGGTGTGACAGGGATACATGTCAGTATTTTTGCACCTTTCAGTATCCGTGTTTGTTTGTGGAACCAAAGCCATTGACACACTCCATGTGGAGTGAGAGGCCCTCACTAAGATCTCCTCACCAGTACTTTTCATCTGTAAAACAATCCTTGATCTGCTTTTCCTGCTGAAGGAACTTGTACAAGCAGAGCTGGGCCATCCATCTCTGCCCTGTTACTCATGTGCTTCAAGAAGCAGCAGTGCCACCGGCAGTGCCGAGCTCCAAACCCTTGAGTTGGATCCAGTCTGCCCGTTCTCACTCCTGTGTGCTGCTCAGCCCTGTGGTGAGGAAGAAGAGGCAAATTCCACACCTCTCTGCCCACCTTGGCTGGTGCAGGGTGGGCATTTCAGGACAGGATTTCCTTGAATAACTCTCCTCATCTGCCAAACTCAAATTAAAATTTGCTGCCAACAGTCATGAGTCCTCTTCCCCTCCTTCCTCCCTCTCCTCTGTCTTTTGCATAATTTTCTGTATTAAGATAAATGAGTGATAATATCATATTGTGCATTAAACACTGGTCCTTGCAGTCTGTGAAACAAAGAGCATGAGGGAACACTGAGATTCCAGCTGTTTCTAGTTCATTCCCGTTTGGTCAGCTTTTAAAGAATTTTCTCAGAACAATTCTTTCAGATTTCCTAAGGAGCCTATAACATGAAATTTTGTGAGAAAGCACTATCACAGAATCACACTATCATAGAATGGTTTGGGTTGGAAGGGATCTTATAGATCATCCTATTTTATCACCAGCCATGGTCAGGGACACCTTCCACTATCCCAGGTTGCTCCAAGTCCCATCCAACCTGGTCTTGGGCACTTCCAGGGATGCAGGGACAGCCACAGCTTCTCTGGGCAACCTGTGCCGGGGCCTAACTGCTCTTATAATAAAGAATTTCTTCCAAATATCCAATCTAAACTATCCTCCTTCAGCTTAAGGCCATTTGCCCTTGTCATGTGCCTCCAGACCCTTGTCCAAAGTCCCTCTCCAGCTCTCCTGGAGCCCCTGTGGGTACTGGAAGGGGCTCTAAGGCCTCTCCAGAGCAGGCTGAATTATCCCAACTCTTTCAGCCTGCAAGCTGTGAGCCCCAGACCCAGAGAAGTCCTGGAGGGCCTGCTGTTGGTGCCTTTTGTGTGCAGGGGAGCAGGCTGGTTCTGCACTGGAAAAAGCTATGTGGGTGAGAGACTCCCAGCTCTGCATGATGCTGTTAGGTTCCTGCAGTGGGATCATCAATTTTTGACCATTTTTAAAGATGATGCCAGTCTGCTTTCCAGAGTAAGAGTCCTACTTTTCTGTACCCATACCTGGGACTTCCTTCAGTGTGCTGGATTTCCCAGGCACAAAATTCCTAAAAAAAAAAGTCTAATGCTTTATCTGACAGATATTCCTGTGGCTTGGAAATCTACAGGAGTCTTGGGTGCAGTGACACAAACCTATTTCTTCTGCAATGAAGGTATTCTGCAGTCTTGGAAAAGTGAAAAGAATGGCTCAATGGGTGGCTTCCACTGGGGAGTTAGTGTGGGCTTTCATCCAGCAGCCATATGCCCACAAAGCCAACAGTTCCCTCTTTCCCTCATGGAAGCAGCCGCAGAGCAGATCAGCAGAGTGTGAAACTTCCCAGCAGCCAGATTTGCTGTAGCTCAGACAACCCTTTGGCTGCCAGAGGCTCTGGGAGTAGCTGTGTGTGGATGAGCGTGTGCAGAGCACAGCAGTGATGGCAAGGACCCCACTGAGGCACCAAGCCGGGGAAGAGACCCTGCTAAACAGCCCAGCCCCACCACTCGTGTGCATCATGCACGCCCAGCCCTGGCAGCCCCGCCAGGAGTGGCGGGCAGACCCATATCCATGGCTTTCATTTCCCATCACCTCCAACCGGTCTATTCTAAGAAAGTCTGCCTAGGATTCATCTGCCCGAAGCATCACACTTCACAGTTCCCTTCCCACACAGACCTCAGTTCCTTGCTCTGAATAAGCTTCACTTCTCTGCCTGCCTCCCCACAGCCAGGCTGCTGCCTGCCTCCCCCTGTCCCCTAGGGAGGTGTGGCATGTCTAATCCATACCTTGGGAGCTGTGTCCTGCTTCCCATCAAGTGCAAGAAAAAGGGATAGGGATAAAAACTACACCAGTCTTCCCTCCTTGGTTTCCAGTTCCAGCCAGGGCAGGCAGAGGCAGGTACTCCCAGATGGCAACACCAAAAGGTTCAGTGCTCAGGGATCTGATCCCAGGCAGGTTCCAATCCTCTTCCCAGTGAGCAAATGCCAATTTTAAGGACAGCAGATGGTTTGTGGTTCCTAAAGAGTCCCTTCCTGACACAGGAAGGGCTTGCAGTGCTCAAAAGCTGCTGAATGATGTCCAGAGGATGGTTCCAGACTCTTTTTGGTGGTGCCCAGCACCAGGAAAAGGAGCAATGGCCATAAACTAAAACACATCAAGTTCCACCTCAACGTGAGGAAGAACTTCTTTCTGTGGGGGGTGGCATAGCTCTGGAACAGCTGCCCAGGAAGGGTGTGGAGTCTCCCTCTCTGGAGACATTCCAAACCCACTTGGACAAGTTCCTGTGTCATGTGCTCCAGGTGACCCTGCCTGGGCAAGGGGTTGGACTGGGTGATCTTCAGAGGTCCCTTCCAGCCCTAATGATTCTGTGATTCTGTGATGTGGGTTTTGTCCCAGTTGATGTGCATTTTAGCCCAGTCCTTCCAACAACAGAAAGAGCTAATTTGTGTGAAAGCTCCCTGTCAGGTCCATCACAGCACCAGTGTAAGAGACTCAGAGAACCTCCTGAGGCATTTCAGAGGTTACCACAGCCAGAAGCTAAAGGCAAGTTCAGAACTCTGCTTTTAGGACTCAGGGTAATGCTCAGTAATGAAGAAACTGTACTGATCCCAAACACAGAACACCATCCAGCTCTGGAAAGACACTCAAGTAAGCAAAGACTTTGTGACAGGGGGTCATCTGTGACATATGCAGAACAAGTTTTTCAGGAAAGAGATCAAGAACTGTTTCTGTGAGGACTGATAGGATGTGAAAAACCAGGGAAAAACAAAGAGAGATTTGGCCACTTGGGGAACGTACTTGTGGAGAGCCTAGCAAGCCCAGATACAGGAGATGACAGACTGAGATGGATGAGAGAACTTAGTCTTAAGCGATGCCAGGGAAGGTTCAGGTTGGACATCAGGAGGGATTTCTTCATGGAAAGAGTGGTCAGGCCTTGGCAGGGGCTGCCCAGAGACGTGTTGAAGTCCCCATCCCTGGAGGTGTCCAAGGAAGGACTGGACATGGCACTCAGTGCTCTAGTCTGAGTGACAAGGTGGGGATTGGGCATGGGTTGGACTCAATGGTCTTGGATGTCTATTCCAACCTGGATGATTATGTGATATCACCAGAATGAGAACCATTAAAGAGTGAGACTGAATATTTCTATCCTATTCCAATCCCTCAGAAGGATAGTTGGCAATACATGAAAGGTCCAACAAGCCCCATGTTGCAGCCTCACAAACGTAATCAACCAACACGCTGCGTTCTCCCAGGGCTTCAGTTACTAAAAATTCAGAGAGAACTAAATTCACCGTTTTACCACTTGCAGCAATCAGCTCAATGTCAGGCCAACACAGGGCAGGCAGTGGCTCATATCTCTACAAATCTGCTAATTTTATGTCATTTAAGCCCTGAAATTTTAACCCGCTTTGGTGTGAGCAAACTTCAGTGTCCCCAGGCTGATACCTGAATAACCAAGGGCAACTCTTTCCTCCTCTTGCCCCTCAGCTTTGGCTCCAAAGACACTCTGCCACTGCTGCATTTAAAAAACCCCAAAAACCAGTAAACAACCACCATAGTCTGGTCGATGGTCTGGCCCAGAGCTTTTGGCAGGTGCTCCTTGAGGCAGCTGTAATCACTCATTTAAATCTCATTTATTTTTATTTTAGAAGGCTTCCTAACAACACAAAAGATTTCTTTCCTGCATCTCATTGGAATTGTGTGCACATTGCCATGGCAACCATGCCAGAGATTTTTGTGGTCCAGGACCCATTTTATTGGTTATTAAATATCTGTGCAATGAAAAAAAAATATATATAGCTTTGTTCTCCCATCTGTCTGTTCCATCTGTTTATTTCCCAGTAAAATACAACCATTTGGCTTGGCCACAGCTTTCTCCCTTTCCTCATGGGACGGGCTGAAGGAAACAGAGATGCATCTACTGGTGGTCATGGAAGTGGTGGAGGGGAGGAAGAGGAATGGAAGACATTGATGTGGACACCAACCTGACCATCATACACATAGAAAAGCCTTTAACTGATGACACCACCTTGTAGTCTGAATTGCTGCCCATTCCCAGTTATCTCCCAGGTGGGAATGGGAAGAGAAGCTCAAGAGGACTCTGGCCAACATATTCTCCATCTGCTGCTGGTGGAGCAGCAGTGTCCTGGCTGCAACTCAACCACAGCAGGTTTGTTTCCTGCCATAGGGTCACTGGGGAAGTGGAGTCAAACGCTGTGTCACTGGTCAGCAACAGGAAACTCATTACAACTCAGCTGCTTCCACTGAGAGTCCTTCTTACCTTCCCAAAAGATAAGGACAAAAGTATCACTCCATCCCAGTACACACTGTTCTGTGGAGTGGAAAAGCAGCAGTAACAAGATCTCTGTGCTGAACTGATTGTGTTCCTCCCAACAGTCCCTCTGTGCCACACTGACTGTGCTCCTCCTGACAGTCCCCTCTGTGCTGAACTGACCGTGTTCCTCCAACAGCCCCGTGTGCCAAAATGACTGTGTTGCTCCCTGCCTGGATCAGAACCCATGCTGACAGCTGTTTGACATCCTCCCTCCCAGGCACTAATTCCTCCTGGCAGTGTTTGCCTTGCCTGCCCACCCCCACAGCTCTGCTGGGAGAGAGGATGTGTTCCTAGCCTCCCAGCTCCCTCTCATTATTTAAGCTGTCAGTTGTTAATTATAGTGCTGCATTTCAACTTGATGCTTCCTAGGGGGCCAAACCACGCTATCAGACCAAAATCGGTTCCCAGTGGAATATTTTTGGAGACTCTGCTAGAAGTGAGCCTGTGCCTCTATCAGCCAGGGTTAGACATTCCTGACTGCTCTCAGGAGACTGAAACGGCGCTTGCTGCTCTAAGACCCACACCTGCACTCGTTACCCTTCAGAGCCAACATTCCCACTCTCTCGATGGGAGTCATGGCTTTCTTAAGGATATGAATATAAGGATATATTGCTTTTAATGATGTAAAGCTATTAGAAAGTGTCAAAAGGAGGACTATGAAGATGGAGAAGGGTCTGGAAGGGCCGCACAAGGAGCATCTGAGGTCATTTGGCTTGTTCAGCTGGAGAAGCGGAGACTGAGGGGAGACTCACTGGGGCCTGCACCTCCTCCTCAGGGGCAGCTCTGATCTCTGCTCCCTGTGTCCAGGGACAGGACCCAGAGAATGGCTGGAGCGGGGCCAGGGGAGGGTCAGGTTGGATATCAGGGAAAGATTCTTCCCCCAGAGAGTGCTGGGCACTGCCCAGGCTCCCCAGGGAATGGTCCCGGCCCCGAGGCTGCCAGAGCTCCAGGAGCGTTTGGACAGCGCTGCCAGGGATGCCCAGGGTGGGATTGTTGGAATGTCTGTGCAGGGCCAAGGGTTGGACCTGATGATCCTGTGGGTCACTTCCATCTCAGGATATTCTGGGATTCTCTGAATCACACAACCATGACCACTAGGCCTGGGGGACCCACACATTCCTGTTGGTGGGGAGGGTGGTCCCATGAAGTTGCCAAGCAAGTGGTCAGGTCAAGTAAGAGCAAACACCTAAGAAATAGATATGATGCTGATATTCTCTAGCTTGTAGCAACATTACCCAGCCAAGTTGTCCCTTTGCCTCGTGTGACCACAGAAACATCTGCTTCAAATTCAGACACAAGTGAACAAGCACACTGAACAAACCATCAACCTGCTCAGGGCAAGAGCATGGGGGAAAAAAAGGAGTAGACTGTATTATGAGGAAAGGCATGAAGATCTTGACAGAAGAGCACCCATCTCCCTTGACTGTGTTAAGTGAGACATTGCTTTGTTGGGATTTTTTTTCCAGGAGAATCAGATGTGATGGGTCAGATGTGCCGGAGGAACTTAAGGGCTGGATGAAGAGTGCTGCAGAAAGCACCTGCTGCTGGCACCACCTGCCCATTGTGGTCACTCAAGGCCAGCTGAGCACCACGAAACACAGCCCAGCCCAGGGATAACAGCCAGGAGAGTCCAGCTGTGTCTCTGCCTCTCTCAGCTGGCTGGAAGCATTTTACTCAACATCTACAGAGAAATCACTGTACGAGAGTTCACAGCATGCTTAGCAGGATGCAACTCATCCTAAAAACAACAAAAAGCAGAAAAGAGGCAATAAATGAAAAAGAACTAAAATAGAAATGTGAAAATTGTATTGCATTGAGCTGTAACTATAGTTGAGAACAGCCTTTGCACTAGGAGATTCAGGGCAGCTGTTCAGCTCCTCAGTGCTTTGCCAAATTTGCATAAAAACACCTCAGTAATTATAATTTCATCTTGAATAGGTATTATTTTAATTGTGACTACTTTGTCTGCTCTGCACTAACTGCAGGAATCACAAAAGTGCAGCAGGAGGGCTGTAGATGACTTTGGCTTCTTCCTCCAGCCACCTCAGTGACCCATCAGATCCTCACTCCGACCCCCCAAAGTCTGTGCAATGCAAAACAAACCCTGCAGTGCTGAAATAATCACAGCCCCTAATTACAGCCCCAGAGGGACTGTGCAATGAAACGCAGTACCTTCCTGCCCAGGACAATAAAGCTCCAGCAAAACTGCCTCAGAACATGATGCCAAGCACAGAACCACTGTGGCACTTGGTGGTGAGGTCAGCAACTTGAGCTCCAGGTGGTTTCACTTAAAATCGACTCCTCTGACAAACCACTGGTTCTCAGAGAGCTTAAACCATCAGCAAACCCTCAGAGAAACCCCTTTCAGGTAGCACCTACCATCATCTGAGTTCAATAATTTAATTCTCATTGCATGATAGTCCAGCTGAAAATCCTGGAACAGCCTGGTCTAGTGGAAGGTGTCCTTGCCCATGCAGGGGATTGGAGCTAGATGGTTTTTAAGTCTCAACCCAACCCATTAATCTATGATTCTATAAATTATGCTGATGTGCTCACTTGTCTTTCAGTATATGTGAACAGTCATTTACCAAACACCATTTCTGGGACTGGTAACCCCTGCCTCCTTAAGCTTTTCTGACCTGACCTGAACACACTTGACCCTGCAGTTCTGTGGAGGGAGTGGTTCAGGCAGGGACCTTTCTAATTTGTCATCTTTTAAGGCATGATACTCAAAAAAAGACAGTGTCCAGCTGAGAACTCCTCAGCAGTGAGCAAAGTGCATTAATTATCTCCTTCATCTTGCATATGGCAGTAAGTGCTGTATCCTTGGAGGAGGCAGAGCAGACCAAGCAGTTCATGGTCCTTTTGAGCTTGAAAGAAAAGATACGCAAAATTACCCAGGAACACTTTTAATTAATTGCTACCTACTGAGAGCAGCTGGCAAAATAGCCCTTTGCCCATCAGCATTCAGACAATTAGCTCTGTCCTCCACTCGAGATGGTGGAGCAGCTCTGTATTTATTCATATTTTGGGTGAGTTCAAAGTGAATCGCTTCTGTGATTTATCGTCTGCACAGAAAAATCTCTACATCTCATTTCTTCAAAGAGTGCTGTCTCCAGCTCAGGGATCAAAGTACTGCCAAGGAGACATTCTCCTCTGTGGAGGGTCAGGACTGAGTTTTCCACTTTGTTGGTACCTTTTGGCAGGAGCTGTCTGTGACAGAGAACCTGTCCTTAAACCATAAGATGGTTTGGGTTGGAAAGGACCTTGAGGATAATCTCATTTCACCCCCTGCCACCTTCTACTAGACCAAATTGCTTCAATGCCTCACCCTCTGGAATGTCTGTCCATCGCCACTGATGCCAGAATGCTGAAGGCATTATGTAGATTTTCCTCTGGAGCATCCCACCTATGTGCCACCCTCAGCTCATCCTATGTGTCTTCAGGACATGCACTACAGCCCTTTGGCTCCCTCAGACCCCCAGCAAGGGGGCCAGTCCCAGCAAGGGGGGGTCTGGTGCAGGAGGATCGTTTGAGCAGTTCCTGAGAGCACAGAAAGGAGTGGCTGTCATGGATACCAACATGCAACGGAGGTTCCAATTCAGCTCTGCTCTGCCTGTCCTCCCTTGGCCCGTCATGTAGATCTGTGGAGTACCCACAGCACAGAGGTAAAGAAGACTGAAAATTAAAATCTGCATGGGAGCAAAACTGCAATATTTAAGGGCAGTGTCCCCAGCCTTTCCAACCAGGACAGCTATTCCCAAATACACAAAGCCAGGACATACTTTGGGGTATACAGTTGCTGATGGTGGAAAGGAAGATGAGGGAAGAGGTACATGCAAGGAAAGGTGTTTGGCAGCCTGGGGAGAAGATCTCAGTCCTGAACTTACTGAGGAGATAAACCTTTTCTGGGATGGATTCAGGCCTCTCCAGAGCTGTACTTGGCACTTTCCCCCTGGCTGTGTAAGATTGACTCTGTGACCTCCAGAAGTTTGAGAAATTTCACCATGTTTTCATTTTCAAAGGAAAACCTCTCCCCAGCTATAAAGCTGACAGGTCTGATTATTTAGTGCTGAAATGTTTTGTGTTTCCTATTTGAAATTAGTATTTCTATTTATCCCATACATTTTTGTTTGTTTTTCATTGTGGCCAATCAAATTTCCCCATTGCCTTTTCCCCATAGAGTTCATCACAGTTTTCTGGTTTATATGCACACACATACACAGAATTGCTCTAACAGAAGACCTTTTTGGATCCAACAGGACTGAAATCTAACATAAATTAGAATATTTTCAAGATGATTGCTTGCAAACATACGCATCAATTAGTTGTCTCAGTCTGGTTAAGCAGCAGCGTGGGCAGATGATTACAAATAGTTGTGTTTCTGCCACTTACTGCCTTATCACCCTACCCCAAAAATCCCTTTGGTTCTCCTAATGATCTTGGTCTTTTTCTTAGATCGCAGTCCAGGGTAGCATTTAAACCTACACTGACACAAACAACCCCAGATGCTGAAAGTAACATGGGTGCTTAACAGGCTTTTGAATTAAACTCAAACAAGAGCAGCCTTTGTTTATTACATTCATTAGGAATGGCAGCCCCAGGAAGGCAGGGGGGTTTAAACTATCACATGGTGTAGGGAAGCGCTGGGAACTCACAAAACATGACGAACCAAAAGAGGTTTTTAACAAATCCTAGGACAAAGCAATCACAGACCTGTGTGCCAGAGCTGCACTCGTTTCAGCCATGCTGGACATTTGCCTATCTCCAGGCCACCAGTCCTGCTCTGCTCAAACCTCTTCCATGGCCCAGTTCTTTGAACCCTCCAGGAGGAGACTGACTTGGGTATTGGGAATTTCACTGCCAGGCTTTTTGCTCAGCCCTGGATTGCAGGGGTGAACCAGCTTGTATTGAGAGCCACCTTGCCCATCAACTTGGACTCAATGATCCTTGTGGGTCCCTTCCAACTGGGACTATTGTGTGATCTGTGAACTCTCAGTCCAGCCCACCCAGCCGGGGACAGGCGAGAGCCACAGCCCCCGCCCCCAGGCCCTGCCACAGACCTGCTAATTACACTTGTCTCAAGATTAGTCAGAAGGAATCTGTTCTCTGCAAGCTGAGCTGAGTTTGGCAGCAGCTCTCACTGCCTCCTCATGCCAGGCTGTGCCAAGCCAGCCTCGTCACACTCTGCTGGCTCCCTGGCACCAGCTCAGCCTGCTCAAGGCAACAGAGGGACATTAGCTGGGCCTCATTAGCGTGGTGGTGGTTTGGCCTGCAGCCCTGCAGGGTCATTCCAAAGGGGGTTTCATAGACTCCCAGAATACCCTGAGTATGAAGGGACCCACAGGATCATCGAGTCCAGCTTCGGGCCCTGCACAGACACACCAACAATCCCACCCTGTGCATCCCTGGGAGCAGTGGGTAAGCGCTCCTGAAGCTCTGGCAGCCTCAGGGCCGGGACCATTCCCTGGGAAGCCTGGTCAGCCCCAGTACCCTCTGTATTTGCAGCCCCCTTCAGGATTTTGCAGAGGGGAGAAGCTGAGAGTGAGTGAGGAGGTTGAGCACATCCAGACTCCAGAGCAGAGAGGGAGCCCCAGTGCTTCTCTGTCCCTGTGTCTCAGGAAATACACAGATTTCCTTTAGGGGCTTCACCTCCAGCCCAGCAGAGAAACTTTAGGGGACAGACCCAGAACTGACTCACCTCTTCCCCCATCTCCTTTCCTCAAGGTCTCCACTCTCCCTGATTCAGAGATCCTGGAAGCTGGCACTCCCTTTTTCTACATCTTCAGCCTACTGATGCCAAAGTTGTGTTTAATCCCCTGCTGCAGCCCCACAGACTGAAGAGCTGTGAGGAGCAGCAGAACTGTGGAGCTTTACAGGGAACCACAGGCCCTCCTGCAACCTCCTTCCTGCAGCTCCCACCTGAAGGCTCACAGTCCCTGCCCTTAAACACCACACACTCATCCCCTACTCCACCTCCACTCCACAGAATCATTCAGGTTGCAAAAGCCCTCCAAGATCATCAAGTTCAACCATTCCTCCAGCACTGCCAAGCCCACTAAAACCCATGTCCACAAGTGCCACATCGGCAGGTTTTTTGAACAGTTACGGGGATGTTGATTCCACCACTTCTCCGGGCAGCCTGTGACAGTGCCTAACCATCCTCTCAGTGAAGGAAGGCTGGTCAAGCCTTGAAACACTTTGCTCCTCTCCCTCCTCTCAGCTCCAGGCAGCTCCTAGCATTCCTGCCCAGGATGCTGTGGATGAATTGCACTGGTTCTTTCTTTGTTGAATCTGAGCAAACAGTTGTCAACCCAAACTTCCTGTGAAATGTCTTGGGATGGCTTCATGCCCTAAAACTACTGAGCACAAGCCTGGAGCTAGGCCAATGTCCCTGCTCTGAGTTTCGTTCTATGCTAAAAAGCAGAACAAGCCCCTCCTCCTCCTGCATTTTAGATGCAGAATTTCTTTCCTCTAAAAAGACCCAATTTCTGTTAAAAGTGCCAGCTTCCTGCACAGTATTGCTGCCCTCTTCTGGGCTCTCTGGCAGCCGCTGGGCTCAGCAAAATTCCAGCTACATACACCAGTCCTTGAAGTCAAGAAGATGGGAGTCCTTCCCTGTGTGTTTGTCCCCACATGGCAAGGCCTGGCTCTGCAAATGAAGATATTTGAGGCTGTGCTTTCTCTTGCCCTGTCCTGTGAACCTTGACCCTAGTAAATGCTCTGGCTTTAGCTCTTCCCTGGGGCTGCTTTTTCAGTGATGTGTAAAAAGTGGTATGGGAAGGAAACTAAGTTCAAGACTGACTGGGAATGTTGCTTTCTCTCACCTGATTTAACCCGTATGATGGGTGTCCCACTAACTCCCAAATCCCGCTGTGTCTGGAGCAGCCTGTGTTGCAGAGATCAATTAGAAGCCAATCTTTATTAGCAAAAAATGTGGTTGTAGTCAGAGCTATTTGGGAAGAATAATTTAGAGAGAAGGCTGTCCTTCTTCTCCCTTGCTGGATATTTCAGCCAGTGTGAGGTGGTTGAGGGGACAAACAATACGGACAGTGGTGGCTGGAGGGATGCCGGGTCTCATGAGATCTGAGTCTTTATGTGCCCCTCACCTGCTCCACAGACCTCCTCCTGCCTTGGGGGGCTGTTTCCCCTCCAGCCCCTCTCTTCCCTCATGGGAGCAGAGATCATCACAGCTGAGAGGGGCCAGGACCCCCTGCCTTGCCTTGCCCTGCCCAGCAGCAGGTGGGATCAGCCACCTTCATCCCAACAGGGTTTTGGCACTTTTAGCAGAGTCCAGGCTGCTCTCCCTATGGATGAAAACATGGCCCAGGACAGAGAGAGAGAAAAGTACTGGGGACGCATTAGAGGAATTTCAAGGCATTGCAAAGAGCAGGCCTGGAGCCGAGGGGAGAGGAGGGTTGAGAATTCACTGGGGCAAGCTGGGAACTTGTGTGGCATGTGAAGGATGCAGCCCCACCTGGGACCATCCTACAGGGAGACTTGATGTTGTTTATGTGCTTAGAGGAGAGAAAATGCCAAGAGCTGTTGAAATAAGTGGCAGGAAGTGAGACTGTGGTAAGCAGAGCTGTGGAGACCAGAGTCAGACTGGGGCACCTCTGCTTATGTCGGCTGTGACTGGGAAGTCACATCCTCTGCTCAGGTCATTGGCAGAGTGGGCAGAGAGGGGAGGGTCCTGTCACCAGCACCTGGACACAGGCTGGTTGTGGAGAGCTCCGGGAGAGAGGAACTGTGGGTAAGGGAGGTCCAGCAGGAGAGCTCTGCAGGTCTCACCTCTTGATGTTCCCAGCTGGAGATGGGAAGGTGCTGGCAGGCAGGCACAGTGGTTGGGACGTCCCAAGGCAAGGACAGTGGATTTCCAAGGGAGAAAGCAGAGGGCCAGTGCTCAGGCCCAGCTCGGAGGATGCTCACCTCACTCCAGCTCCTCTCCAAGACTCCAGTCAGTCTTCCAAGGAGTCAGAGTAGATTATATCCACCTCCACACTGATCTTTTACCTGAGCAACTCCAAAGCACCAGGGTCAGCATCCCCAGGGTCCCCAACACCTTGGGTCCCCTGGGGGCTGGGTAGACGCGTGGAGTACAGGGCATTCTGCCTGCTGGGCCGTGTGGAGCATCCTGTTACCATGGCAACAAGGAATCTGCCGCTTCTCCCTGTCACCTTAATGCTGCCTCACAGGCTGGGCAGCCTCATCTTTCTGCCTACCTTGCTGACACTCATCAGGTCTGGCCTTTGTGGGAAATACGGCCCTGAAAGGAATCTGGGAAATGGAAATACAGCTGGGATATCCTAGAAGGAGAGGATGTTAGGAGAGATGAACAGAGGGACGGAGGATTTTAAGAGTGCTATTCAAGGCTTTTTTTTTTGGTGGCAATCGTAGCAGAGCAAGAGGCAGGGAAAACCCAGAAACCCAGACTGAAGGTGAATTTGCTGTGCACTTCAAGAGGGAAACTCCAGGATCTCCATCTGCAGAGAGAGAACTGGCTCTGGGGGGGCTTAAAAAATAAGACTATATTGAAGAAAATAGGGAATTGTGGTTTTGAGGGGAAATTATATTTACAAAAGTCTCAGGAGAAGAAAAGACACAAGTTGCTGAGCAAAGATCAAGGTGTGGCCACACACTAGGGAGGACTTCCTGCCAGCTTGGGTCATCCTAAAAAGCATGTCACCAGCTTCCAACAGGAAGTTTGGATTCAAGCCTGGGATACTTTAGGCAATCTCTTGGTTTGGATTGGAATCTCTTTTAAGAACGCTGTATTTTCTTAATGTTGCAGTTTGTCCTGGAAATGAAGTTTAGATACCTATGATTGTCTATTGAGATTTACAAGTGAGCAGTTTAAATATACAGCCAGTCAGAAACTTGGGAAGAGTAAAACTAAAAACTCCTTCTCACTTGTACCAGGGTTTCTGGAGGTGGGATGTAGGGGGAGGGAGAAGTGTGCTTTTAGGGTAAATATGTTCAGATCATCCTGCTGGCTTGTGCAAAAAATGTACCTATGAGAAAATAGCACAAGGTAAAGAAAAAAAGAAGAGAAATATGAAAACACCCACCACTTTATTTAAGATCCAACAGTAATAAAGTGCACACAACAGCTCAGAGAAAGCAGAAGGCACCAGCAATAATTCTTGGGGAAAATCTTGACAGGCTAAGGTGGCCCGCCCTCCCTCCATCCCTCCCTCCCTGCCTCTCCTTATCCTCCCAGAATGATGAAATAATGAGAAAATCCATGAAAAACTTACACTTCCCAGCCCCATGGCTGGGAGGGGTGGGGAGCAGGCACAGCAAGGGCAGCCTCACCCCTCATCCTGACTGGAGCCAAAGGAAAGGGCAGGGCTGAGGAGTGTGTTTGTTTCCAGGCTGTGCCTATGGAGAAAACTTCACCCTGGTGAACAATGGGATGAGCAAATCCTTAATGTTTCTTTAAAAAGAAGAAAAAAATCACACTACAGCCTAGATCTAAGTTTTTTTTTTCTGACGGTTTCAGCATAAATAAACCAAGCCTGGTCTGAAATCAATTGGGATAAAACCAAGCCGCAGAAGGAATGAAGATTTCCTTGTGGTTTGTGGTGTGGGGCTGTGCATCGCTCCTGCCTGGTGTGGGCTGAACCGTTGGGATCTCCCTCATCACCTTTTCTTACTGAACATGCTGGAACTTGATAGTTAGTACCTTTGAGATCTCCACTTCATCAAATCAGAGTGAAACTCATTCAGAACTTATTACAAAGAAGACAGCCAGCCAGGCCAGACTCTGAATGACTCCATGGATCTCATTTCCTGAGAGAACCAGGCTAAAAATATAAATGATCTCAGGCAGGTGCAACATTTCTGAAATTCTCTTGTTTTGCATTCATTTTAACTCATCAGCTCATTAAGGGATTTGTTTGTGAGTTCTCAGATGAGTTTGGCAGTCACTGAACCTGTGGTGGTGGGAGGAGGGATACCCTTCCTACATAGCGAAGAGATTCCTCTTTGCCTAATAGGCTCACATGCGAAGCTGAACTTGGCTCATCTATAGGAAAATGCCAAGAATACAGATTCACTTTCTTACCACTTTGTAGTGTTTCTTATTCCTGTGCTTGTCTTGTAAAGAGCACAACCAGTGCCTCAGTAAGTACATGGAAAAACCATCCTGTATTGTCCTGAGTAGGGATTAACCTCCCTCCTTCCAAAGGAGCGAAGTGAGTTACCCCTACATACTAATTCCATTTATAAAGAAGAATTGATACAGGAGTAGTTTCTGCATCCCTCCATGATTGGAAATGAGGCATCTGGGATTGGTGGGCATTTTGCATTAACCCTTGGCTTATTTTACTCTGTGAAGGGCTAAGGGTTGTTAATAAAGGCAGGAGCTGCCCTGATACCACTCAGGATTAACCCTGGTGTTGCCAGGCCATTCTCTGAGATCTGAGAAGGGCTCTCAGTGCTCAGCAGAGTCCAGCTCTCTCGTGGGCTGTTCCATATTTGTGAGAAATGCAGAGG
The DNA here is from genome assembly GCA_013398955.1 of Callaeas wilsoni. NCBI lineage: Eukaryota > Metazoa > Chordata > Aves > Passeriformes > Callaeidae > Callaeas > Callaeas wilsoni. Next base: position 87,729 of record VWPU01004877.1, read on the forward strand.
GAGAAGCAGCATAAAAGTAGGGGCAGGAACAGGGGGACCAGCTGGGGAGCAGAAAGAACATTGTGAAAGAGCAGGTTGGAGGTGGAGGGAAGAACAACTACTCTGTATTTTGAATATTATAAAATCTGGGAGATGGGTCTGGGTGGTCTGGGGGAGCAGAAGGTTGAGGGGGCAGCAGGCTCAGCCTGAAGGCACCTGGAGAGGCTCAGGGCAGGATTTGCAGGATGATGATGCCCATATGGCAGGTGACACAGGGACAGAAAGGAGGGAGGAAAATAGTAGTGGCCTCTGCCACAGAGAGGTGAGATAGCGGATAAAGGACAGCAGAGGGTAGCAAATGCCTGGACTCCTCTCCTGAGCTCTTGTGAGCCGCATATGTCGCACATGCACAGTGCACATCTGGGCAGGTTTTGTTTAAAGCTAGAAGTGGAAACAGGCGTTTTGATGAGATATGTATGTTCTCACCACAAAGTCTTGTTCTGAAAGACATTTCCTTTAGAAATTTCCTGCCAAGATGTCCCCAGTGATCCCACTACCGCCAGGGAGAAGGCGAGGCAGAATGTGAGGCTTTGATTAGAATCAGAGAAGGTTTTGACCAAATGAAAAGAAACTTCTCTATGTGGGAATTTCATTTCCTAGGAACAGCAGCAACTTTGGTTGCTATTTGGGCAGCTTCTTCCTAACTTTTAAGGTCTGAGCTTTGCCCAGCTCTCCTGGGGTGTTGTGCTTGTGGATTGCAAAGATGGAGATTCTCACCCTGGGTACCCTCCACATGCCACATTGCTCTCACTCGTTCAGAGGGGAAGCAGGTTTCCTTACAAAGATACCCAGCTACAAACCAAAAGCCCAGAAGGGCTTTGCACTCATTTCAGGACCTGAAGCCATCCCTGGGCATAAATCCCTCTCACAAGGCTGTCCCTGTACACCAGCCCAGCTGGCCCTGCTGAGGTTTCACCCCGGCATGTCCAAGTTTCCTGCTGCTCTTTGCATGCTGCATGTTCCCTGTTTAATGTAGGAGATGGGGCAGGGGAATGATTATAAATGCTCTCAGTGTCATTAGCAGCCCAGGGTTGATCATTAGGCAGCCTCCTTCTCTCTCTCCCTACAGATGTAGATTACCCATGTCAGGCTGAGTGCTTGCCTTTGCCCCTAAAGCAGCTGGGAGATGGCCTCAGCTGCTGGCTTATGTCATCACATCAAATAGGATCATTCGTCTTCATGACAGAGCTGTCTGAGCAGGGCTGTGTGTGCCAGGCCGTTCCTTGCCTCTGGCTGGGGGGATTAGGATTTTTAGGTGGTGGAGAAGGGCACAGAGCCCTGGCGGGGAACAATTGCAGTCGTCAGTCCTGGGCTGGTGGCACCTGGGGTATCCCAGGGCAGAGTCAAGGCTGGTCCCTGCTCTTCACTGAAAATCTTTTCAATTCTCACTGAGTTATTTTTATGACTGTAGGTGCCTCTGCCAAGCATAAAGGAATGGAGCTTTCTCACTTAGGTGTATTAAGTTTGATAAAATCAGTTTTCAGGATCATGTCATCTGCCAAAGAGGCTCTTGCAGAGACACAAGAGCAGCATCTTCTGTGTTCATAGGTGGCACTTCAAGTGATCCCCACCGCTAGTTTCTGTGATGAGTCTTGAGTACAGTAACTGGGTTACACATAAGACAGGAGTATTTGGGAGGAAGTCTCTTACACGTATACAAGATTCCGCTTAAATCCTCAAGGCCTGGCATGTCAGGCACATAAAGCAGCAGAGAAATCACAAACCAGAGAGCAAATGGGAGATGCATTTTTGGGCTTGTAGGGTCAATATTCCCCATTTAGGCTTGACTCTTACCATCCTGTCCTCCTGGCATGGAAATCCACAGACAAACACAATCCCCTGGCCATGGGATACTGGAAAAATGGCAGCTTGAAACATCAGCCTGAATCTCTGACATGGCTGAGAGCACTTCTTCCTTTCCAGCTGGTTTCCCCTGTGCTGATGGCTGAAGAAGCCATGATTCCTCTAATTTTAGCTGTAATTAGGGGTAATTTAGCCTCTCTCTGAAAGTGAGAGCAAACAAAAATGCAGTGCTTGGCAAACAGGGTGGGATGTTGGGTCTGTGGAATGGGTTATTTGCTCAGGGCTGGAAAGTGGGATTTTCCATGTCTGCTCTGCTTGAGGTGATCTGGATGAATATATTCGAGTCACTTTGCTGCATCTCAGTGCCTCCTTCTATGAGAGAAAAAGATTCTGTCTTCTGCCAAAGTGTCATGGTTTGACACTGGCCAAACGCCAGGCATCCATGAAAAACTATTCACTCACTTTCCTGTGCTATAGCTGAGCAGAGGAGGGGGAAAAAAAACCCCAAAGGGCTCATTAATTGAGGTAAGGATTAGGAAAAAACTCTCTAAGGGCAAAATAGGCTTAAACTTAGAGATATAAAGTAAATTTATTATTAACAGAGTTAGAGGAGGATAGTAAGGAATAAAATAAGCCTTTAAAATACCTTTTCCCCCCCAGCCTCCTTCCCACTGACAACACAGGGAGACAGGGCGTGGGAATTTTGGTCAGTTCTTTACTCAAAATCTTTTTTCAGTTTGCTTAGGGAGAGGAGTCTCCTCTGCTATGCTGTGGAGTCCTTCCTATGGGAAACAGTTCTCTGTGAACTTCTCCAGTGTGGTTCTAATTTGCATGAGTAGCAATCCCGCCCGACCTGCTGTAATGTGAGTCCCTCCCTCGGGCAATACAGTCTTCCCATTTCTGCATGGTGTGGGTCATTTTAGTTCATGGGGTGTAGTCTTTTGAGGATAAGCTGCTTTAGTTTGGAAGCAAGGGCCCTCTTCCGTTGTTTCTGGAAGCAAAGGCCCTCTATCTCTGGAAGCCAGGGCCCTCTTTCTCTGTTTGAGTCTCCCACTAGATTACAGCTTTTTAGCATCCACTCTCTCTGGTGTGAGCACCTTTTCTCACTGTCTGCAAGTGGATCTCTGCATCCCCCCCATGGACTTCATGAATTACAGGGAGACAGTTTGCTCTATTATAGTCCTCACCATGGCTTGCAAAGAGAGCTCAACTTCGACGCTTGGCACACCTCCTGCCCCTCTTCCTTTCAGTGACTGTGGTGTTGCTATGTTGTCTTCCGCCACATGTCCTCACTTTCTCCTCTATCTCTGACTAGGAAGGAAAATACCCTGCTGCTTGTAAGCATCATTGCCAACAAACTGCACCAGTTCAGAGATTTCTGCAGGCTTTTGCAGTGCTGAGAAGCTGATCTTGTCCAGGCTTCGTGTCAGGGAATTGCTCGCCATGCCCCTCGCCGCTGGCCACGTGGCCCCCACTGTGCAGACAGTGGTGGCCGCCGTGGTGCCAGTGCCACTCAACGCCTCTTTTCATGAGGGATGCTGAAAAGAAGAAGCTGCTGCTGCAGCCCCTGCCCTTCTGCCTGCAGCACGGCTGGCTGAAAGCAGCCAAGAGGCAAAGTTCGCTGCAAGCCATGCCGAGATGCCTGTGGCTGCACGGCTGCGGTGGCCGCGTGGCTGTGTGGCGGCGCCAGGAAGGAGAAACTGCCACCGCTGCCCCTGCCTTTCTGCCCCTACCTTTCTGCCCCAGGCATGGCTGGCTAGAGGCTGCCAGACAGACAAAGCTCACTGCTGGTCATGCCAAGATGGCGGCAGTCACACGGCCAGAGTGGCTGCATGGCTGCTTGCGGCGCCGGGATGGCCCTGGCCATGGCGCCTTCCCATCCCTCGGAAGAACTGTGCACGGTTTTGATTTCCTTCTCAAATATGTCATCACAGAGGCGTTACCAACTTCTCTAATTGGGCCAGAAGCATGTCCATCTTCAGAGCCATCTGAGACTGGCCCTGTTGGACACAGTGGAAGTTTCTATCTTTTCACAGAAGCCACCTCTGTGGCTTTCCCCTCCCCCACCAAAAAACCAGACTATGTTAAACCAACACACAAAGCCAGGTTCCAAATCCTCGCCTTGGTGCCGGTACTCCCTGCAGCAGTCCCTAGGGAGTGTGGAGGGAGGAAGACTTTGGCCCCAGCAGACCAGACAGGTGTAGATGTCTGTGGCATCGATGCCATCAGTTCTTAGATCTTCCTCCATCCAAAAGAGGGACATGATGATGCAGAACGGTCTGGAGGGGCCGCACAAGGAGCAGCTGAGGGCACTTGGCCTGTTCAGCTGGAGCAGAGGAGGCTGAAGGCAGAGTTCTCTGGAGGCTGTAGCTCCTCCGCAGGGGCAGCTCCCTGTGACCAGGGAAAGGACTCAGGAGCTGGCTGAAGCTGTGCCAGGGGAATTTGAGATGGAGATCAGGGAAAGGCTCTTCCCCCAGAGGGTGCTGGGCACTGCCCAGGCTCCCCAGGGAATAGGCACGGCCCCGAGGCTGCCAGAGCTCCAGGAGCGTTTGGACACCGCTCCCAGGGATGCACAGGGTGGGATTGTTGGAGTGTCTGTGCAGGGCCAGGGATTGGGCTGGTTGATTCTTTGGGTCCTTTCAACTCAGGATATTCTGTGATCTCATGATCTTCCCTCCCACACTACACCCACAAAGCAGCACCCAAAATCCTGTCTCCAGCCACAGCAGTGAGGTGTCACAGCTGTCCCAGATACAAAAGAACAGCTGGTAGGTGCAGAGAACACGGTGCAGCCCAGGGCCATCAAGTTAGAGGTGGACAGGAGTCACACCAAAGAGGCAGCAGGATGATACAGCACAGAAAGGGCCAACAGCCTCTGCTTTTCACGAGAGTGGATCTGGGAGCAGTCTGACCTCTGCTCATCTCAGCAGTGGCAGTGAAGCTTTCTTCTCTCTGTTGCTTTTTCAGGAAAGAATCTGGCAGCCCAGCAAGCAAAGGGCACTTTCTCCTCTGCTGCTCACTGCAGACCCATCAGTCAGGAGCTAAGGCTCTACTTTCCCTCCCTTTGGACGCATTTCCTCTACAAAAATTTTTCACATCTGGCAATGTCCAACCTTTGCCAGCCTCCCTGCTGCCCACCCCAGAACATGCTTCAGTCCTTGAGCTGCTCAGGGCAAACCTTTGGGATTGTTTTCTGGCTCCTGACAGCTCCTCTGGGAACCTCTGGCTCTCCCTTTCCTGCTCTTTTTTATCCATTCCTCAATAACACAGAGGTGCCAGGGCAAGGGTGGTGACAAACAGCTTCCCTTGTCCTCCGGCAGTCAGTGTTGGAGCTGGCTGTGGCAGTGGCAGTGCTGTGAGGGCTATGCCCCAGGGACATGAGAGGAGAGTTCAGAGGCTGTGCATCCAATTTCTCTCCATAGAGATGTGAGATATCCCCTGGGAAACAGCCCCCACCTGCCTGGGAGGGCCTCTTGGCAGGGGGTTGTAGAACTTGCAGTTCTGATTAAGGGGAGAGATTGTGGGACTGCTGGGGACAGAGATCTAATAATTTCCTTACTGACACCTGCATTTATACGAGAAAATGTCATGAAAAGCAGAGTGGGGGAGGCTGGAGAGCTCTGGATCAGCTGGTGTATGATTGCTTCCTGAGGGGAACTCACTCAGGTGTTGTTTCATGTAATTCTGAGCATCCCAAATGATGGAATTTCTAACTCTTCCACTTTTACAAGCTGACACTTTCTGACTGCTCAGCCTGGATCATCCTACCTCTGCTTTCACACAGGCAGCTCAGCCATGCTCCCTTTGAACTCTCTTCCACCATAAAATATTTCCTTTCCTTCCTTGACAGAAACATCCCTTGATACTTGGCGATTGCAATTATCTCCCTGAAGCTGAGTCATCACAACTCCAGCTGGATCTGCCTCCCTGGAGCCTTGACATGGCTTCAGCACAGGGATTTTCCCTCCTCTCATTTTTAAGCTCCATCCACTGTGTCAGTAACTGACGCTTAAGCTCTCGCAGTCCTGCAGCAGCACTGTTCGTTGTCCATCCATTGCCCCTAGGATGGAGGAATTACATCACCTACAGTCATTCCTTCTCCACAGAACAATTGAGTAAGATGCTGTAGGTGTAGTGGAAACCATTGTGCATTACAGCAATGGGATTATTCCAAGGCTGGATGGAAAATAGTCAGCCAGTTTGGACATTCAATGTGTTTTAATGCTTCAAATAGGAAGGGAAATATTTCTCAAATGGGGAAAAAAAAAAAATCAGGCCAAACTGTTCAGTGATTCATGATGTTGCATTTGCCTTGGACCATTTGCATCTAAATATTTATTTATCAACATTAGTAATTAGAGCCAAAATATGTTTTGAACCAGAAAACTGTCTTTTCACCTCAAAGCAGCCAAAATCAAAATCTAGGAAGATTTTAAAGCTTTGCCAAATCTTTCCTTGAGATGAGGAATACATGGAGGAGCTGTCAGCTGCTGAGGAAAGCTTCAATTTATGGAGAGAAACATCACTCTTGGGAAGAACAAAAAAAACCAGACACTGGAGCCAGTGGTCTGACGGTTCACATCCATCCTGGCAGGAAAGGCTGTCACCACAAACTGCTGCTGCTGTGCCACTTGGGGAGGATTTTGCTGCAGCTCTGAGATTACACTAGAGACATCCTTCAGTATCACAGGAAGAATACTCCAGATAAAGAAAAAAAGATGGAGAAGGGAGGCGTGGGGATCCATCCCAGCAGGTTCTGAACTCTATGTGGGTGACATGGCATTTCTCTGGTATTTACTGGCTCTGAGCTCCTGGCAGAAGTGCTGCTAATTTTCCTTGCTCTTTCATTATTGACCAAAGGTATGTTTATTATGGATCCCCAGGAAGGCACAGTGAGCAAAGCTGCTGTTCGGAAATGTCAGATGGTATTGTTCAGTGAGTCAAAGCAGAAAAGAGAGGAAAAACAAACCCAGGTACGCCTTCCCAGATAGGGCAAGAATCCCTGCCCATGGCAGGGGATTGGAACAAGGTAAGCTTACCAGATGTCCATACACACATCCAAGGTTGCACCATCCCAGGTGCAGAATCTAGCACTTTCCCTTGTTGAACTTCACACGGTTGGTGATTGCTCATTTCTCTCATTTTTTGAGGTCTCTCTGCAGGCCTCTCTGCTCTTGCCGGAGTCAACAGCTCCTTCCAATGTAGTTTCATCTGTGAACTTGTTTAGTATCCCTTCCAGTCCTGCATTCCAGTCATTTATGAAGATGCTGAAGACCACAGGACTGAGGATGGAGCCCTGCTGGACCCCACTAGTGACTGGTGCCAGTCTGATGTGACCCCAGCCACTGTCACTCAGGCCCTCACCTGTGAGCCCACTGCTCACCCACCAGATGATGTGCTTAAGAGTCCAGCACCAGCACACCCCACCCTGGGTGACAATTTTTCACTTGGCATCACCTTCACAGGTGCTTTAAAGAACTTTCCTGCCACCGTGCAGCAGTTTCACAGCGCAGCACAGTGAGACACAGGAAATCTCCCTCAGTTTTGTTTGAGGAGCTTTTATTTCAACCAGTGCAGCTCGTGAGCATCTGCCAGCCCCATCACCATCACAGGGAGCAGGTTAATTGTACACAGTGTATTTTTAGCTTGCAGACACCCAAAGAATGGCAAAACTGGCAGCTGAGATGCTTCCAGTGGGATGAAGAGGCAAACTCCCTCAGGGATATTTTCTCCCTGGAGAACAGTGGCTGAAAAAAAAATCCCCTCCTTGAGGATTTGTTTGCTAAAGAAAAGTTTAAATAACATTCAGCTCAGAGTTTGCACTGAAAATCGTATCTGCAAGCTGCAGTTGCTGGTGGTGGAGCAGCAGGACACCTGACTTCTCTGCTGGGCTCCAATAACCAGCTGGTCTGCAATGCCAGGAGTCAGTGAGGAAAAAAACACCCCTAATACCCTCTTTCTCATGTCTGTTGTTGGTGAGATGAGGTGGAGGAGCAACTCCACCCTGTTGCGAATGGATGTGAGTGTTTTAGCTAAGTCTCTACCTTTTGCCCAGGCCTCTGGCAGCAGGCAGTAGCTTTATTAGGGTGGCCAGCACCTCAAGACCCACTTTTGTTTGCAAGTTCTTTAATAATGGCTGATTCGATCTGTTATAGAATGAGTTACTTATTGAATAGACACAAAACGAACAGACATAAGACGTAAAACAAACTATATACTTCACAGGGAATAAGAATAAAAAGAAACTACCAGTAGGTATATACAGTGCGAGGTTAAAGGTACCATTAATTTTACAGCTAGCGAAGAAATAATATAACTTAGGATCCAATGTATCGTACCATCCAATTGTTGGTGGGGCACACATCGAGATCCTTTCCCTCAATTCCCAGGAAAGTAACCGCGGAATCTGCGTCCAAACTCCGGGGAGAAGTCCCCCACGCTCTCAGGGTGTGTGTGTAGAAGGCTTCTGCCTCCGTGATAACTCGTGTATCTTTTATAGTTTGTAAAACAGTGCCTCTCAGTCAAGAATATCGCTGTTATCTCTTCCCACATCTGCTCTCCAGACTAAGATGTTGATTCTTAGCTGGGGCTTGAGGCTTTTTGGTGCCAGAGATGACCCCTTGCTGGGCCTTTCAGCCCCTGGGTTATCTTTTCCATATCTGCACTAACTATCTGTGGTGGGGGGGGGGAGGATATGTCCTGCCATATACCCCCTCTGTAAGGGCTGGTCCAAGTCACTGTCCTGGTTTAGCCCAGCAGAGCAGTTGTTGCTTGCCAAGGATCCTCAGGGTAACACTTCCTGCATCCCTGGCTGTGGTTGAGAAGCTGCTGGAAGGACGAAGAGATGCTGTGTGGCTCCGTGGGCCATCGTTATTCAGCTTTGCCAGCCCAACACTCACACCCATCAGCTCCCTTTGCTTCTCAAGCTGTGGCTCACATCCAACCAGGAGCTGAAGTCTTTAGAAGCTTGGGGGGAAAAAACAGCTGAAAACTTTCAGTGAAGTTTGTGCTTATTTTTTTTCCTGCAGAACCAATAAAGGCAGAGAAAGAGAGCCCTGTTATTGAAGAAAGCCTCACCTAATCTCAAGTCATTTTCAGTGCATTTCTGTAACCTTTTCCAGTAAAGATTTGAATCCTCTTCAGTTTGGGAGGTAGGGAAAGGTTATCCTAAGGCAAACTGCTTGTGCTGCTGAACATCTGGACACATCCAGGTGTTATGGGCAGCAGTGGGGAGGGGAGAGATGCATTCACACCAACCTGTTGCAAAAAGCACTGAATCCAGAACACAAATTTTGTAACACTACAGCAGGAGCAGAGCCTGCCTTAAAATCCCTTTTGGGGGTGGGTGAAAGATGAGGACATGGGCAATGACAAAGGATGGATGGCTGGAATCAGCACCAGCTCATCGCCAGCCTCTGACCCACCTCCAACAGGAACATGTGGTCTTGGACTGCCTTACTGGGGGCAATTTCTGTCTTTAAGTCCAAGCTGAGCCGTGAGGAACAGGATGTGAGTCCAGATTCAGCCCCATCTAGGCCAACAGTGACACAGAACTATTGCCACCTGCCAATGCCTTCTAACCTGCACAAAATGGATTTGTTGGAGCTCAGTGCCCCTTTAAATGAGTTCCTGGCCAGCACACAAAGAGCCACTGTAGCATTTGGCCTTGGACAGCATGGGGTGACAGCTAGTGGGGGCAATCTGGGGGTACTGGGGTGTGCCCCATGTGTTGGGTGCTCTGTGCTCAGACTTGCCCCACAACAGCTGGAAATCCGTAGGCAGTATCCTAGTCCCATTCCTGACTCTGGAGCTGAGCAGGGACCAGGTCTCAGGCTGCTGCTCTCAGCCTCCCATCCAGCTGCCCCCTCTCACACTTAGTCTGTGATTCATGAGCCCTTCCTGCTCTCCTCCTCCCTGCTGTTTTGTCACCACCACCAAACTATTTCCACGCATATTTGATTGATGTCAAAGGCAGGCTCAGGATCTTTCTGTTCCTGCTTTTCACCATTTCCAGCAAGAGAAGAAAGATTAATCTTGTCTGAGTTACTACCCTGATTCCTGAAGGCCTATTTACACTGGGAGAAGGATGCTGCCCTCATCCCTGAGTGTCTACATCACTGTCAAAGATGCTCCTGCATCACGTCCCTCCAGCAAACACAGGCTGTGGACTCCTGCAGCAACACAGTTCCAGACTGGCCCTGGGATGGAGCTGAGCCAAAAGCTCAGGTCCCCATATTGCAGTCAAAGTCCTGCCCAGCATAGGAACATCCTCATGGGTTACAGCGGAGCTTCTTCTCACACTGCACATCATCAGTGGCCAAAACCAAGTGCTGGAGTAAGAGCAAAAGCACCTTGAGGTGTGTTCCTTGCCTCCAGCTATTTGTGGCTTTGGGAATTGGTGATGCTGAGGTGGTTTCTCTGTGCACTGACTCTCTGAATTTCCCTCCCACATGGTTATCTGGTCTCCCTCATACTCCCACAGATGCAGCTGGATCTCCTTGAACAGCCTCCTGGGGACACCAAGCACCTTCCTGACCTCCCCCACACCAACAGACTGCACGACACAGATTTTATTAGATAAGGGTGAGCTCAACCTCTGTCTGAGCCTTGGCTTTGGCCCCAAGGGCACCAGTTTCCTATTTAGGAATACTCAGATTTTCTGTCAGAAGCAACGAGCAAAACTCTGGTCCCTCCTGGCTTGTCTGCTCCCACCCCTTGGCAGCAGCCGAGCCGGATCCCTTTGCTGAACAGACAGCAGCAGGCTCAATTAGCCTGTAAGGCAATAATCCAGGCAGGATCTGAGTTAGGCAAGGATTTAGTCAAGATTAGCTGTGTTAACAAAATCTTTAATTCAGCCCTGCAGCAGATTCACTCTGGCTAGGATGGTCGGAGGCAGCAAGCCCGGCATGGAACAGGAGAGCAGCCGGCTGAGCCCCACGCTGCTTTTGGGGCCTGCCTGGCACTCTAAGAGGCTTTTGAACAAAGGCACCTCCTCCTTCAGTGCTGCTTCCCACTTCTAATGTTTTGGGAAGAGGAGAGCCGAACCATGGATTAAGCCTTAAGCAGGGTGGACTAAGTGTTCCCATGCAGGGGAACAAGGGACTGGAAAGCCCAAGGGGCGCAGATGAGAGGGTGACTGCCAGGGTTAGGAGGTGATCCAACCTCCAAACAGCATGTTCATAATGCAGAGGGAAAGGCAGGTTTTTGGAAGCATTTGGTTGATTTTGGAGCTGAGCTCTGGGAACTGGAGCCCTTCTCAGAGGCAAGTCCCAGCGCTTTGAAATCAATTCCCACTGAAATTCACAGAATATTGGGAAATGAGCCAAGGCAGCTGTTTGGAGTCAAACACCTGCACATGTGACTTGTCTGTAGTAAGATGTTTTGGTGCAATTATTTAAAAACAGCCCCTGCAAGCTCAACCCTCTGTCCAGCTGTTGGAGGCTGATGCCTCCTTCCATGGACCAGGGGAAGGCTCTGTGCCAGTGCCCAAGGGTACGATATCCCAAACACTGCCCTGTGGCAAAGGCATCCCTATTGTCCTTCCCACCACAGCTTCTGTATGGATTTTAAATTAATTTTTTCTGAAGTTGCAGTGGTCACACTTCAGGGCACAGGTAGCATGACTGGGGCTCTGTTTTCAAGCGGTAGCTTTGTCTGGAAAATCACCACAGAAAAATGGTGATTAAAGTGGGACAGTCCTGGACAACTTAATCTTGGAAGCATCACGCCTCTTACAGAGTGTCAGCATGGATGCGTACCCATGTGCTATGAACTACTGGGCATTTACTGCTGCAGGATTCCGTGATAGAGGAATTCCTCAAGGAAAAGGGAAAAGGGGAGTATAAAAAGGAACAGGAAGAAAAGAGGAGGAAGACAGGGCGAAGTTGTTGGATTTGATGATCTTATGGTTCTTTTCCAACCTAAAGAATTCTATGATTCTGTGATTACACTTGTGGAATCAGTTCCAGTTTAATCCAATTTGTGAGCAGCTGGTGGACTCCTAGTGAAAAATAAGTAATAGGACAAAAATTAGGTAGGAGAAATTATTATAATTAAACACATATAGTATAGCCAAGGAAGAACTGTCCTGATGGAGAAGAAAATAAAGGTAAATTAAATTTCTGCAACCTGCTGCTACTGCTCACCTGTTGAAAAAGGCACTGCATTAAACACATTTGGCATTTGTAGCAGATGAAATTTTTTTTTCTGGGTTTATAACTGTGAACAAAGAATCAAAGGATAAAAAATTCTCATGGGAGTGTGTGAGTCAAAAAATGTTCATGCTTGAGTATAAATCCCATCCCTGGAAGTGTCCAAGGCCAGGCTGGATGGGGCTTGGACCAACCTGGGGTAGTGGAAGGTGTCCCTGCCTATGGCAGGGGGCTGGAACTGGATGGGCTTTAAGGTCCCTTCCAACCTAATGCATGTTGTGAATTGATAATTCTAAATAATTTTCACTCCAGGCAGGAGAGGGGCAGCAGCCTTGGGAAGAGCATTCCTCTGGTCACGCTGGGATGGCCCAGTGTTCCTGCTTCTTCTTCCTGCATTAACATCTGCCTGAACAGGCTGGTTCAGCACGTTTTAGAGATAAACTTCATCTGTAAGGAATGGAGAATGGGGAATTGGAAATAAGCAGGGGTACTAAGTTAATAAATTCAGTAATTACTAGAGGAAGCTAAAGGTAGCAGTAAAATGTCCTTAGGATCATGCTATGCATGCTGAGTCTGGCTTTCTGCTCCAGCTCCTATTTATTACCCAACTAAGAGGTGTTTAAACGCTCTGTCACACTCACCCATATCTCTCTGCAGGCCAAGAAATCCTCCACCCATAAAACATAAATTCCCAAATGGCTTTTGAGCAATGGCATGGCTTGATTTGCAGATTCCTGCAATTTGTTGTATTTAACCTGCTGTTAAAGACCCTGCAGCATCACTGGTCTTCTCCTGCCTCAAGGAAGGGAAAAGCCAACACAAACCAGCCTGACAATAAACACTGTGCTGTCCCTGTGCAGATAGTCTCTGGCTGCAGCAGCAATTTCTCTCAGCTGTCAGGAAAGTGGTCTCAGTTGAAAGAGAGGATTGTCCTGCTCTGCTCTGGGCTGGGGCAGCCTCACCTCAAGTCTGGAGGCAGTTTTTGGCACCACATGTAAAAAGATAAAATGTTATTCAAGAGCATCCAAAAGAGGGACATGAAGATGGTGAAAGGTCTAGAGGGGCCACACTTGGAGTGGCCAAAATCATTTGGTGTGTTCAGCTGGAGCAGAGCAGGCTGAGGGCAGAGCTCACCGGGGCTGCAGCTCCTCCCCAGGGGCAGCTCCGATCTCTGCTCCCTGTGACCAGAGACAGGACCCAGGGAACGGCTGGAGCTGGGCCAGGGAAGGTTAGGTTGGATATCAGGGAAAGGTTCTTCCCCCAGAGGATGTCAGGCACTGGCCAGGCTCCCCAGGGAATGGGCACAGCCTTGAGGCTGCCAGACTCCAAGACCATTTGGACTCTGCTCCCAGGTACAGGGTGGGATTTTTGGGGTGTCTATGCAGGGCAGGGGTTGGACTCAATGATTCTTGGGAGACCCTTCCAGCTCAGGGTATTCTGTGATTCTATTCTGTGGTTGCCTTGTTGAAGCTCTTACTAGCAGAGCAACAAGGTAATGTGTCTCTCATCTCTGTGCTCACAGCCTGCATCCCAACGCATCCCCAGCATTCTGGGAATGCAGGGGGATAAGGAAGGCTCAGTGTTTGGCACAGCTGTGTTCACCAGCTGCCAGGGTTGAACACATCACCTGCGGCTGCTCTGAGACGGGGGCATCACAAGGCTCTTCCCATAGCTTGCAGGGTTGTTGAGTCAGCTTCAGCCTGGAAGTACCAAACCTGCAAGTACCAAACCACCTGTCCAAGCCCTGCTTTTTTTGCCAGCGGGAATGCTCTCAAATAACCTTGACTTTTCCAGGTGACACCATGCCATGTGGCTGGGGTAGTAATGCTCCAGCTGCACTGCCCAGCCCAACTCAATGGACCAGGCTGGGCTTCCTTGGAGTCACCATCCTCAGGGAGCCACCAGTGAGAGCAAACCAAGCAGCCTGAAGTGATGCTGCTGATATGGAGGCTCTTGCACTGCGCAGGGCTGGACGTGGGTGTGAGCATCTGATGCCCTCTCCAGCAGTCAAGATGCCGAATTAATGTGATGCCTTTAATTTTACAGGTGTGCAAGCAGGGCTGTCTCAGGGGCTTCCTGCCAAGCAGGAGTGACTTCATGGAGATCGTCTTTGCATCTTATTGAAGATAGAAAACCTAATTATTCCACACAGAGTTAATGGATTACTCGGGATGCAGCAGGAGCTGCGTGAAACTGCAGCTGGTTGCAATCCTAGGGGGAATTCCCATCTGATCCCATTCCAACTCTCCACAAGTCTCCTTTATGACTCCTTTTCAGCCCGTCTGAAATGTCTGTCATCTGTAAGTTCCCCCTGGCTTTGCTGCTGCCCCTCCTAAGTCTTCATCCCATCCCAGGCCTCTCTCCTTTGCTCCACGAGTCACCCAGGCATTCCCAAACACAGCATTGTGAGGAAGGATGCTCCACACAGAGTACAGCTGGCTCAGACAGCAATAAATACTCCAGACTTTCACTTCCATCAATGAGTGCTCATCCTGCCTTGTGTCATGGAACTACAGTGCAGTGAAAGCCTCCAGGACTGGGATTCTCCTTTATCTGTGCCCTTCTCTCCCCAAAACAGTGAGAAGGAGCTATCTGGGCTGCCTAAACTCATGGAGACATGTCAATGTATCCAGTGCTTTGAAAAACAAGCAGGTGCCTGGCTTCTCTGGCAGGAGCCCAGCTGTTGGTGTTGCCTCTCGTTTCTCGTTTTGAGCCAGACACCAGTTTTGTGTCTCTCAGACACAGCCCTGGGGATAAAAGTGCCACAGTGTTGTGGTTTTGCTGTGTATCCATCTCCCTGGAGCTGTCACAGCCAGGAGAGCCTGGCAACACAGGCACTTCCACCCAGGATGAGCAGCTTTGCACTGGGAAGGTGTTTTCTCCTATTTATCCCTTTATCCTCAAGAAGTTGCCTGTACTGGTGCACATCATCCCTGTGTTATCCTGGCTGCTGTTCTTCCAGTGGGAGCTTTGTCTTGGAGCTGTGTCAGGGGAAGTTTAGGCTGGATCTCAGGGAAAGGTTCTTCCCCCAGAGGGTGCTGGGCACTGACCAGGCTCCCCAGGGAATGGTCCCGGCCCCGAGGCTGCCAGAGCTCCAGGAGCGTTTGGACAGCGCTGCCAGGGATGCACAGGTTGGGATTGTTAGGATGTCCGTGCACGGCCAGATGTTGGACTCGATGATCCTTGTGGGTTCCTTCCAACTCAGGATATTTCATGATTCTGTGACTTCTAGTGATGCTTCAGGATCATCCAGAAGCTGCAGGTTCCCCCCCAACATTGCAGCAGGAGTTGCTGCAGAGTGACATGTGACACAGCAGAGCTGCCACTGTCTTGGGAAACCCTGTTTTCAACAAGAGGTGCATTGGTGTGGCATGAAAATGCTCCAGAGAAGAGCATGGCATGCCTTGAGTCTCCCTCCAGCTTTTCCTCCATAGATAAGAGGCTTCACCAGCAATTTTCCTTCAAGAGAAAGGAGCAGAAGGGAGTTTTCCAGATGAATGAAACCCTCTAATTTTGTAAGAATTTTAGTGGGAGGTGAAAGCAATTTCATAGAGAAAAAGGGAATGGGGTCACACCTCCATGACTTTCCCAGCATTCAATATTTGCTGAGAAATTCCTTTCATGGAAAGCAACACAGCGAGAAGCCCCTTGCACATCAATTTCCTCAAGGATCCATGTGAGCAAAGCTCACCTTGCCTCTCCTTTTTACTTTTGAGTAAATGAGGAGAAAATCTCTCCAGCTCCAGGACACTGAGGTTTAGTCATTAATTTTCCGTTTGAAGACAATCAAGGTTCCCAGAGCTGCCGTGGCCCATTTCTCCATGCTATCCGTGCTATGCATGCTTGGTGCCAACAACAGTTTCCATCCTTTGCTTTCTTTTTGCAGGGGAAGGATTGGAGGGATGGGGAGGATCAAGGGATGAGGGTGCATAAATCAAGTAATTCTTCTCAGGGAAATCAGAAACTCCACAAGTTAAGTCCACTCTTGGGCAGTGAATGAGTGAAGAAAAAGAGAAAGAGGATCCAGATGTGGTGAGGAGCATCAAGGACTTCAAAACATAACATACTCAGGAATCATGGGGGAAAGGCAGGTCCAGCTCAGCTGCAGGCAGAAGACACTCCAGTCTCTGGATTTCTCTCTTTCCATTCAATTTAATTTTTTTTTTTAAATTTTTTTAACATTATTTTTCACTGCTGCTCTGGAGAGATGCCAAGTTAGGAAGCTGCCTCCACTCATGCATTGCTGCTACCCAAAACAGATACCTTGCCAATATATCCCATTTGGGATCCCTGCTTGGGCTTAGGGAATGTGAAACCAGCTCAGAGCTTCAAATTAACCCAAAAGTCACTGTGCAGGGGGAACTGGGATGTGGAGGAACATGCCAGGGATCCTCAGCTCTCATCCTGCCACAGCCATAAGAACACATGACCTGTAGACAGAGGTGATGAATGCACAGCCCCCTCCCAGACTACATCTGCTCCAGGACTTTTTAAAATAAATCTTCACTGAAAATGTAAAATATTAAGAAGAGTTTTGAGGTTTTAAAATGTTCTTTGGAAATACTTTCATGATTTTTGTTCCAGGCCAAAACATCTCAGGTTTTCAAGAACTGAAAGCAGAATGCTTTGCCAATAAAATATTGTTTGGGCTTTTGATCTTCCAGTGGGAAAGAGAAACAAGAAAGAAATACTTACTTTTTAAGGAAGAAAACAGTAATCAATCCCAAACTGCAAAAAAAAAAAAAATTGACTGAGAGTTTTTGATGAGCCCTAATTTTTCTTTTTATTGTAGGAAAAAGATGATGGAGAAAAGAGTAACACCATCAAGCTGGCCATGGCATCAAAGGATATGATTTGTAATGTTTTGTTGTACATGAATATTACTGAACTGCTGAAAAAAACCCACTCTCTTGGATAGAGGAAGAGGTGCAGATGCTTTTTAAAGTGCATCTCTTTGGAAACATGATTGGCTATTGAGTGGAGCAGGGAGAGCCTGCGGAGCAGGAGGTATTAGGGACAGACACAGAGAGCATCAGCTCAACTCCGAAGTCCACATTAATAAAAGCTCATACATAAATACAGATGACAGGTATTGATTTTCCTTTGCAAGCCGAGTGCTTTCGCCTGGCTAATGAAATGCAGCCCCTTCCTTAGAGAGAGGTCACAGTGTCGTGTAGCCATGAAGGTTTAATGGGGTGGGAAAAGAAATAATGCTCCTCTGAGGGAAAATGCAGCTGATCTGCCCGGGTTGTACCCACTGGAAAATGACTGTCCCAATCTGGAAATAACAATTCAGACAAAAGCATTTTGTGTTATGAGCAGTACTGGCACACACTGAAGTGTGTAGGGCTTCTGGTGGAATTTGTCAGTCTTCCCTAAAATCCAGAATGACTTTTTTTCAAGCTTGAAATATTTTGCTGTGATATTTCAAAATTGCAAGATGTGGATCCCTCCCAGAAGACTGATTTGGGTGGAAATTTACTTTTGAAAGGGATGAGAGAGGGGTGTCTTTACAAAGAAAATGTGGGCCTCCTGGTAAATAAACCCAGATACTGATAGATGAAAGAAGCAATTCCATAGGAATTCCACTAATTGACATAGACTGTTCCTCACCCAAGGCTGTGCTAAATTCCTGGACTTAGAGAAAAAGAACAGAGATACGAAGAAAAAGAAGGGGGGGGGGTGAGGGCGGGTGTACACATTAGAAGGGGGTCTGTACCAGATGATTTGCGAAGTCTGTACCTCTCACATAACTCAGCCAATGGGGCAAGAGAGAGGGAAATGAGGCTGGGAAGTTAGGATAAAAACGAGGCTGCACACACACGCAGTCCAGCAAAATGGGTACATTTTCTACCCTTTCCTGGTTGGGGAGATCCTGTCCCCTTTGCCATTGGCTGGGTACTCAGGAACTTACATTCTCTCCCAACTGCCTACATTTCTGTCCTCTCCTCTCATTTCACCTCCATCTCAAGTCAAGTCTTCAACCCTGCCCCCCTCCCTCAGCTCACAGCAATACCCAACAAGCCAACCAGAACAAATCCAAACCAAAAACAACACATAGAACGATCAACTTTCATTATTTAACTTAATAACCTGTAGGCTTCAGCAAAAATATCACCTCATCTCTCACAATCCACCCTCTCCTTTTACTATCCTTTTTTGCTGAAGCCCTTGATTTAATTATCTTGTCTGGTCAGCATAAACTGACCCCTTTTGCAAAGCAGTTATAAGTAAGATAAATCAGTCTTTTATTCAGTCTATTTCGAATGTTCCTGAGCTGTCAGTTCACGTTGCTGTTCATAGCTGTCCTCCAACCTGCATAAAATCTGTTACAGATATACTTGTGTGCAGTGCCTCCCATCAGCCGTTCCAGCTGTGCTTGTTTGCACTTGAAGCAAACCTCAGATCACACTGTCAGGATCTGGTATGACTTATATTCCCACTGCTCAACACCTGAGAGATTCAGCCCACAGTGGAGCAAAAGTCTCTTTGGTGGTAAATACAGAGGTCAGTCCAGTCTTGCCCTTGACTGTTTACTATTAAATTATCTTTTCAAGATTACCTTTAAAGGGTCACTTCCTTGTACCACTGTCCAAGTTTGGAGAGGAGCTTCCACTGGTCCTCTAACTTGAGAGACGTTATACCATGCCTTTCCTGCAGTCTTGATAGCTGTTTCAGTCGTTAAAATGAAATGAACCTGAAATGGACCTTCCCATACTGGTGTTAATGTATCATCTTTCCAAGATTGTATTAGAACCCAATCTCCTAGTTTTACCTGGTGTATGTGAAAGTCTAGAGGTGATGTTTGGGGTAACAACCCTTTTCTTCTAAGATCCATGAAAGAAAGTGTAATCGCCTGCAAATAATTTCTTAGATATAAATCATTAGTTTCAGCAATTGGCAACTCCTCCTCCCCTCCCACATAAGGTAGCCCAAATAACATTTCATAGGGAGAAACTCCTATATCCTTTCTTGGAGCAGTTCTAATCCGTAATAATGCTAGAGGTAAACATTTAATCCATGATAATCTAGTTTCAATCATTAATTTGGCAATACGATCCTTAAGAATAGCATTCATTCTCTCCACACGTCCAGAGCTTTGAGGGTGCCACGGGGTATGAAACTTCCAATTTATGTCTAATGCAACACATATAGAATGTAAATTTTTGAAGTAAAGTGTATTCCCTTATCTGAGTCTATTCTTTCAATTATTCCATATCTGGGGATGATTTGTTCTAATAGTATCTTAGCCACATTTGAGGTAGTTGCGTTGGAGGTAGGAAAGGCTTCTACCCAGTGGGTAAGGTGATCAACTATTGCAAGAAGATATTTCCATCGTTGTATTTTGGGGAATCCAGTGTAATCTATTTGTATATTTTGGAAGTGCCTAAGGGCTACAGCTCTTCCCCTAAGAGGGTGTTTTCTCATTACTTTTCTATTCACTCTTTGACAGGTTACACATAGTTCTGTCACTTGCTTGGCTATTGCGTAGATTCCCATACAACCATAGGTTCTTAAAAACGGATCACATAAAACTTGCGCTCCCCAGTGTGTTTCCTGATGTAATCTAATTAAAATATCTCTAGCAATTGCTTTATTCACGATTTGCATCCTATCTGGTAAAAGTCACTTGCCTTCCTGATTTCTTTCACCTCGCAATTTTTGTAACTGTTCCTCTTCTTTGTACACACTGGGAGTTTTACCTCCTCTGCCTTTCCACGAGGTACTAGTGCCAGCATATTTGTTTCCTCCTTCCCCGCAGCCCCTTTAGCTAGCCTGTCAGCTAGATGGTTCCCCTTTATTTCTAAAGTTCCTCCTTTTTGGTGTCCCATTGTATGAACCACTACAATTTCTTCGGGTAATCCCAGGGTTTCTAGGACTTCCAAAACCAATTGTTCATGTACTAACTCCCTCTCTCTGGAAGAAATTAGTCCACATTCCTTCCATATTTCTCCAAAGGTGTGTACTACCCCAAAAGCATATGTAGAATCAGTGTATATAGTTACCCTTTTTCCTCTGAGTAGTTCCAGTGCTTGCTTTAAGGCATGTAATTCACATGTCTCAGCTGACCATTTATTAGGTCATTTTCTTTTTTCTAACAGACTGCTTTGCTCACCATCCACAATAGCATAACCATTACAGTGTTTACCATTTATAAACCGAGATGATCCATCAATAAAGATTATTTTTCCTTCAACTAAGGGAGTTTCTTGTAGATCCTCTCTAACCTTTGTTTGATATTCAGTGATGTCCATGCAGTCATGTTCAGGGATTTCTACTCCTGCCTTTCCATACAGAAATCGAGAGGGGTTTAAACCTTTATGTGTGATTAATGTCAAATCCTCTTTCTCCATTAGAATAGTTTCATATTTCAAAATTCTAGAATCTGTCAGCCATCTCCCAGACTTCTGATTTAAAATTGTCCTGACTGTGTGTGAGTAGCTACAATTGAAGTACCCCCAAAAGTTAATTTTCTGCTCTCTTCTACTAATAAAGCCGTAGCAGCTCTAGCTTCGATACAGGTGGCCCATCCTCGGGATGCTGGGTCTAACATTCTTGAAAGGTATGCCACAGGCTTCTTCTGCCCTCCTCACACTTGGGTTAATATTCCATAAGCTATCCCCTCTTCCATGTTGACATACAGACAAAAAGGTTTTTCTGAGGAGGGCAGTGCAAAAACAGGTGCTTGAATTAATTTCTTTTTTAGATGTTCAAATTGCTGATTCCTATCCCACTCGACTTTTCCCCCTTCCTTTTGTAGTTTTTCATATCAAAACTTTACATGCTGGGTATAATTCTCAATCCAGAGGCAGTAATATCCGAGCAAACCTAAGAATTTTCTTATTTCTCATTTGGTTTTAGGAAGGTGCATAGCAACAATACCAGAAATACGTTCCGGGCTTATCCTCCTCCGCACTTAACTTATCAGATGCCCAAGATATTTTACCTCTTTCTCTACAAATTATAATTTATTCTTCGACACCCTTACTCCCTTTTCTCCCAAAAAGTTCAATAGCTTAATTGTGACATCTTGGACTTTTTCTTTCCCTTCCCCTGATATTAACAGATCATCTACATATTGTAACAACTTTGCCTCTGGATTTAGATTAAACTCTTCAAGCACCTGTTCCAGAATTTTCCCAAACAAATTTGAAGACTCTGTAAATCCCTGTGGTAAAGAGGTCCATTCTAGCTCTTGCTTTCTCCCAGTAGTGGAGTCTTCCCATTCAAAGGTAAATATATCTCTGCTGTTTTCTGCTAGTGAACATGCCCAAAATGCATTTTTCAAGTAAATTACACTGAACCACACACGATTATGGGTAATCTTGCTTAGTAAAGTATATTGATTAGGGACTACTGGGTGGCGTACTTGAACAAGTTTATTTAATTCCCTCAAATCTTGAACAAGTCTGGATATCCCATCTGGTTTCCTGGCAGGTAAAATAGGGGTATTATAAGGAGACATGCAGGATTCTAACAATCCATCCTTTAAACGTTCGTCAGTTATATTCTGTAATCCTCTCCTTCCTTCCAAAGATAGAGGGTATTGTTTGACACGGACGTGTTGGCTCCCTTCCTTCAATTTTATTTCCAGCGGAGGGATATTCAGCCCCCCTCTATTATGTTTAGCCACCCACACCACCAGATTTATTTCCGTCTCATCTTCTACAGTCAATATAAATAACTTTAGCACCATTCTATCCTCTCTTGGAATTACCCCAATCCCTAATTGCACTTGTAGATCTCTCCCTAACAGGTTAGTGCCAGCCTCTGGTATTATTACAAAACTAGATGTTACTTCTTTACCATTTCCCAAAACTTTCACTTGTTCTACTATGGGGCATGAAATTCCTCTTGTTGACTCCAATTATTCTAGTTTGGTCGGTCCCTTTCACACACCCATAGGGAATTTTAATTAAACTTGATCTCTCAGCTCCTGAATCAATCATAAACACATATTCTTCTTCTTAGGGTTCTAATTTTAAATTTATCAAGGGCTCTTCATGGTATTTGGAACCCCAAAAAAATAGAGCCTCTGACACCCCTAACCTTGTGCACAACCTCCTGATTCCATCATTTGGAAGGTTTTAACCTCTCTGTGTAGTTCTGGGCACTCTCTTTTAAAATGTCCCTCTTTTCCGCAACAGAAACACTTCCTGGGACCTGTCTGCCAAGTGGTCATCACCCATCTTCTTCCATGGGGTCTCCTAACGTTAGGCTGAAGGCTTCCCCTGGCCACTCCTCTGTCTCTCCCAGCCTCACTTCCAGTTTGCTGCCTCCGTACCTGGTCCACAGTGGCCACCACCAACCTGGTCCCATTTCTCTGTTTCTCATCATCCCTTCCAACATAAACTTTCTGAGCTTCCCTCAACAATCCACCCAACTCTTTATCACTCCAGTCTTCCATTTTCTCCAATTTCCTCTCCATATCTGGCCACGCTTCGGTAACAAAACTCACCCTTAACAGTTCTCGGCCTGCAGCACCTTCAAGACCTATCCCAGAGCACTGCTGCACACTCCCTCTGAGCCTCTGTAACCAGGCAGTGGGCGGCCCATCTTGCCACTGTCCACTTTCAAATGCCTTTTCAAAATTCTGTCCCCTTAGTGCTGCCTCCTTAATTCCCCTTATCATCAGGCCTCTATAATCGGACATATCACTCCTCCCCTTGACAGTATTCCGATCACAATTAGGTCCAACTAGGGGGTATTTCTGTTCACCAGGCACTCCCCCTTGAACACTGGGTGGATCCTCTCTCTACCATATTCCTATTCCTGCAATTCTCATCACCTGTCTTTCCTCTGGGGTAAATAAGAGTTCCCAAACTAGACTGCACCTCCTCCCAGGTGTAAATACCTGGGCCTAAGAACTGATCCAGTTGTTCTGCTAGCCCCAAGGGGCCCTCCAGTATATTACTCATTTCACTTTAAGTTCTCTTACTTCAATACTGTTCAGAGGTACATTAACAAACCCTACCCCTCCTCATGCTCCATGAATAGGCACCTCTCTCAAGGGAAACATGGACATATTTGTGCCAGCATCCAAGATGGTATCTGAAAGGGGGAAGGGGAAATCCTGGACATCCCTCTTTAATCTGCTAGTTCTTTAGTCCTCAGCCTCTGTGACAGCTGGTCTGTCCCATTTTGAGACTTAACCATTTCAGTAAAACCAGCCCCACCACATAGGCCCGCCATTTTGTGGAAAACAGCCCCACCACACAAATCCACCATTTTAGAGGAACCAGCCCTGCCATGTGGCTCTGCCATCTTAGGGGGACCAGCCCTGCCATGTGGATCATCTTTTTCTGGTCCTTCCCCTGGGTACAAGCCAGCTCCTTTCATCCCCAGCCCCTGGGTACAAGCTAGCTCCTCTTGTTCCCAGTTCCTGAGCATCCTCCCTAAGAGACTGTCAGGAGGTCTCAGAGTGGATCCTTTATGTCCCTCTCCGCTCCTCCAGGCCTTCCTGCTGTAGCTGTTGCCCATTTCCTAATACTCTCCACAGGACTCCTTTCTCTCAAAACCACTTGCTTTGTTCCTTCACTAGCCGCACCCCTCGCAGGATAAAGGAACTGCAGTCAGAAGGACTCCACACTCGCTTCGCACACAATTCTGCATCTCAAGCACACTCACTCAATTCCTGCTTTTCCCAGCCGCCCAGGCAATACTTGACAGCCAATTTCTTACCTGGGTCCTGTGCACAGGTGTTCACAGGCTAACGCACGTGAACCCTGCCCTTTCTCTCTTTCTCCACCTTTCCTCTCCTCTCTTTTTCTTTGAGAGTCCCGCGTCCGAGCCTCACCTGCAGCCTTCATGGGGCATGACAACAGGTCGGGGCCACTGAAACCAGCAGGGCACGCCTTCCCCTCCTCCTGTTGTCCTACCTCGCAGGATCAGAGCTCAAGTCTCCCAGACGGGTCCTCAGTTTGTTAGAAATTATCTAACTTTTAGATACAATTAAATGGGGACAAAGTCGACAAAGCAAAAGAGAACTGTTTATTAGTAACGATTAAGCTGAGCAGGATGTGTGTCTCCCTCCCGAAAGCCAAACATACACATACAGTCCAACAAAATGGGTACGTTTTCTACCCTTTCCCGGCTGGGGAGGTCCTGTCCCCTTTCCCGTTGGCTTTGTACTCGGGAACTTACATTCTCTCCCAACCGCCTACTTTTCTGTCCTCTCCCCTCTCATTTCACCTTCGTCTCAGTTGAGTCTTCAACCTTGCCCCTCTCCCAGCTCACAGCAATACCCAACAAACCAACTAGAACAAATCCAAACCAAAACCAACAACACATAGAACCAACAACTTTCATTATTTAACTTAGTAACGTTTCGGCTTCAGCAAAAATACCACCTCATCTCTCATACTCCGAGGCCCGGAGCTGGGATGCGGTGTCCCTCAGTGCCCCGCCGGTCCGTGGACTCAGGCTCCCACTCATGGTCTGGTTTTGTACTGGAGCTAAGCTGAACAGCTCCACAAGAAGCCATAGAAGTCACCGGAGGATTGCAGTATGCAGTCCCGGGAAAACGTCTTGCCTCAGCTAACAAAAAGAAGCTAGCTAAAAGCAATGAAG
Source organism: Callaeas wilsoni (assembly GCA_013398955.1). Taxonomy (NCBI): domain Eukaryota; kingdom Metazoa; phylum Chordata; class Aves; order Passeriformes; family Callaeidae; genus Callaeas; species Callaeas wilsoni. The sequence goes on from VWPU01004877.1 coordinate 112,292, forward strand.
GTAACTCCCCGTCCGCTGCAAGGCCGAGCATGGGAGAAAATGAGACCCTGAACACAGACTGTGCCAAAGAATTTCCCCGGCTCTCCCCCCTCTCCTGGACCTAGCTTAAAGCTACAGGACCCATTTCTGTGCATAAAGCAGACGGTAGAGGAATACAGTATTATCATAAAATCACCGCAAGATAACAAGCCTCCCAGGGGCAGCTGATCCTAGTGCCCCAGCAGGACTCTCGGGAGCAGCAAGTTAGAAAGGCAGGAACGAGCAAAATCCCGGGGTGGTAGATGAGATGTATCAGAAACTCCGCAGCTGTAGCTGGAACCTCGGGAGGTCCCGGCAGGCAAGGGGCGCGGGGGCTATAGTGTTGCAAAATACCTGGAGCAGTGGCAAAGAAACAGAAAGGATGGCCAGTGGCAGAGCGAGGCTCCCTTGGAGGGGGAAGGGGCTCAGAGATCCTGGCGTTTCCCCTGAGGCACCCCAGCAAATGGCGAAGGGTCCCCTGTTTGGTGAGGTGCAACGGTCGCTCTTACGAGCAGAGCTCCACTCACGGTAGAAGAAATGCAGCAGGAGATGGAACCCTGCAGTGGCGACGAATTCTCCCCACAGCGACTGCAGCCTCTCTCCCCTCCGAATGCCGAGAGCACAGGATGTCTAGGATCTGTGCCTAGCCCCTTTTGCCCCAGCCCAATTCTCGAAGTATCTCTGCTCCTCCGAGAGAAACCCCTCAGCCCCCACAGGAGAGCCAGCTGCACTCCTCCCCCTTCTCCGTAGTTACTTCTTTTGTCTCTCTTAAATACCAATCGTTATTGTTTCTTAGCAACAAAAACGGGAGAAAATTCCCTAAGAGAAAGAAAACAAAAGGAAGAAATCCTAAACCCCAGCACAAGGTGTCCTTTCCCATGGCAGGGGTATGGAACTGGGTGGTCCCTTCCAACCCAGTGCCACTCTGGTATTCTAGGATTCTATGACTTCCTCCTCCATCATTTGAATCCCAGGTATGTTTTCGACTTGTGCAGCTGGGCAACTCTAGAATGTGGCTTCTGTGGCCAAATTTGCCAGCTCAATGTGACCATCTTCTTGCAGCAAAAACTGGGAAAGTGGTATCACCTCTCATTTTCAGGAGTCTATGACACTGTTCATGCCCTGAGCATTGCAATGAGGAGAGCTGCTGATACTGCACCCTCCGTGCCCTGAGAGTGCTGCCTATGCCCCTTTCTGCAGCACGAGCCCTGTGCTGTCTGTGAGTGACTGCTGAGGTGACAAACGGTGCTGCAGCTGCCTCCTGTGCCGCTAAGATTCCTCTCATGCTGAGCAATCTCCCTCTCTGAGTGTGGGGAGGGCCCAGCTGGGCTTTCCTCCACAGTTGCTTTGCACTCTGCCCGCAGTGGTGCAGAGCTGCTGGCTCAGGCCCTGCTGGGAGAAGGTTGCAAAGAACAATGTATGTTTCATTTCCAATGGCACGGATGATTATCCACCTCTTGCTCATGGTTTGTTATGGTACATCCCAACCTTTATTGTGCCACATGCCCTGGGAAGAGTTTTGTCCAGTCCCTCCCTCAATGCACCTTTGTCTCCGGAAGATTTCAGCCTACCTGCTAAACAGGCTCTCCAATTATCTGAAAAATGTTACTTCTAAATCCAGTTTTTCCCTCCTTTGCAGACACATTTTACTTTCTCAAACACTTTGGTCCAGAACAGCGTCAGGGTCAGAGTTAAAGGGTATTTCGAGGACTGCTCTGCTTTGATGGGCTGTAACAAGAGACAAACAGCCCCTGAGTGACCTGCTCCTTGTTAGTGCAGTGCCATGGTTAGGGAAACGAGTATAAACTCATCCCAAACCCTGCGAGGGTGACTCAGCCGCTTGAGGCTGGATTTTGAAGCCAGGACACCCAGCTGCATCCTGCTCCTGCTCTGCTGCCCTTGCTGTGCCCCTGCCGCTGTAGTTTGTCACACGAGCAAGTCAAGAGGCATTAATTACCCTACAGCAAGGGGCAGAAGGCCACAGAGCCTGCGGGGAAGGCGCCTGCACGTCCTTCCTGCTTGGCACTGGGCTGTGATACCCCTTGAGAAGAGGAACGGTGGTTGAGGGCGTGTGAAATTCCAGCTCAGTTTCCATGTGCCAGAGGCAGGGAGCTGGGGGAGCCTGAGGGATGGGTGTTAGCCAGTGGCTGTGAAGTGCAGGGAGCATGAGGCCGGAGCACAGGGAGCATGAGAAATAGGAACATGTTGCAAAAACAGTCCTTGCAGCACCTGAGCATCCCCTGAGCAGGGTCAGTGCCTTCCCCAGCTCCTACTTGCTCCTTCGAGGCAGGAATAGCCCATTTCCTACCCTCTTGCCAGGCATACTGCGTGTCTCTAGGGTGGACCCACAGCCTCTGGTCATACCCAGTGGAAGGAATGAGAGACATTTGTCTTTACAAACAAACTGTGAATCTGCTGGTAAATAAAGCTAGATACTGAGAGATGAAAGAAACAATGGGTAGAACCATAAATCCCATAGGAATTCACCTAATTGACAAAAGAAAAAGAAAAGGGGGGGGGTATATATTAGAAGGGGTTCTTAGGTATTAGGCGTTCCAGGAAGCCTGTACTTCTCAAGAACGTAAGCCAATGGGGAAGGAGAGAGGGAAATGTGGCCAGGAAACTAGGATAAAAAGGAGGCTGCGTCCTCCAAAAATTTGAGAGATCCCATGGGAAATGCCCCATGACCTCTCCCTTTATTCGAATAAATTTACAGCACTCCTGTGTCTCCTTTTTGGACATAAACCTCTGGTGTTTATGGATTAATTTTCCTGACACCAGGGTGGCCCGGGAGAAGGGCAAGACCCTCATGATGGATACTGGCAGACCGCTTCAGCATGGGTGATCTGGATATACAGTCAGACACCTCTGTCACCTGAACACACCTCCCCAACCTGCAAGAGGCTTAACTTGTCTCAGAAAGAATCAGATGAATCTTGAAGGGGCTATTCCTGCTGAGGGTTAGGAGCAGATATGGCCGAATGCCACTCTGTGTCCACCACTGCTTACCTGGGTCTGTGGCTCAGGCACCCAGAGATCCCCAGGGCTGCCAACAGGACACTCCTGGGAGCAGCAGGATGCTCGCAGGAACAGCTGCTCTTCACAGGGATGGACAGCTCTGCATGGAGCACGGTGTCACTGTAGAGCAATTAGCTCCCGTTTATATCTGTTAGGTGTGTGATTAGTGTACCATTAATGCAATTAGCACGGTAGCATTAGCGAAAGTATGTAATTGGCACCGAGGCAGCTGCAGCTCAGCTGTTGAGCACCACACGGTGCCTATTTTGGGGTTAATCTGAGCTCGGTGAAAGGGGACAGCTGGTAGTCCCCTCGCCAAGCACTGGACAGGCTGGTTTATATGTGCAGCCCTGGCTGTACACCCTCACCGACTCCTTGCTTACTTCAGCTGCAATAGAAAGCAATTTCCCACCCTCCGTTCTTGCTTCAAACTCGCAGATCTGTTTCAGGGAGCTGGCGAGGGGTGTCCCAGCTGCTTCCCAGAGCTGCAAGATGAGGAGCTGAGGTTTATCCTTTTAGATCAGAGGACTAAATCTGACCTTGGCTGGACACAGGTCCTTTTCTAAGCCTTTTATTCTCCTTATGACTGTCCATGTGGCCACTGCCAGGGGGATGAGGGTGGAGAAGGGAAGGAATCACATGTCTGCCCACTCCCAGCCATACCCTGACCCCATCCCACCTTGGCAAGATATCAGCCCATGTCACAGCTTGGCTTTCGGAGTCTGACAAACTCCTCCCCACAGCACTAACACTGTTGGCCTTTCAGGATATCAGGGAAGGAGAAGGGCTATGTGGGATGGGGACTGGCTGTGGAGGGTCCACTTCCATCCAACTCCAGCAGAGATGTCACCTTTCCAACCACCAGTGGGAAATTGCCAGCCCTTTTCTGGAAAGACCAACAAGCCACTGGCCTCCTCTGACCAGTGCATTCATGGGTGAGGTGCATGGAAGCTGTGGAACAGCAAAGTTCCCTGTCAGCCCTCCCTCCAGTGAGGATGTTTGGCTTTGGGAGAGCTTCTGACAATCCTGATTAACAGCCTCTTCATCTATTCACACTGGTGATAAGCCATGGGAGCTCTGGGCTGTTGCAGCCCCATAATCAAGATGGTTTGAAAGAAGCAATTTTCTCCTCCTACAGTCTGATTAATTCTCTTTTAATTGCTTCCCATTTTGCATAGATTTCCCTCGTTTGCCATGGCACTGGTTTCACACTTCCTCCTCTCCAGCAGTGCTTAACTCGTGCCTTGTTTTGCCAGGTTGGGATTTGTGATGGTTTGAACTATGCCAGGGCTTTCGAAGCTCCCCACACAATTTAGGTGTACCATGACTGAGTCACAGTTTCTATAGGAGAAAATCTCCGGGGACTGGGCTAGGCTTCCTTGCTATCACATTATGTGTGGGGACACTGCTTTTGGAAAAAGAAATGGAAAAGCATGGGAATTATGCACAGGTGGGAAATTTAGTGGCAGGAAATGTATCTTCTTTGGAAAAAAATAAACCCAACCAAGCACAATTAATTATTTAAGAGTAAACTTTTATCTCGGAGGTCAAAAGAGATGGATGAAGTCTTTGTAAGCTGATCTGAATTAAAATATGTGGGGTTTATCCATATTAAGGTTGAGTTTGTGTGTAAGGGCTAACAACAAGGAGAAAAGGCGTTAAAATCCTCCTGACCAAAGAATCAGGGAAGCTGATGAAAATTTTGATAAGGAGCTGGGGACCAGCATCCAGGTGGACTCAGTTGTGTTGGGAGCACCTGATCCTGGGTGGAAGCAGTGGGATTGCTCCAGAAGTGGGTGAGATGCACTTAGATCCAGTTTGTGATTTATGTGTCAAACCTCAATTCTGGCAGTGGGAAGCCATTCCCCCTTTTCCTGGTACTCCAGGCCCTTGTCCAAAGCCCTTCCCCAGCTCTCTTGGAGCCTCTTTGGGCACCTGAAGGGGCTCTAAGGTCTCCCTGGAGCCTTCTCCAGCTGAGCTACCCCAGCTTTCCTTGCATGTCTCCAGAGTAGAGGAGCATCTCCATGGCCTCCTCTGGAATCACTGCAGAAGATTCCACGTCCTTTCTTTTTTGTGGTCTCCAGAGTTGGGACACAGCACTCCCTGCATGGAAAGCACTCCCTGCGTGCAAATGGGACAGGACATTTCCCAGAGAAAAAAAAGTCTACTTTATGTACTTATTCAATGTGCAGCCTCTAAACATACCTTAACCACACTGATGCATTAAAATATAGCTCACTTTAGCCATCCAAATAATTTTCATCAGAAACATGAGCATTTCTATTACTCTGGCTTGGGTTAGTGATGGAGTGTCACTCAAGCTCCAATCAAGATGCAATTATTCTTCCCTATAATCCAAGGCTTTTCCTGAATATCTCATCCTATTTTCCTTTTGAACTAGCTGGCACAGTCACACTGCTTTTTCCTGACTTGTACTAAGATCCCGCTTCTGTGCTTGCATGTTTCATTCTCAGGCTGCAGTTTCCCCTGGTTGTGTTTCTCCAGGTCTCCGGCTCCTGCTGTGCCAATAATTGTTCCTCTGCTATTGGGATTGCTGGAAGTGCTTAACTGAGGGCTTCCCTTTTTGCCCTATATTTCATATCCCCACAGGATTCTTCAGAGCTCCTTGGGACTCTCCAGCTACCCCGCTGCAAGAAGAGCCTCATCCAGCCTCCAAGACCCCATTTGGCACTTCCAAAGCTGCAAGCACAGGTCAGGAGACCCTACTGGTTGCAACATCACTGGATCATCTGCTCTTCCAAAGGCTAGTTTCATCCCAAACAAAGCTGACATCCTTCTGGAAGCAGAGAGATGTTAATAGTCCCTGGCAGTCAGAGAAGATCCTTTGGGACTGAGCCAGGGGGTCTGACACCTCGTGTTTGGAGGTCAGCCACAATCAGCACACAAATTCCAAAGACTTTGTGCTGGCTGGGCTTTGACAGACGTGTCACCAACGTCATGTACTGGGAAGGGCAGGTGGGGACAGGTCCTTGGTGATTTGCCTCTATGAAAAATGGGAAGGCAGAAAGTGAAGCAGCCAAGGACCAGGAGAGGTCATGGACATCTGGATCTCAAGCACCTGCATTGGGCCCACTGGGTGCTGGGCCCGTGGGCACAGTGCTGAGTGAGGGAAGTTATGACCCTTCTGGTGCACCCAAAATTAGAGTCTGGCAGGGCAGCTGGATACATCAGCCAGCTGGCTGGAAGTGGAAGCTGCTCAGAACAGACAGCAATTGTGTTTGGTAAGGTTGGCTGGGTCAGGGTGGCATGCTGGGAACATTTGCTTGGGGCAAAAGGAGGCTCTGGGCTGCTAAGGAGGGTCCCAAGCCCCCTTCACACTGATGTCTCCTGAAACAGGTCTCAAACCTGTATGGAGGGTGTTCTGGGGCTGGAGGATCCTCTGCAGCAGAAATGTCTGTCAGGATGGTGCTCAGCCGGCAGAGCCCAGTATTTCCCAAAATCCATAGCAAATCTGTGTCTCAGTTTCCACACTAGCAGGAGGCTCAGCAACAGATTTCAGCAGCCTAAAGGCAGATTTCCCATGGAAAATTTTGCCTGACAGTGAAGAGGGCAGGGCCAGGGAGCTCAGTCATGGGGCTTGCAGGGCTCTCCTGGGAGCAGGTGACTGGGGACTGCAACTATTTCCAAACAAACCTGGAAAACCTGGACAGTCCTTGGTGCACATCCCCTTGGTGCACATGGATGAGGGCGCCAGCTGGGAGGATGGACTCAGTTGTGGGTGAGCACATGAATTCCTGGTTGTGGGATTAACCCATCCCTGCTCTGCGCAGGTGCCAATTCCAGCAGGCTGTGTGATCCCACACCTCTGCTGCCTTCAGCACAGCCTGGAGGCTCCTCAAGGATCCTTTTCTCCATGGCTGAGCAGATGAGCTCTCCCATGGAATCACTTGTGTCTCTGATCTTTAGTTTTCCTCCAAATTGGAAAAATATGTCCCTTTGAAATTTTCATGAGGGTGGCAGAGCTGCCTGTCTCCCACCACCACGTGTGTCTGAGAGCCATTTAACGGTGACTGTTGTGACAAATGTCAGTGCGAGGCTCATGCCGGAGAGAACAGTGAAGGAGAGGGCATTGGAATTAAAGGATGAAATATTTATTTGGGAGTTTGGCAGTGCTGGAAGGACAACACATCATAGATGAGAGGCATCTTGGGGTGGACAGTGCTGAAAGCCACAACTGAACTCACCGTGCTGTAAAACTGCCACGAGATATCCTCTCCCTCCTGACCTCCCACCCTTTCCAGAGTCCTTACCTGCCTGGGAAGGTACAGCAGGGTTCAACATCCAGGAATGGCCCAGAGCTGTGGACCACCAGACAGATATGTGTTGTCTGAGGAAGGGGAATGACAGTCCCGCTTTGCTTTAAATACCAGCCATAAACCATCCGATTGATGTGCCATGGAACAGGAGGTCCTGGCTGTGACAGTGGGTATATTTGCACAGGGCAGCCTGGTGGGAAGGTGGAATGAAAGCACAAATCCTCCACAGGGAATCAGGATCATGAGCTTCCTTCTGCCTCCATTTATGCTCTGGAGGGCAGGTTTTCTCCATTGCTGGCCCTTGATTTGCTAGGGATGTCTCTCAGGGCACCTGAACTTTGATCCCAGGTGGTGGGACTGAGGGTGGGGAGTGACTCCAGGACTGGCATCAGCCTCCATGGTGGGTTTAATGTGCCAACCAAATAAACAAGCTAAATAAAAATCCATCTTGGTGTGCTGGAGAAACCCCTGTACCTCATCCCACTGGGATATCCCATAGCACCATGAGATCCCATTCTTGGGGTCCCATTTTGCTTTTCCCAGCCCTGAGAGGTACCAGGATAACATAAAGGGTTAACACAGGATGATCTCAAGAGGCTTCAGCCTTGTCAAGAGCACTGGATTGGCAGGTCATTAATCTCAGAGTTACTTGATAACTTTAAATACAATCATGTGATCAGCAGGAACCTGTAATTATTATTCATGTGCATGGTGCTTACTAAATTACAGTGCTCTCCAAGGCTCTGTGTGATGAACAAATTAATTCTGCATTGGAAGAGCTTGACCAGAAATCTGTTTGTGTCTGAATTTCACTTGTAAACATTGATGTATGAAATGAGAGTCAAGTTTAATTGGCCCTCCCTCCTGCTCTGAAACACATTACATTTTTATTCTGTATTAGCTCGCCTGGCAAAGGGGAAAGCTTGGAGGACTTTCTCCAGCCCTGATGGTACTTGCCTGGAAAACCCATGTGGGATTCTCTTGGATGAGATGGTGTGGATACCTTTGTGGAGAGCCACCTCCATGCTCTGGGCACGTGGATCTGGGGTAGAAAGGAGACAAAAAACCCTCTGGACCAGTGGGATGCTGAGCCTACTGCAGTGTGAGGATGCTCTCATGGAAACTGGGGAGGGGCCATGCCAGGGTTATCTTTTCCAGAAGATCAACATGCCCCAAAAGTCCTTGTGAGAGGAACTGAAGTATTTTTAATCAAACAAGACTGAGAATACACACACTTCTCCAGCTACAGAAAGCAAAGTCACGTCAGTTGGAGCAGACCACCAAGAGGAGAAGGGAAAAACAGTGACGTGAACACAGATCCTTCTGTTTAGGTTTCTTTCTTTGGTTTTTCAATTTCCAGCTTCTTTCCACCAAAAGACCCTGCTTTAGAAAAATCCAAATTGAACATGTAGCACATCATTTTTTTTGTCAACATAACTTGCAGGGATGATGAAAAAAGCTCTCTGGGGCATTTCCCCATCTCCATTGCCAGCAGGTATTTATTAGCTCCTGCCAAAATATCCAACAGAGAAAGGAAGATACAGAAGGCAAATCTACTCCTTGTAGGGCACCAGCAGAAAGTGTCCACAGAGCTGGGAGCTGCCACTTTTCCCATTGCATAATTCTAGGGGTCTTTTTCACACCCATATTTTGGAGAAGGGGCAGTTTTTGGGACTGTTGGCAGTGGCTGAACTTGAACAAAAACTGAAATGTGCCCCATATGCAGGGTATGGTCCTTGTTGTGGTCACTGTGTCATACTGGGAGCTGTCGCTGTTCTCAGCAGGTTATTGGAGTCAATGGGATATTTCCAGTTTGGTTGCACTGTAGACGTGCAGGTAGAAAATCAAAATGGGAGGGAAGTGGGAGGAATTTGCTCCAAACTACTGAATTTCACAAATGTTTGAAGAAGGAACTCAGAGATTTTTCCTTATGCTTCCCTTTAAATAAAAAAATGCAAGATTTTATTCCTTTCTGGAGGTATATCCTGAGGAAATCACAGAATACTGCAATTTCAAAGATGCTTAAATCTCCCGAGGGCAGGAAACACTTATGTCTATTCTTTGTAGTGGGGAAACTGAGGCACAGAAGTGTGAAGGGGCTCACACCAGACCCTGTATAGCCCCAGTGGCAAGATCCCTGGGATGTGGAGGGCAGACAGCCCATAAACCTGCTGTGATCTGTCCCCTGTCTGGGCATCCCCAGACCTCATATGGGGCAAAGAAAAGGTGGCTCCAAAAAGGTCAAGGCAAACCCCTCCACTTGCATGATCCTCTCTGCTCAGCTGCTTTCAGTGACCACATGGAAGAGGGCAATGGCAGAGGGGGAACTGGGGACAATCTGGAGTCCCCGGAATGGGAAGGGACATAGGGGAGGAAAGGAGGCTGCTGCTCCTCCAAGGCACTTAACACCAGCGTGGGGATAGTTTGGTCCCATCCCCTCCACAAGAGCAAGGAGCAGCTTTGGCACCTTTGGCCCATCTGCCCAGGTAAAAGCAAGGCAGGGAGGAGGGGGCGGTGCCAGGGCCTGTCCCTGTGGTAGCTGCCTTTGGGGACCTCAGTCACTGCTCCACTGCAGGGGTCTCTCACCTTTCCACCCTCTGAGCAGGGACATGGAGTCAGCCTGAGGTCCAGGGCTTTGCAGAGACCTGTGGATCCATCTCGGCTGGACCAGAGGATTTAACTAATTCCTGTGCTTCCCTCCAGATCAGGCCCACTTTATGTGGCTGTTCAGAGCCCCTAGGACCCATACCCATGGGAAGGGAGTTCCATCCCCTCTCCCACCCCATTGCTCTACCCCACTCTTGGTGTCAAGATGAGAAATGACCTGGTCAGACCAAGCAGCAGTTACAGGACATGGGGAGACCCAGCAAGAGACAGGGGAAGGACTCAACCCCAGTAGTACAAAAACACAGCCACATAAATCAATGTGTACAATCACCAGGGCTCTCTATCCATGCCCTTCCAACACAGAGGACTTTGGCTCCCCCACCAGCAGCATTCCAGCATGTGCTCACTGGAAGGCTGACCCAGCTTCCCAGGGAATTAGCCTCATAAGCTGTCCCAGAAATGTCCTGGTGTCCTGTCACCTCAAAGCAGACAAACCCAATAAAGGCAGTGACATGGGACATCACGCCCAGGATGGAGCTGGCAGAAAGCTGCTGCAACCTCTCCAGGCCCTTCTGGCTCTTTCTCCCATGCCAGCAGGTCACACAGCTGCCAGGGAGATGACAAAGCAGCATCTCAGCTGTCCTGTCCTCCAGGCCTGCCCAGCCCATGGGGCAGAAGCTGTGCAGGTGTCCCATGACTGAGTGAGTTCATGCTCTCCTTGCGAGGCTGGGGCTGCAGGCAGGACCTGGTCCTGTGCCACGTCCCCCTCCCAGGGGTTCCCCACAGTGGGGGCGTTGGCTCCCGGTACAGCCGCTCGCTCCTGGCTCAGACGGCTGTGGATTGCTTGATGCTATGGAAGCTGACGCGGGTCGGGGAGGTGGGGATGGACATGGCCCTCGCCACGCGGGCACGGATGGAGTGCTTGTCCTGCCACCGGTGCCATCGCTTCCGTACGGCCGATCGCACCTGGGCGAGATGAATGAGGGACATTTAGTCATCACGCAGAGGCAGTTCAGAGGCACCAGCCATCCTTCTCCTCAGTCCTCCAGCCAAAAATGCATTAATAATATGTGATTTGGTAACAGAACAAGTTCATGTGTGGTAAATTTTCCTGAGCCAGCAAAGGTGTGTGAGCATTTGGAGGAGGCAGAGAAAAGAGTTGCCCAAATATCTGGCCCCAGGATTCACTTCTCCTCTCAGCTCGTTTGCTTTCTGCTGTGTTTTGGTTCAGAGCCTGGGAGATGGCCTCATCCATGCGCAATCCACATGTGTATGGGGCTCACCCTGGGGAAGGATTTCCCCAGGATGGGGAGGACCCATGGCTCTGCTGCACCAGATCACACAGGTGCGCCCTGAGAGCATCTGTTCTTGGCAGTGGATTTTCCTCCTCCAGAGGAGGAGACAGACAGCAGCCATTCCTGTCTGGGCAAAATCTGGGGCTGCAGATGTACCTGGGGTTGGAGGTGAAGCACCAACTCCAATCACCAAAGAGCTTCAGATGGAGAATTAGGGTCCAGCACCCTCCAAGCCCTGTGCAGCAGTAGAGCCTCGTGCTGAACTTGTCTGCTTGCAAGGAAGGGTGTAGACCCCCACAAAAATCCCCAGCCCCTTGTGCTCACCTCGCTATTCAGGAAGCAGTAGAAGACAGAGACAAAGAAGCCCTGGAAGGAGAGAAACAGCAGAGTCACGGCCAACAGGTATCCCCAGGCCAGGAGCTTTAGAACAGCCCTGGGGTTTGGAGATGTCTGGTTTTGGGAGGGGGCAGAAGCAGGATGAGGCATCAGCCAGGATGTGATCTGTTCCCTGTCTGGGCATCCCCAGACCTCATATGGGGCAAGGAAAAGGATAGGCTCCTCCACATCCCTTTGTGAGAGGACCGGGATAGAAGCCAGTGTGGAGGACCATTACCTGGAAAGATTCCAGAAAGGAGTTGAAGTAGATGAAGACTATCCTGGAGATCTCATCCTCCCCTGGATTGACAAAGAACAGCATGTAGGTGATCCCCAGCAAGGGCAGCAGCACCAGTGTGGCCTTGACTGCTTTCCTAGGGAGAAAACAGGGACCTGAGCTGCTACAGTGCAGTCCTGGGCACAAGGACTCTGCCCATCCCACTCCCAGCACCAGCACGGCTTGGACTGGTCTGCTGGGACTTGAAAACCAGTGACTGCTGGGGGATGATGGAGCCAAGTTGGGCTGTTTTCCAGTGCAATTCCCAAGGGACTGGGCTGGTTTGAGCATTGGGCCCCTGCTCTGCTTCTCCCCCTCAGAAAAGGGCAGTGGACAACAGAGGCTTGACCTTGAGCTGGTATGAAATGATTGCTTGGCTGATCTACAGCTCAATTAAAAAGGAATTAAGGAAGGTATAATAAATCACATCCTTCAACATGGGTTTATGAAAACCTTACCTTAGGTAATTAATTTGATATCTTGATGAGATTACAAGTGTAGTTTGTGAAAAGCCAGTGCTGATACAGAGAGTGTGGGAAGGATTGGGGCTTGGCACCGCATTCCTTTGGATCAGAGGACAAGAACAATGGCGAGTCATCACTTTTTGCTTAAAGATCCTGTTAATGGTCAGATTCCGACAGTGGATGGTCATCCCTGGAGGGTCTGAACTGGGCAGAGAGGGGGTCTGGGACCTGTTTTGTATCTCTGACCTGAAGGAGAGAACAGTCCCTGAAAGAAATGGGCTGATGACATGGAGGAGCTGGAGGGAACCAATGACAGGAGCTGGAAAACTACAGTACAGCACATTCACTGGGGTAGCTTCTCCAGGCGAGCAGCCATGGCAGCAGTGGACACATCAGCTTTTTACCATCTCAGGTGAGCAGAAGCCCTCAAGGGCTGTCCCTTGCCTGGTTTAAGCAGAAGTGCACAGTTTATAACCTACCAAGTTCTCCAAGTTTTCCTGTCCCACAGCATATTTCTGGGAAATGAAAATGTTCTCCTGCTCAAAGGTGATAAACCCTCCCAAAATGAGGCAAATACTGGAAAACAAAAAGTCTCTCAAAATTGCTGACTAGGGCCAACCAGCCTTTTCCCAGAACCTTTATCTTTGCTTACCCAAGGCTGAACCCCTCATCCCAGTTCAATACTCTGTGATGAGGAAAGCTGGCATTTCCCAATAACAGAACCAGAATTTTTCCATTCTCAGCTGTAAAGGCCACCCTCCACCTCAGAACAGCTTCTCTTGACCCAGCACACAGTGAGATTCTCCAATTCTTGCCCACAAAATGATCCAGATAGAGGCAGTGATGAAGTCCAAAGTCTTCTATTCCAGGTACTTTGGGGAGCTGCTTTGACCATGTACCTCTTACGTTGTCTGCAAAATATTCCCCAACAGGCAAGGAAGGGTTAAATTTTCCTGCCTTGTGCTGTGCGAGTACTGTCTTCTTCTTTACAAGGAGGTGTCGGGTGGCATCGATTCATCACTTCTTCCTCAGCCTTTGCTTTTCTGTCAAGCAGTGATTCAATTCTCACCTCCATGCCAGGATTTGCAGTTCCCAGCCTGGAGAGCTCATCAGGTCCCACCAGAACAGGCTTTTGCAAAGACACTCAAAGCCCAAGGGTTCACTTCAAAGGCAGAAACAGCCATCCACACTCTATATCACAAGGCTCTCCCTGGCCAGATTTTAATGACCATGTGCCTCCAAAAAGCATTTGAGGTGCTCTTAGGTGTTTCTCCATGCTCCCATCCCCTTGCTACCTGGGTAATGGGACTGTTCCCAACCCCACTAATCATGGGGGAACCCAGTTTCTAGGTTGGCTTCCTGCAGGGTCACTCATATTCTTACCTGTACTGGATTGTCTCTGATGTGGTTGAAGCTCGGAGCTTTGTCATGAGGATTCGGACAATGTTGAATAGAAAGATGAAGTTGATCTGGGAGGATCAAGGTCACTGGTTAGTGTCTGCTGCCCCAGCATTTCCTCAGCAATGGGGGGGCGGGGGAGTGGTGAAATGGGCGAGCTAGGGGAAATGGGAATGTTTCCTCTTGAACCTGATCTACTGCCTTCCATGCACCATGAGAGGATGTCTACCTTTTTAAAAAACACTTGAACAATAAGATTTAGGAGTTTGGTCAAGAGATCAGGGCAGCAGGGCATGCCAGGAGATTGCCAAGGAACGACAAGTGCTAGAGAAAGGGCTGAAGGTGAAAAACTAGAGGGAGAGGAAGAATCTAAGGTGGAGAGTGGCTGTCATCACAGCCAGGATCTGCCTGGCCGCTCTCCTGGCTGCCGAATTGCTAATGAGGGAATGGGAAGGTGTCCCTGGAGCTGAGCACAATTGACAGGAATTAGTAGTGGCCTGGCTACCTGATGGGCTGGGAAATGGGAAGCAGGATCAATTATTCCATCATGCTGGTGATTCTCACTGCCTTGAGTTTTCTCAGCATTGGGCAAGAAGGAAGGAACAGTTCTGGGACTTTGTGCATGACTTTTCACCTGCAAACACAGGCTGGACCCCCAGTTTGTGACCTGCCACCTCTGTTCTTCTTTGTTCCTCCACAAAGGACAAAGCCCCATCAAACTGTGCTCCATGTGACCCTTGGATCAAGCATTGCTACTCAGCTGGGGGCCAAGAACAGAGAGGTGGAATCAGGATCAGGGAATGGAGTCAAGGATCCCAGGCTTCTGCAAATGCTTGGAAAAGCATCCACCCACACCCAAACAGTGCCAGAGCAGGGATGGAGGGACCTACAGATGCATGTTGGAGTCTGCTGATGGGACATCCCTATCAGAGTGAGGTTTCTAGGCTCCTTCTGCAGCCTATCCCAAGCCCAAAATTGCTCAAGGGGCAGTTTGGGTGAGAGGCAGTGCTGCTGTGAGGCAGCAGAACCAGCCCCAGCAGAGTGAAGCTAAAGGAGGGGGCAAGACCCTGTACAGGAGCAGCTGTGTCCTACCTGCACACAGGACGACTCTGTATCTAGCACACAAGCTCACTTTGCTCTTACCAGAAGTACCAGGATCATGGGGCCTTGGTAAATGTAGTCAGTATAAACTCCCGCTCGCTTCCCAAACCAGCACCTGCAAGGCAAGGACAAGTGGTGTCGGGGACAAGCAATGTCAGGGACAAGAGGTGTCAGGGACAAGCCTGACATGGGAGTGACCTGGATTGACTCCTGTCCTTGCACAGTCTCTGTAAGTCACTGCCCATGAGGTGAAAGCACTAAAACTCAAACTGCTGCAGCCATTGTGGAATAGCTTCCCTAGGAACTCAGTAAAACGAGGTGCATGTGGGCTTGTGGGAGTGTTTATGGGCCCCATACAGATGTGTTAGCTGGTTATTGCAGGACAAGCAGGGACACCCTCCTTGCAAAGGAGGTGACTGTCTCACTCTGCTCTGCATGGGGGCAGCCTCACCTCACATCCTGGGGGCAGTTTTGGGCACAACAATGTAAGAAAGATCTAAAGTCATTAGAGCGCATCCAAAGGAGGGACATGAAGATGGGGAACAGTCTGGAGGGGCCACATGCAAAGCAGCTGAAAGCACTTGGAACGTTCATCTGGAGCAGAGGAGACTGAGGTCAGACTTCACCAGGGGCTGCAGCTCCTCCCCAGGGGCAGCTCCCATCTCTGCTCCCTCTGACAGGGACAGGACCCAAGGAAATGGCCTGAAGTTGTGCCAAGAAGGTTTAGATTGGATATCAGGGAAAGGTTCTTCCCCCACAGGGTCCTTGGGCACTGAACGGGCTCCCCAGGGAATGGTCACAGCCCTGAGGCTGCCAGAGCTCCAGGAGCTTCTGGGCAATGCTATCAGAGATGCACAGGGTGGGATTGTTTGGGTGTCTGTGCAGGGCCAGGAGTCAAACTAGATGATCCTTGTGGGTTCCTTCCAGCTCAGGATGTTCCATGATTCTCCATAATCTCACACACACAGGTCTGGGTCAGCTCTGTCCTCAGCAAACCCTGCCGGAGCTCACTCAGGTGTATCCTTGCCCTGGGAGCATGTTGTCAGGGTTGTTCAATCAGTACCTCTGTGACTAGCATGGGGCTTCTGAAGTCAGCAGGGAAAACTATCTCTGGAAAACAGAACAAGCTGCCATTCATCTCAACGGGCTCCTTTCAACTTCCCACTCTGGATGAACTCTCAGGTACCTGTTAAGACCTTCATTAGCAGGTGCCTGTGAAAATGGCTCAGGTGGGGATAATTTAGATTCTTGCTGGTTAAATCCCAGCTCTCTTAACAAACCTATTGTAGGAGATCTGGTTTCATTGCTTTTTCCCCGTAAAAGCTGCATTTGCCTTTTGAGGAGAAAGAAGAAGGGGCAGGGCTTGTGCTGCAGAGAGCTGAAAGGTGGGATAAAAGAAAAAATGGAATAATATTATCCTTTTTTCCCTCCCTGACAGAATTCTTGACACAACCGAACCCTGGGGATTTGGGATAGAAAGAAGAATGGGGGAGAAGAGCAGTCAGGCTCACTTCTCGTTGTCGTAGTAGAGCTTCCCAATGGCCCAGGCAACGATGATGGGAAAGGGGATACCTGCAGGGGAACACACAGGTGAGTCTCAGAGGTGCCAGGTCACCACAAAACCACACCGTAACAGGGGTTTTCTCACACACAAACCACCCAGTGGGATGACGTGTCCATGCAAGTCTCACCCTCCTGCTCCTGGCACCCTTTTTGCAGCTCTTTTTGTGCAAGAAGAACTGGAGTAGGGGATGGAGGGGGCATCACCCATCACTAAACCCTGGGTACTGCTGGGTAAGGGGAAGCCTGGCACTCACACCAGCCAATGCAGATGAACATCCACTTGCGCAGCTTGTCCGTGGAGTAGGTGAGCACGATAGCCGTGTGCAGGTAGCAGCCCTCGCCAAACATCCAGAAAAAGTTGGTGACATGGAAGTAATTGTAGGCAGCAGTGACCAAGCGGCACCAAACCTGCCAGGAAATGTGGAGCCTGTTGAGCTCTGTGTCATAGTGGTGCAAACGACGCACGGAGCAGCACAGACCCCGGCAGAGCAATCAAACCCACATTTCGCATACACCTGGGTTGCCTGCCAGCCACCAGCCAGCCTTATCTGCCCCCTGAAGTTGCTTTTATAGCCATACCTTAGTGACTTCAAACTGAAAGAGAATAGGTTTAGGGAAGAAATGCTTCCCTGTGAAAGTGGTGAGGCCCTGGCACAGGTTGCCCAGAGAAGCTGTGGCTGCTCCATCCCTGCAAATGTCCAAGGCCAGGTTGGATGGGGCTTGGAGCAACTTGGGATGATGAAGGTGTCCCTGACAATGGCAGGGGGGTTGGAACTAAGTGATCCTTAAAGTGCCTTCAGACCCAAATCACTTTGTGGTTCTGTGATCTCCAGGGTCCTCACACCCCCAGCTGCTCAGGACTGGGCTCAGCCTGGCAGAGCTGCACCTACCACATTGCTCTCGTGCACCTCTGGGTTCATGGTGAGCTGCACCACAAACCACGTGGCATTGCGTAGGATGAAGGCCGTGATCAGGTTCCAGTGGATGATGTTTCTCAGGCACCGGATGCTCCTGGAGAGGGGTGGAACAAGGCACCGTCAGAGCAGGGGGACTGGGGACAGTGCTCTTTGTGGAGCTAAGTGTCTCTGTTGGGACCCCAAGGGTGACCTGCTGGGACCATGCCCTGGGTGAGGTGGGCAAGAAGAAGACCAGGAGGTGGAAGGCATCAAGGAGGACCCTCTGCCTCCATAACCAGGAGCTTTAAAAGAGCAGCAGAAGAAAAACAACCCTGAGATAGGCAGGATTCCTCCAGTTTGGACAGCAGTGGCTGCGGGAGAGGAGCTGGCAAAGCACAGGGGCTGGGTCCATCCCTGCCTGAGATGACCTTGCAGGAAGACGGCAGCAGGTTTGTCACTCACCGCAGGCGCATGAAGAGGACAAAGGCCACGAGAAGGGCCCCCAGCGAAACACAGTGGCCCAGGTAGTTGATGATAACAGCGATGTGGTAGTGCAGCTTGCTCTTCTTCTGGAGGGGAGGAGATGGACAGAGGGTCAGCAGCAGCCCTGGGTACTAGCACAAACCCACCTCCTCCACCACATCACCTCTGGCAGCTGCACCTCAAATTTTGGGCCCTTTTTCAGGAAGCAATTGGAGCTCACCCTGGGACAGGACAGTAGGAATGGAAGGAGATGGGGCTAATGTGGGAAGGAGAGGCACCAGCCTGGTTTCACATCCCACTCATACTAGGGCAGCTCACGGGACAGCTCAGTGCTGGGACATCCCAACCCATCCTCTGGGGAAATCCTGCTGGAATTCAGCTGAGCTCACTGTAATATTATGTCTCAGTTCATCCTCCATTGCCCTGGGGGCAGCTGAAAGGCTGGGATGAATTTGGGCAGAGGGAAGGTGTGAGTGATAATTGAATTAATTGATCACTCCTGCTGTTAGGCACTCATCCACTTGGTGAATTAGCAATTAAGTGAGTGAGAAAACCATTCCTGGCAAGAGATATCAGCATCTTAAATACCGAGTTGATATCAGCTGCAAATGAAAAACTCTTATCTCTTCTCCTCTGCTTCAGGGAGTGGCTTGACCTATTCAGGGGCTTGTAATTCTTGATCCCCCTTATTTAAATCTCTTTCAGCTTCCTAAATATCTCCTTTATTTCATTGCTAGCAGGGAAGGATGGGGTTTTCACTGAGTCCTGTGTCAGGAGGGAGCTGCAGGAGAATAACAGGGCTGATCTGTACCCAGAGGCACTGGAGACCTCACACTACCAATCCTCCTGGATTTTTAATAGTGATGGAAACAGGCGTGGCTTTATTTCTGATGGGGAATAAAAATGCAAATCACGAAGGGGTCATAATTGCCACATGCAACCTGATCACTGGGATGCTGCTGCATGCTCAGGCCTCAGCTCCCATGCACCATTCCTGGCCTGGATGCTGTTGTGTTTTAAAACTCCATCGCCTATCTCTCACCCTCCTGCCAAGAGCCCAGGGACTCCCAAGCTCCTACCTCTTCATTGAGGATCTCCTGGCACTGGGAGTAGTTGACGCGTGCTGCCCAGCTCCCGTTAGCGAGGCATTCCCTGTACCCATTATCTGAAAGAGAGGATGGCCATGCATGGGTTAACAGAGCATGGGGATGGGCACAGGCATATGACCTGACTGTCGCTAATGCAGGGCACTGACATCAGGCCAGTGGCATCTTCTGCTTTGAAGGCAGCTCAGCTACTGCCTTGGTCACAGTTGCAGAACCAAAAGCAAGGTGTTTCTTTCATCAGAACCAGCACTTCAGTGGTCAGAAACTCAACCTTATGCTAGAAACGGCTTTGAGCACTTTTCATGTGCTATCACTTCATCCTCTGCTCCCAGCATGTCGCTGGCAGTGACAGTGCAGCTACCTGTGCCAGGAGGGGATGAGGTTCAAAGTCCCCCAGTCCTTGCTCACCTGGGGGCTTCAGACCCCTGTGCCACGTCCAAGGGCAGGACAGGATCACTCCTCTGCCTTTGTCCCCAAGGCAGGGACATCAGCCCTCTCCTCCTCCCAGGAGGACCTGCTTATAAAGCTGCTTCTCTGAAACGACCCTTCCTGAAATCTGGGGTCTGAGGTGCTGTTTTCTTTTTGGCTGATGAGCTTTGTTCCCAGAGGTGTATTGTCACTTGTGACCCAGGACCCTTGCCCTCTGTGTCCCCAGCAGTGCCACCCCTCTTACTGGTGGTGTTGTACCGCACGCCATAGAAGTACTCAGGGCAAGGCCGAGCCACCAGCTGTCCCACCGCACTCCGGGGCCAGCATGTGCCGATCAGGTCCACCGAGGCATTGCACTGGGGACCTGCAGGGAAGAAGTGCACAGGGTTAGCAGAAGTCTGTGGGCCACCATGGGCCACTTCCAGGCTGTTGAAAGGTCAGGATTTGCCTGGAGAGCTGGGGCTTCTGGATGAGCTGATGGGTCACCACAAACTCAGCCCCCAGGAAATGCTCATGGCAGACGCTAAATGGGGGTTGTGCAAGACTTGCAAGGGCTGGTTGAGTCATCTTGACCATGAGTATTACTCTGATCCTGTCTAAACTACTGGGCTAAGCCCAGTTCTGGCACAAACCTGGTTTTAGACCTGGCTTCCAAGTCCTCTTGGAATAAGCCAGATTTGCTCTTCCTCAGTGGCATGTCCAGTCTGGTTCTAAGCCTCTCTAAACATCTCACACCTCCTGGCTGCAAAATCTCCTTCCCAACCATTCCTGTTGGTCTCTTCCAGTCTTTCCCGGGTAGAAAACTCAAAAGCTGCTGCTGCTATTTCAGATTTCAAGGATTTGTGTGCTTTTCCCAGCTACACAAGTGTGCTAACATAGGCATTAGGTAGGCCAGATTGCAGGCTTTTTTATGTATAATTTGTGTATATTTAGAACATGTACCGTAGCTAAATATGTCCCTGCTCCATCTCACAGTGAGGTCGGAAGCACAATGGCTGCAATATTCATATACTACAATCCAAGACAAGCAGCAGATGGGTGAGCAGGAGATGCTGGAAGGGGCAGAATTCTGTCCAAACCACTCCTGGGTACCAGAGATGTTTGTACTGCTGGCACAGAGATAGAAATTGCCATTTGCTAAGACAAAACACCCCAATTCACAGCACCTTGGATGCAAGAACATAGTGTTTCCTCTCCTCCTGGATTTGTGGTTGTTATTCGAACGCCTTTCCCAAAAATTCCTATGGATGGAGCTGGCTAAAGAGTGACCAAAGAAAAAAAAGCAAAATACTGTTGATGATGATGAAAAAGGTTTTATGGAGGAATTTTTTTTTCATCGATTATCTGAAAAATTGGCTCCTTGTTATTTTGCGATGTTCTCAGAGAAAATTTTCAGAGCCTTCAGTGTCTTCAAATATCTTAGCAAGGGAAAACAACTTCCAAGCATGTGAGCTGGGGAAGCATCAGAGCATGGTGAGTGTTACCTTCTGCCTCCGATAGCTTGTAGGGAGAAATTAATTTTAACAATGACCTTTGCTTTTAGCTTTGCTAATGTGTAGGGTTGCTGTGGCAACCTTCCTTCTTTAAGTTAACTGTTTTAAGCCTGTATTTTGCAGGAAACAAGATGCGTTTTATCACATGTGTGTCTGTGCCTTTCTGCATCCATTTGAATTTATTGAGCTCCTTTGCTGTTTTGGCCCAAATCTGACAGAGAAATAGAGGGTCACAGTTAAAAATTTTATGATAACATTCATCTATGTAAAGAAAAAACAACCAGTAATTACTTGAACTAAGGAGAAGGTTAAATTGCAAGTGCTCTCCCTGTTAGCCACCCAGGTGAGGAGCTGCGTGAATATCTGGAACAGGAAAAGCTTCACTTGGAACAATGCAGCACAGGAAAATGAGGCTTGCACAGTACTAATGGCCACGGCAGCTCATGAAGCTATCACAACCCCTCCCGGGGACTGGTAGGGCTAAGCACAAACTCAATTTTCTCTGCATCCTCTTTTGCCTCAGTTTCCCTCCTGCCTTCCAGAGTCTGTTCTGGGGGACAGATAGAGATTGCTCAGGGAGGACAAACAGGAAGAGTGAGTAATTAAAAGTCAGCAGGGCCAGAGATCAACAATGATGACACTCTCCACCAGTAAAACAAGCCCACAGCAATGCCATTAATAACCAAACCCAAGAGAGACTCGTGGAAATGATGTGGCCAGACAGAGGTGCATCATTCTGTGATACGTCTGCTCAAGGCTGGATTTAATATCTTCACCTTTCTCCAAGGCATTTGGTGGGATGCTGCTTGGCACTCCCATTAGAGCATGACAGGATCCCACCAGACAACAAACCCAGTGGGTCCCACCAGTCCCACCACAGGGAAGGTGCAGCAGCATCACCAGGAGCTCAGCCCTCCTCGTCCCATGGGTCAGGGTGGTGCTGTGGGGTGACATTTGGGTCTGGGGCTGCAGTCAGATGAGGAGATGCTCAGCCAGGCTGTTGGATGCTCCCGGACCTCTCCTTGTGCTTCACTGCTTCACCCCTGTGCTGCCATTGGCAGCATTTGGAGCTCTGTCCCACCAGGTTTTAATCTAGTGGGTGGCGGTAATATTTTTCCCAGGCTCACACTGAGAAAGGCTTGATGAAGGAAAGCTGCAGAAAGCAGATGCTGCTCTTTCTGCTCTCTCCAGCATACAGAAAAGAGGAAAAAAAACCCCTCCTGATGGGGAAGCAATAAGTAAAACAGTGAAGACAAAGAGTGCCATGAGGGCTGCAACATCCCCTTTGCCCAGCACAACTCTCTGCTCCAGCTCCCCCGATTGGCACCTGGCTCCCAGCATTTAGAGCACTGTTTAGCATGGAAATGGTATGTATCAGTGCTGAATGCTTCCCTGCCTGCTCAGCAGCCCATCTGTGTTTGCACAGGGACTATTCTCCAGGTTCTGCACACGTGTGCTCTGGCTTCTCAGCTCCATTGGCTGCACGGGTTTGGTCTTTGCAGATTTACAGCAAGAAAGGTCAGTGAATGTCCTACCTGTATTCAATCCCCCTAATGCGGCTTCTTCCTACACAGAAACGTGGTGTTTGGAAGAGGAAGGAGCCGGCCCTACTTTGAGACAGGGAATGTGGCACAGGGGAAGTTGCTCCAATCCCTTCTCACCCTATTGCCTTTGGGCTGTGCTGCTCTGAAGCAATATAAAGCATTTACTTTCTTCTGAAGAAAAAAGTGTCTGTCCAGGGACTTACACTGAGACAACTTTATCACAGTAACTGTCTTGGGATAACTGTAGCAATAGTCCATCCCTTTCTAGACAACATCCTTCTCCAGCCTGCTCCCACCACTCGCAGAGGCCTCTGAGATGGCTCTGAGCTAAAGCCACGGAACTGTGTGACACCTGGTAGGGTAAAGCTCTCCACTCCCAGCTAATCTGCCAAAAGATTTTGAGCAAATTTAAAGAGGATGGAGCATGTTTATCCCAGTCCAGCAGTACCAGACGTGTGGCCACAGTGCTCTTGAGCTGGTGCCAGGAGGTCTGAAGAATTATCATACCACCAAGCCATTGCTGGGATGCTCTGAAGAGGAGTAAAGCAAAGGTTGTGCTCATATAACTGTGCTGGTAAACACATCCTGCTTTACACTGGGCAGAACTGTGCACCAGCACAATGTCCCAGTTCGCTGCTGTGCACAGACACAACTCTGAAGAGTGGAAGGGTGAAGCCTCTCTCCCCTTCTGCAATGCAAAGGGGCCAGGAGAGATAATGGAAATCTGAATTACAGGCTCATTCCTGTGGCTGGGAGTGATGGGGTTATTTATCTAAGGTGTCTCAAGAGGCCAACAGCTGAAAGTTGCTAACTCAATCTCTCCTGAGCTCTTATTCAACCACAGTTATCTCTGTCCAGCCATGATGTCCTCTCTGACCTCATTGCTGTTGCTGCCTTGAGCCTCTTGGCTCCCTGAGACTGTCCCCTGTGTCTCTGCTGCAACATTTGCATTTGGCAATCAGGGCTTCATCTCCACATCTAATCAAGATACAACTCACTATGATGTCTGATACATCAACTGCAAAATTGCACAAAAATATCTTTGTCCCTCTCAGGCAGCTCGACCACACTGGTGAAAAAGAAAGACTCATTTCACGCCTTATTGCCCCAAAACAAGGGCCTTTGTGGGATGCTTTTACTTCCAGGTGCTGAGGTGCCAGGGAGAAGTGGCTGGGTTGAGCTTCGGAGTCACTCAGATGTTGAATGCCTGAGTAGCACCTTGAGGCATTGAGGGAAACAGCACTCGGGGACAATTTATATTAACATGGGGTAGAAATTGGGGTGGTGGAGCTGTTTGCCTTCCCTCTGAGCAGGGGTCAGTGCTCAGGATGGCTGGGAGCAGCTGTGGCTGCCTCAAAGTACATCCTTGCTCACACCCTACTCCCAGCACTGCTTTCAGTGGCATTGGGGGCTTCTATTTACCTTTGTAAGACTCCAGTCCTTAAAAAATCCCCAGCAATCCTCCCAAGCATTCAAGTTCCATGATCCTCAATGTAAAATAATTACCCAGGCTAATTAAGCATTATGATAGCTATGGGTCTTTGTAATGAATTTTTGGCTTGTTGCTATTCACCATCACTGACTGTCCCCTCGGGTCTTTGCTGCTGTTCTGAAGAATAAATAAAAGGCATCAAACCTGGCTTGCGCTGTTGGTGTCTGATGCATCTGCTCAATGTTGTCACTTAAGATGATCCATGTACAGCTTTACAGCATATATATGTGTATATATATGTATATATATGTATATAATGTAGTGGGTTGTGTTTGGGGCTTACCTTGTTCTCCTGACATGAACCACGGAGTGGTTTGGAGTTGTGTTATAACCAAGGGTGGCAGGAAGTGGTTTATTCCCTGGGTTTGGCTGGGATTTGGTGGTGGGTGAGTGAAGCATCAAAATCCCTCCCTGGCAGAGTTTTCCCAGCAGAGCCTTCTAGTTTGGCTACAACTGAACAGTCTCTGGCAGTGACTTCACTGCATCCAGTCCAAAGTACAGTTTAACTGCTGTAGCTGCTGCTCACACTGGGACATGCCAGGACACAGTTTCCTACTGGAAAATCTCATCATCTTCCCTCCTCCACTATGATAAAATCTGTGAATATCAGTGACTTGCTATTGACATCCCTGTTTCCCAGATGATGGAGCAGAATAGCTTTATCAACACCAGTATATATTTAAACCAATAGGATTTTCCATATAGATGAGAGCTGTGTTTCCCAAAACTGCCCAGTACTATGTCTCTCCCTCAAGTCCCTGCCAAGGCTCATTGCTGCATCTTTAACCCCTGCTCAGCTCCTCTATTAATATTTCTGCCTTGGTGGGAGAGATGCCAATGAGACTGAAGAGAAAAGAGTCGCTAACATTAATTTGACCTTTATGAATTTAAATTCCAGACTCACCCAAGGGGAGTCAGTGAGTGAGTGAATGAAAGAGCAGTGGCACGAGGGCTGTTGGAGCAGCGTCAGTGCTTTGGGAGCTGAGCTGGAGTGGGTGGAAAGGCTCTTGGTCAAATTGTCACCCTCTATGAAAGGTGTTACCAAACTTGTCTGATAGTGCCTGTGAAGGATATGTTCTCATCACTCACTGCTCCTCAGCCACAGGATTTTGCTGTATCTAGAACAATTAGATTTGCCTTATTTAATGCAAAGCTACGCTCCCTTTCCCCCTTGAAAAAACCTTCAGTTAAAAACCCCCAGACTTTTTTTTTTTATGCTTAGCTTTGGTGTCATTTTTCTTTGCTGTAGGTGAACTGGCACTGGCTTGAAACATTTCTTGCCTGACAAGGAATTTTCTGTGCTCCCCTCTCTCTCCTGAGCACACACACGAGATTGAGGATAACAATCCATCGTGATAACAAGCTTAAAGGAGTGGATTGTGCAGCCAGGACCAGAGGGGCATGTGAGCAATTGGGTGGCAACTCCTTGGGCTGATCCAGGCTTGAGAGCTACGAATGACAAAACAACCCCTTGAGAGTGCTCTGAGCTTGCTCTGCTTGAGTGCTTTCTGCTAAGCTGCTTTGGAAAACCCTCATTACTAATTAGGAAGAGGCTTTCCCATCTGCTCAGATTCCCCATTCCCTCCCCAGGGAAGTAGTCCTGCAGCTGCAGGGAATGCTTGCCCTGGTGGATGAAATGACCTTGTCCCTTCCTGATGGACTTCGTGACAGGGTGAGAAGCAGCTGCACACAGACCCTGGGGAGTTGAAATCTTCAGCCAGAGAAATCCATGGTCTGAGTCAGTCCATGGGCTGAGAGCTCTTGGGACAGTACCTATCCATCCCAGACAAGGGATGCTGATCTTCAGTGCATTCCTTTTCAAGCCTAATCTGAGACTTTCTTGGCTTGCAGATGTTTGGGGGTGCAGCTGACCTGACTTCCTGCATGCACCACGTTGACCTCAAGTCCAGCCTGATATTCCTTCTCCACTGCTACTGTGGGAGGCAGATTTCTGATGGAGCATCCAGCTGTGCCCGTGTCCCAGTCCCAGCCAAAATCAGGGGCTCACCGACAGGAATTTTTGATGGATATCTAAACTATCAAGTTGGAGCATCACACCTGTGCAAAGAGCCTGAATTCCCATGGATATCACCTAACACTAGGGGCTTGAAGGAAGATGGGTAAATCCATGGTGATAAGAGGGCAGGACAGGAGAGCTCTGTGAGGCTCAGCTGCTCTGTGTCCTGGAATGAGAGTTGCACCACCTGCACTCCCTGAGCCTGGAGAGCATCACCCCAGTGTGCCTCCACCCTCAACCCCACTGCTGTGGCAGAGACCTTTCCAGCTCAGTGCACATGCCTAGAGAGTGCTGGCACCCTGGTGACATCACTGTCCAGCCACACATCCTCCTTAAAATTGAGAGATTAAGGGACTGGTGACCCAGGAGAGGAGGAGAGCCCATGCTGGGCTGTGTTTCAGAGGAGGGATGCTGCATACAGGCATGAGGCAGTGCCTGTCCATGCATCCAGCAGATCCCCTGCTGAGCCATGTGCTGGGGGGACCGCTGGGCTCGTGTTATCAGCATGTGTCATTTCCCAAGGGTGGTGAAGACATTAACAAATTAAGTCTCAGGGCCCTGCTGCAATTCTCATTAGCATCATCCTAACAGCTCTTCATGTTAAATTGCCTCAAATCAAAGTTTCCAGTTTAGTAAATATCCCTCTGTAGGAATTGCTGCCTCCATCAGGCAGGGCCTAAATGGACCCCAAGGACCAGGACTGGTGCTGAACTCCGCTCCCCAAGCAGACATAAGACAATTAGTTTCACCTCTACCTCTTGTTCAAAGTCCCCTCCTCCAGCTGGAAGTAGCTCTCACATGTGTCAACCCCATCCAAATTAATGAGTTGCTCAAGAATTGCAGGTTGGATGTGTAGAGACAATGGACAATTTGCAAATCTGAAGCCTCATGTTGTCCTCTCTGCCAGGGAGATAGGCACTGAGGTGCAGTAAATTCTGCCTGGAATCATGCTGATAAATCACCACTGAGCAAAGCCCAATCCTTGCAGAAAGCAGCACTCAGTGCTTGAGGATGGTGGTGATTCCAGGGCAATCCATCAGCAAACCACAGAAGAAATTTTCCCCCCCTTTCTGACCTCTCCCTGGGGCTTGGGAGGTTCCAGAAGTGGGTGGAAAAGGCCACGAGCTGGGCATGAGGATTCTCTGGGACCTGCCTGCTGCCCTGGGTCAGGATTTATCACAGTTTAATACGGCCAAGGACAGGCCCTCACTGAGCAGAGTGATGAAATGGAGCAAGACACATGAGTGATGACCAAGTTTCTTGTCTGACCACACATCCAGGCATTGCCATTCCACCAGCGGCTTTGCTGTGCCCTGGCTTTCTGCCTCCACTTCGTGGACTTGGGATGCTTCTTGCAGGGAAAGGTAGCCTGGGTTTGGCCAGACGCCGGATCAGCCAGTGCCAGGATGGGATTTGTTAAGAAGGAGCTGTTAATGCTGCTGTTAATGGGTGGTGGGCAGCCATCCCTCAGCTCTGGGTCCCCATGGCCATCCCTCAGTGCCCAGTCCTGTGGCCACCCTTCAGTGCCCAGTCCTGTGGCCATCCATCACCCTGATGGAGAGTTCCTTGGTGCCTGCTCTGATTCTCATTCAGTCATGGAAAGTAAGCACTGCAGCAACCCAGAGCTAGGGAGGACTTTTCTCCTTGTCCCTGTGAGTTCCACTCCTTCTCGCACTTCTCCTCCCCCAAAACCTGTCACTGAACCAGACCTGTCACTGCTGAGGTGACATCCAAGTCACATCCTGAATATAGGCTAAAAGCCAGTTTTGGCACAAGCCCTGACCTGATTGGATCAAACCCATGTACAATGTTGAGTAGGAGTGGGCTGTCCATGACTCTGCTGCTTCCACCCAGCAGGGCTGAGCCAGCTCTGGCCATAGCTGTGTCCCCAGAAACTCTTTGTGACTGGTGGCCTCCCAAAGTGCTCAATGGCACCTGTGTAGGAGTACTAGCGGACGAAAGTTGCCTGAGCCTGTAGCCATGGTGGCCACATTGCACTGGTGATGTGTCTCCACAAAAAGTCAAAACCTCCAGTCATCACCCCTGGGCAGGGGGATGGTAGAGGAGGGTGGACATAGGGGCGAAACTCCTGGTGTCCCTGGGCATGGCATAGAACAGGCAGCCAGCACTGATGTCTCTTTGTCCATCTCCCCCTCTGCCCAATAGACATTTATTTTCCCCATTTTCATCTCTTGAGATCTGCATCTTCTACCTGCTTCCACTATCATCCTGCAAGGAGGCTGCAGCAGAACCAGCAGTGGTGCTGCACATCCCACCTCCTCAGAAAGGATCCGTGCAGCAGCAGATGAGCCCAGAGACACTGCTGACACCCTCTTCCAAGTGCTGGATCCCTAGGGGGTGGCTCGAGTGGGCTGGGGCTGGGAGAGAAACTCACCAGTGTGGTTGGTGACAGGCGGCAGGCTCTCGCAGTACTGCTCCTGGATGGAGGCTGCAACCGGGCTATCCCAGAGGAGAAACGCCTGGACGGGGAGAGAGCAGACAGCGGTGGGGTTATATGTGCAATATGCTGCTTCCCTGTCCCCAAATGCCTCCTTGGGTCAGATCTGAGCTTGACCATGTCTGGGTGGGTACCACTCCCAAAGCTGCACAATGGACATGTACCATTTTCAGGATGGTTTCCTAGGGAAACTGTGCTTATCCGAGCCCAAGGCTGGGGAACTGCTTTTTGTTTCCTACCCACTGATCCTCTCCTGCCTCAAATATACCCCTCAGCAAACCCTCCTGCAGCCCCTGCTGAATCGTGGAACCTCTGCTATTTAGCATTTTAATCAACACTTTTGGGTTTAGCATCTTTCAATCCTGAGAGCAGACAGGAGAAACATGATGAGCCTGACACCACACTCGGATTTTCAATCTTATATTGAAATCACAGCCTTGTAAGCTGTCACTGGGAAGATGTTCATACCCGTCCTTAAGGAGATCTGATCCACAACCAGCTCTGGCTAAAGTCTTTTTCTCAGGAGACTTGTCAGCAAACACCAACATTCCCATTTAGTCGAAAAGCACTGACCAGGATCTACTCAGCTCTGCTAAAACTCTGCACGAGGAGCTATATTGGAAAAAATGATTATTGAATTATCGTGCCTTTGCAGGACTTTGGGGAAACCAAAAGTGAGAAAGGCAATTGCCAGGATGAAGGGATTGCAAGGATAGCAGAGGGATGGTGCTATTGGTCCCACGGCTCACCAGAGTGCCAGATGAGGGAAGGAGGGGACCTGATATTTTTCAGAACACAGATTTCTACGCAAGCAGCTGCCCACTCTCTCCTCCAGCTCAGAGAAGGGTGACATGGGCTCATCCTCTCTGCTCTGGGCACCAGCACTAATGGTGGATGAGGCTCAACTCCAATTCTTTCACCTTCAATGACTGACCAAACCCCCTGGAGAAAAGTCATTGATTAAATGACAGAGCTGCGCCCCAAAATACATCACATACAGATCCCTTGGGAAACAATTCTGAGCCTGAAGGCAGGAAGGGCTGCACCTCCTCTGCTTGCAGGCAAGCTCCCAGCTCCTCGGGGACAACAACCTCTCCCTTCGCCATCAGCCAGGCTGATTCCAAGTGCCTGACCCCGCTTCCTGAGTGCCATTTACCTCCCAAACTGCTCTGAGCAGGGAGAAGAGATTCCTCCTCTTGCCCTTGAGCCATAGAAACACTGTCTGCTCTTGCTGGCATAGCCAGCCATCCTCATGCCTTACCAAGGCATTAGCAGGATTTATTCAGACTCAGAGACAAGCTCAGCACCCACTTGCTCTTTTCCAAACAACTATTTACTGCCTTGGGAAGCTGGTTTTGACAGCAAGAGAGATGTCAGGCAGGCGTATGAATGGAGCTGAGAATAGCTCCCTTGTTGTGACTGCTCCAGATGGCACAGGGGATCCGGCAGTTCAACCCTGCCCTGGTGCGAGCGCTGCTCGGAGCTCCTGGGTGCTGGTCCTGCAGAAGCCCAGCACCTCCTGAGTCTCCTTTCAGAAAGCTGAGACCACCCAAACTCCAGACAGGGAGGAATAAAGGTGTAGGGAGTCTGCTCCCCTGTGTTGATGCCCAGAGCTGGTCCCCACTGGACCTGGTGGATCTCGGCATGGGCAGCTGGGACAGAAAGGTTCTGCCCAAAAGGGGCTGAGATGGTTTGTCTACCTGAACAGGCTTTCAAGTGTTAATTGGATGTGTTTCTCCTAATCCCAGCCTGCTCCAGCCTGGCAGTACCCATTCTCCTTCCAGACACAGGGAGAGGTCTTGGCGCTGAGCAGCACCTGGACGAAGCCACAGCCAGACAGGGGTGTGGATGGAGCAGTCACTGGCTCTTTGCAGGCTTTGTAAATAAGCTGAAACAGCTACAGAAGGAAGAAAGAAAGGAAAAAAAGGATCCCCAAAACAGAACTAATACTAAGAGCTTTTTTAGTAGGCTCTGAGTCTTGTCTCACTGCAGTGTAGCCAAAGCTCTTGACAGAGGCAGAGGTTCTGTCCCACTCCTGTCAGCCTTTCGAGGGGAATAAACTGGGGTGGTGGCAGCTGCAGGGGGATTTGCCCCAGTGAAAAACAGTCTGATCTGGCACTTGCTGTTTGCTGTCTCATCTGTTTTGCTCTTTGTGGGTTACTGCAACCCCGCCCATGATGCTTTTCAAAGAGAACAGGTCAAAGCTCTGTCCTTGAAGAGCTTCTCATGCCAGAGCATTGCTGCCATAAGATGCCACATGGCGCCCAGCAGGGCCCAGCCTGGCCGGGCTGCAGCCAAGCTCACCTCAAGAGCCCCGACACAGCAGTGGGTCGTGCTCGGGCCAGAGAGGGACCGTGTCCCTCCGCCCTCCCAGCCCTGCCTTCACACAGCTACGGCAGATCCTGCTCTGCAGGCAGGAATACCTCTGTGACCTCTCTCAGCCTGCCAAAATCCTGGCGAGCCTCAGCTGAGCCCTCAGCTGTCTGGGAAGGAAGGCAATCTGCTCCTCTGGAAGCAGCCACTTTGCACAGTGCTCCCAGTTAGCCCGGGGAGCTGCTCCCAGAGGGATGGCTGATGGCTCTGCCAGGAGCTGCACGGGCCCCATGAGAGCCTGCACTGGCAACAGCTTCTTCTGCATCAGGAGCCACCAATGTTTCCCCTACTGCTGCCTCAGCATCCACCCAGCTCCCTTCCAGGCTCTGTAATATCCCTGTTTTATACAGAGGGATGGTTCTGGTTTAACCTTGGACCTCATGGAGCACCAGCTCCTTCCTTTCATCGCCACATTTTCCGTAGCAGGACCAGCTCTCTGAGTTCTCACTGCACAGCTCAGACACCAAAACCTGACACTGCTCCTGGGTTTCCTGCATCCCACACACAGCAAACATCTGCTGTGGTTGATGTCCCACCACCCACCATGCCAGGGCTGTCCCAGAAGGGAAACTGAGGCACTGGGGACCGCCTGTCTCAGGTCACTCAGGCCATGGGGCACCATGTGGAGCAGATCTCTCCAACCTGGACACATCAACCATGTCCTGGTGCCACCAGGGCTCCAAAAAAACCACTGGGGTTTTTCGGAGCTGTTCCTGTGCCTGTGAGGGGACAGGATGGCAGGTCCCCTGGGTCAGGAGATGCAGCAAAATGGACTAGGACAGTGTCAGCTCATCAGCACTGGGGGTCTGGCTGCTGAAGTGGAGGTGAGCAGCACAGTCACACGCACACGGCGTCAGTCTCTGCGACCTGCCACTGACCTGGCAGAAAAATTCAATTAATAACAATTAGGAATTAATGTCCCCTTGCGGTGCTTTTGGTCTCCAAAGCAATCCATGGATACTAATTAATACATTCACATCCAACTGCAACATCACCCCCTGCACTGTGCTACCCCGAGACAAGCCTGTGTCCCCCCTGCTATAATATTGCCTCAAACAAGAGGGGATCTGCATGGCAGGAAGGGCTGACAGCCCTGAGCACGAGAGGGATGGCTCGTAGCCTAATTAGCAATCTAGGAGGTCCAGTGCTGAGGGGCTGTAATTGGAGAGTGGAGTGATTAGTGGGATTGAAACCTGGGATGAAGCCGTGGGAGACAGGGGCTTTGCACAGAGCTAGGGAGAGCAGTGGGAGCAGTGGACAGTGACGGCATCAGTGGACATGATCTTCCTGGGTGTGGGGACAGCAGACACCTTGGAGTCGTCCTTGCTGTAGGGATCTCTCTGACCCATCAGTTCTGCTCACTGGCTTGGCTGGGCTTGCTGCCCACTACAACACTTGCTGTAGAAGAGGAAAGACCTCCTGTAACACATGGGCAGGGAAGGGCTGAGCAGCTGCTGCCCTGGACTTTTGCTGAGGTTCCTCGGGGCATTAGGCTGGGATGGAGCCTGTTCTTGGCTCTGAGCCTGCAGCAAAAGGTGCCAGACTTTGGGTGTTAAATACAGTGAGTATTAAAAGAGCTGGATGCCAACTTCAGATGGCAGAGCAGCATCAGTGGCGTGGGAAGGGAGCAGCATGTCCTGCCAGGACCGCAGCTGGAGGCTGGAGGTGGCCTGCAACACCCTGACTGAAAGAGCTGCCCCTCAAATGTGCTTGGAGGTGCCTCCAACCCTCCGTATCCCCTGCCTTCACTGCAGGGGATCTCTTTGCCTTTGTCTCCTCTGACTTCCAGGCACTGTTTTTTGCAGCTGGGGAGCTTCTTACCTGCTCCACCTTGAGGGCTTTCACTTGGGATCGTTTCATCTTCAATTCAATCCACAAATGAAACCTTCAGGCAGCATCTGGTCCATGAAGGACCCTCTTTACACCTCTGTCTTAGACCTGGAAGTAACCTGCTTTGCCACCCATGATCTCAGGGTTCCTCCAAGCCTCTCCACTGCTCTACCAAGCCCCTACTGCTTCTTCATTGCTTTTCC
The DNA here is from genome assembly GCA_013398955.1 of Callaeas wilsoni. Lineage (NCBI taxonomy): Eukaryota > Metazoa > Chordata > Aves > Passeriformes > Callaeidae > Callaeas > Callaeas wilsoni. Next base: position 145,009 of record VWPU01004877.1, read on the forward strand.
AAAGCCCAAGCCCTGCCAGCATCAAGGCAAAGATCAGGCAACGGAACAAGGCTCAAAGCAAGAGCCGTGGGGGGATTTTCCATGGCTGATGTTACACAGGGGGAGAGCAGGCAGTGAGAACATCTCCATCTGGCATTTAAATCTGTGTGTTTATTAATTTATCTATAATAGAGGGCCAGTCCCTGTGGTGTGTAGACTGGAGCTTTGGTGAGAGTGTTTATTCTGTTTGGAGTCTCTCTCCGAGTGTGCTGGATGCAGATCCTAACAAAAGAATATCAATCAGGGCTAAATGAATGCCCTGTAAAACCTGATTTATGAGCAAAGGGTCTTCCTGGATTAAGTTCTGGTCTCCCTTGCTTGGCATAAATAATTCTGACTTCATTTATCTGTCAAGAGAGACATGGATTTTTGGGGACAGGTGAAAAAATGACTAATGGCATTTGAGTATTGGAAGCTAAAGGCACAAACAAGCTGGGGAATGGGACACAATCCATGAAGCTCCTATGGGAGCTGGATTTGCAGGGGCAAAGGCTGCTCAGGAAGATTGGAGTGATGGACGCAAGCCTGGGGGAGGGCTGTTTTTCTAAGGCAATTTTATTAAACTCTCCTGCAGATTGTACATGTGGAACTCCTGTGCATTGACAGGTATTTTCAATTTGGGATTGGACATTTTTCTCTTCAGCTCCATCCCAAAGCCCACATCTTGACTGCTCCAAACCCCCTCCTTCACCCATCACCTTTTTAGGGTTGCACCCTGGGATGAATATCCACAATTTAATTTCCCCATAATTTTTTTCTGGTTCATTCACATTCACAGCTCAGGAAAGCTTGGCCACACCAAAGCTGCATCTGCCACTGCCTTTCCAGGGTGGATAGTGCAGATTTCAGGGTGGAAGAGGGACTGTGATCTGCAAAATGCCAACCCCCTTTGCCCTTGGCCGTTGGAATGGAGGTGGCTGCTCCTGGGTGTGTGACTGTGGATAAAGCAGGACTCCTTGCAGAGAAGGAGGGTCTCTTCTATCAGCTCAGAATACAGTTAGGGAAGAAAGAAAAAACAACAGATGGGCCTCGGGTATGTTATGCGGTCTTCAGAAAGAGCCACCCTCTCCTGAGTGACAGCTCTGAGGTGTTGGACAATGGCTCCTGGGCTCTGTTTGGTGAGGGAACCCCACAATTTGGGGGCTTGTTTGTGCTTTCTTCAGGTTCAAAAATTGTTATCACAGACAAAGCCATGGATGTAGCCTCTCTAAACACTACAGACTCAATTGCAGCTTGAGCTTGCTGCTCGCAACAAACTTCTGGGCTAGCCCTGTGCAGGATTTTGGGTGAGCAGAGCTAGATTTCAGGGCAGGGCTGAGCTGGTGGTGCAGGATATTCTTATTGTATTCCTATATATTCATCCTATGGTGACAGAGCAGCTATTCTGGGAACAGGCTGTGTCTTTTCCATTCACTTCTTCGCTGGAGACGTGAAACCACAGGGATGATTTCATACACGCTGAATAACTCCAGCTTTTAAGGAAAGCGAGGACTGGAAGAGATCCCCAGGGTCAGCACGTCCTGCGACTGCAGCTCTGCATCTTATGCAAGGATTGGAGCATGGAAGGGGCAGGGGCTGTTTTTTGGACTTAGTGCTGCTGGAGGTGGTCAAGAGGGAGGAGAGGGGAAACTATCTCACCCTCAGCATCAATCTCTGATTTTTCATAAAATGCTTTTGCAGTTTTATCAGTCCCAGAAATGTAACTGGCTCCTGACAGAGCTGCAGGTGAACTGGTTTATTTTAATCACTTTTTTAGTTTGTTTAAATGACTTGCAGAGTGCCAGGGAGCACTTGGCAGTAAGTTTGGCTCCCTGTCTCCTAGTCTGTCTGTTTGACCCCCTGAGGGATGTCTATCCAGTAAAGCAACATGGGCAAATGGATGCTAAAGTGGAGGTGCTGGCCAGGTGCATGGGGAGCACCTAAACGGTGCCAACCCAGTATTTGCAGGGGAGGCTTGTCCCTCCTGAGCTCTATGTTGGAGCTGGGCTGCTGCAGGTCCCTGCACTCACAGGCTGGATGCTGCTGCAGGTACACCTGGCTGCAGGGATGCACTCACAGGTGGAGTTTCATTGTCCTTTAGCCCACGCTGTCCCTGGGAGAGGGTTGGGATTGTTCTGGAAAAGGGTCTGAGTTTTGAATGCATGTATTTATAAGGAAAAATAGCTTGACTGCAAAGGCGGGGAGGGTTGTAGATTGGCTGTTTCTTTTTGGAGCCAGCTGGGAGAGGCTTCTCCTTGCCTGGACTGGTTTTTGTGACCCCCTCCCGGTCCCAGCCCCAGCACAGGGGTGGTTTTGTCTCAAACTCTGGAAGAATTTTGAGGACTTGTTGCTCCAGCTTCACAAGGAGAATATCCTTGGGGAACTCCTGGGGATGGCGAGGGAATCTCGAGCCTAAGGAGCTTTGACAGAGGATAGGAGCTGTCTCTCAGCACCTTTGGGCTTCTTTAGGACCATTTTGTGCTCACAGAAGTTATCAGGAGCTGTCATGCTCACATGGCTGTCCCCACCAGAACCTGACCTTACTGCACTGGGACTGTGCTGTCCCCACAGACTGGCCAAGAAGGACCTGGGCTGGGGGAGGCGATCCTACTCTGTCTCACCTTTATTTCTTACATCAGAGCCAAACAAAACCTGAACCAGGGAATATAACAGCAAAAGAGCTCCCATAAATCCTATCAATCAGGCTTAGTGGGTTGCAGCGATAGGAGAGAGCAGCTGCTCAGAAGAGGAGCTTTTAGAAGCGACACCAACTTGGCAGGGAGGTCTCCTGGTGCAGATCAACTCTTCTCATCACTTAGGTGAGAACTTTCCTGGCCCAGAGGTGCAGCTGATGTGTGAGGTGCACCGTGGGGTGCACAGTGGGGTGAACAGTGGGGTGCACAGCCCGCGGGGTACGAGCCACAGCAGTGCCAATGAGGAGGGCTGTCCCTCCACTTTACCTGCTGTTTTAACTCTGCCCCAGCTGGGCCACTGAGACACCATTCTGCAGCCAGCCAGGCAGACTTGCTCTTTTACCCCTCCTTGACACAGAGGTTTTATCAAAAACCTGATAATTTTGTTTAACTGCCACTATAGGCTTGTTCAAATAAAATTCAAGATTTCAGTGGAAACCTCTTCATCTTGCTTGTCCAGGGTTTGGGATTTAAACAAGCTTTGGGCTGTGAATGTTTCCCTTCTTGATGAGCCCTCAAGAAGGAGGAATATTGCTTCTGACAAAGCATTTGCATGTTGTGCAGAGCTGCAAAATTAGCAGTGGCTACAGTTCCACAGAGAGCAAATTAGAGAGGAAAAGTCTTGTGCTTTGCAGGTGCAGGGGCGAAAAGGAGAGGCTTCCTCAGAAAATTAATTACAGAGGGTACAATTGGGCTCTGCATTTGTGTTGTCCACATCCATCATACCCCCAGAGTGGCCATCCCTTCCCAGCAGCCTGGGAAACTGGTGGCAGCTGGTTTCACTGAGAGGTGCAAAGCTGGGAGTTGCTGGGAGCCCTGGACTGAGCTCAGGAGGACCTGGCAGCAATTCTCCCCCCCTTTAATGATCCTTTCACTCACTTCAGCCCCCCTCCCCGATAGTTTTTGAGCATCATGAGCTCTTGCCAAGCCCCAGCGCCTCGACTGGAGGAATTCTCCCGAGGGCCCTTTGTGTTGCGATTTCTCTTTTTACTTTTCCCTTCAAAGAAATTGAAAAGTCACTGCAGAGAACGGAGGCGGCGCAGGGGTGACGGGGAGGAGGCTGAAGGGCCCTTGTGGGAGAAGAGGACTTAAAGCATCTTACCTGCAGGAGGAGGAGGAGGACAGGACGTAGGCTGGGCACCATCCTCAGCTGCCCCTGCGCCCAGCTCCCCGGGGCATGGCTGGCAGCGTCCCCGCTCCTGCTGGGCTGCTTCTGCCGTCAGGGAGAAAATCCTCTGGGCTTTCAGCGAAGAAGCGTGGCGTGTCCCCGCGGGGCTGCGCGGAGGCTGCGGGTCTTTCTGCGTCCCGGTCCTGGCTTTATAACCTCCCTGGAGCCGGTCCTCCGGTTGCCCACCTTCCAGCTGGCCTGGCGAAGGGCTACATCCCTCCTCACCAACCTCCCACTCCCCCTTCTCTCCCTCCTCCACTTCCTCCTCCCCTTTTCGTTCCTCCACCTCCCTGGTGCCTTCCAACTCTATTTGATTTTTTTTTCCCCTTTCTCCTTCCCTCAGCATCTTCAGCAGCAGAAACTTCCCACCGGCTCAGGGACCGCCCTCCCGGCTCTCCTCGGAGTGGGGTTTCTCCTCTCCACCCCTCGCACTCCCATCGTGCAGCCGCTGAGGGGTCTCTCCTGCGGAGCCTGGGGGCTTCCCTTGTGTCTGCAGAGGGTTTGGAGCTGCAGTTTGCCGGGGATGAGGGGGTGAGTGGGTGTTAGGCATTTGGGGATTTCACTCCAGGGCTCTGGCACAGGAACTGGGATAAGGCGAGGCTTCCCCCGCCAGCCTTTGCAGCCCCTTTGCAAAATGGATGGTGAACACGAAGGGAGGGCAGAGCCCCTTTTCTCTTCCGTAGGGATGGGGTGGAAGGGATTTCAGGCCTGGCTTGTGAGTGAGATGCTCCTGAAAGGAGGGGGGTATGGGGCAGGTAGATGCAGGTCTTTCACACAGCGGAGCTGTGCGGAGGGTGTTTGATGATCACGGTCCCGGAGGAGGCAGAGGTGCTGTTGGGACCGTGCTTTGTCCCGTAGGATGGGTGGTGGGAGGGGCAGAGATGATGAGACAGAAGCAGGGGGGGCTTGAACTGATAGAGAAGGGGGAGGACAAGTGTCCTGGGGAGGGTGGAGGACAGTGGTGTGGGAGAGCCTGGATGATGCTCCTGAGGTCTTGAATAATGACATTTCCATTCTCCTCCAGCATAACCCTCAGACTTTAAAGGGTCTCCTGTCATGCTGCCATCCCCTGGCAGCTGCCACCCTGGTTTCCTGGGCAGGGATCCCCCCACAACCCTGTCTCTTGGGGATGCCATGGTCAGCACTGGGTCCATCCCTGAGTTGGATGAATTTCTGGCTGGGTTAAACCTGCTCCCCCATGCCAGGGTAGTTTCAGAGCATGCCTTCTGTGCCCACTATGGTTTAGGGGGGTGCGCCAGCTGTGGGTGCCGTGCCTATCCTGGGAGTGAGCCAAGCTACATCAGCCCGAGGTGAGCTGGAGCAGACATCCAGGCAACATGTTGTGCTTCCTTCTTTCCTCAAGGAAATACGGATCAATGAGATGTACTGCTGGGAGGGGGATGCTGGAAAACATTGCCATGGGGCCACCATCCGGGGGTGTGGTATTTCCCTTACCTGATGGTGGTGCATCCACCACCAGCCTCTCATGGGGTGCTGGATCACGCTCCCAGCTGCAGCCTCTGCCTCTGGGAATGGCTGCAGACCACAGCGGGTTGCAGATGGATGAATAGGAGGGCAGCATCCCTTGAAGAATTCATGGCCACAGCCTCCATTCATCTTCACTGAGCTGCTCTTTGTCTCTGGAGCACTCGAGAGGACAGGAGGCAATCAAGGTCCTCCCTGATCTGCGGGACCAAGGCACAAGGACTGGCCAGGACTGTGTCCCAGCATGTGGGGCACCCAGTGACCCATCCCAGCCCCCAAAGGGTAAATGCTCCTGGCCCAGTAATTAAGGGGAATAAACAACACAGATATAAATCTCCTGGCATTAGCTAGGTTTAGTCAATTGTGTCACTTCTTTGGCAAAGAAATCTGAAAATATATAAAGCTCTGGTAAATTCAGGAAACGTTTTGTTTCTTAGGTCTCTTAACATCCCTCCCTGACAAGGATAGGATGAGACAGACTCCAGAGCCACCCTTGTGTTACCTTTCACTTCAATAAGCCCATGGAAAATGCAAAATTTTCTAAAAATTGCTTGAGAAAGCTCCCAATAACTTTGAGCAGTCTGAATTCAGCTTAGTGCATCATAGGATCATGGAAGGGTTTGAGTTGGAAGATCATGTAGTTCCATGTCCCCTGACATGGGACACATTCTGCCATAGCAGGTCTAGAGCACAGCTCCTGGTCACAAAACACACTCTGGTTTTGGGGGCTGCTCAGGGCTTTGTGCGCCCCGGGGACAGAAGGGACCTTGCCACGGGAGGCACCAGAGACCTCATTCCCACACTAAAACCAAGGATCGTCTTTCCTCATCTCAGCCTGCCCATGGCCACCAAGTGGGACATGTGGGATGGCCATGCTCTGCTCAGGTGCTCAAAGTGTGAGATGATGCAGGGAAGGCAGAAGTGAACACTAACTATTTTTAGTTAAGGAATTGGTTGCCAGGGACATGAAGATAATTCCTTCCCCATATATTAGGGAAAAGGCTGCAGTGCTGTTTGAAGCACCTAATTGAGGGGATTTATAGTAAAATGCAACTTGTCAGATGTGGCAAAGGAAAAATAAAACAGTCCCTGAGACAAGGAAATCAGTCCATTCGTGATGGTTAATCTCAAAGTCCTCAATGTGGCGCAGAAACAAACGTGGGAGATGGGTCTTAGGGATGGGGACAATGAAGAGAAATATCAGATCTCCAGGAAGGAGGGAGAGGAGAGGTTTAGTCTGACTTACCTGCCTTTGGTATGTTATTATTATTTTATGTAACTGCACATAGTTTGATGGTCCTTTGTCTGAGCAGCTCCACGACAGCTGCACTATGGGGCTGTTTGTAGGACTTACACCACTGCCCTGCTCCTATGCTGTCCCTGCAGCCAACCCTCCCCTGATGTGGGAAAACTCCATGTGTCCCTTCTGCACTATAGGGATGAGACTGGGACTGGTCCATGCACTGTGGGTGCAGGGAAATGTGTCCCTGCTTCCTACATGGGGCATCTGTAGCAGGGCTTTGCTTCCAGCTGGTACATCTGTAGGAAAAAATAATCCTCGGTGTCCTGGACATTTAGGTCAGGTTGGTGGAAGGGTGGAGTTTGGCTTCTCAGCTGAAATCCCAGCTGAGATCAGCAGTGTGCCTCGGTTTCCCCACCTGTATGTAGGGACTGTTTCTTTCCCAGGAGGTCGAGTGGAGTTGGGAATGCTAGGGGCACTGCTCGGGGGAGGACAGGCTGTCGGCACGTGGGGCTGTGTTAGCAACTGCAGGCTGAGAAAAAATCCAACCCAACACATTCAATTTCTCCCAGGAGATTTGTTTTATGCCCTGCTTTTAAAATTAGTTTCCAGGTTTTCTGTGCTGTGTCCTTTTCCCTCCTCCTAGACCTGCAGTGAGGGGAACACACTCTCAAACTCTGCCTGACAAAAGAAAGTGGCTGCTGGGGCCAGGTTTCCCTCATTCCAGGTCAGCACATAGTATAATCATGCCTCAAATTTGGGTATCCCTGTTGTATTTGACCACTCTCTATCAGCTGCTTCACCCCTGCAAGTCTCACAGCTGCTCTGAGAGGAAGAGCAGGAAAGCTGAAGCCACAGCCCCGCCGAAAACATTGCAGGGAAGGAAACCAAAGATTGTTACCAACCTCCTTTAGTGAGTTTACCTTAGAGCTGGGCTGGCAGATTTTCTTGGTCTTGAAGGCCTTGCGAAATGCTTGGGTGGCCTCTGGACACTTCAGATCCCTGTTCGTCCCGTCAAACTCTGCTGAAGATGCAGAAGTTGTCCATGCAGAAAGACAAACCAGCATCCTGCTGGAGGAAGGAAAATGCACACACATGGGGCTGGGGTTTACTCTGACTCATTGCTCCATGCAGCAAGTGACTGATTCCTTCATTTACATGGATAATTCCCACCTGCCATTTCTTCTTCCCACACTGTGTGCATTGATAGGAGATCCCACATTTACAAAAACATGGCAACTGCGAACTAAAACAAGCAAACTCAAGGAAACCCACAAAGATCTGGGATCTAACTGAATTTCTCATTTGCTTCCAAAGTTTCTCAAAAGTGCTTGCCATGTTTTTCAAATTGCTTTTGGGAGGATGTGTCAATTTTGAATAGAACAGAAACACAAAAGCTTTTGCTTTACAGCTAATTAAACCTCAAGGCAGAATGCTAAACTGATCATAATAAAAGTAATAATTATTATTTTTCTCAACTGAAATTTCCTAATCAGCAGTTGGCATTTCCCATCAAACAGATCACAGTGGTTTGTGGTTGGGAAAAACTCCATGGTTTTATTCTGGAAACTGATCCCATCAATCCACCAGCCAGAAGTGGCTCTGTCTTCACACACTCTGTGACAGAGAGATGCACAACCCTGCCAGCTTTGAGCCTCTTTGTGGGCTGTGTCCGTTTGGCAGCACAAGGACCCATCCCGATTCTGCTGCATGGGCCGTGGTGTTGTTGCACAGGTGTACATGAGTTCCATGGATGTACGTGGATGTACAGAGGCTCTTGCACAGATCATGGAATCATAAGATTGGGAAAGACCTCCTAGACCATCAAGTCCAACCTGTGCTCCATCCTCATCTTGTTACCAAGCCCAAAGTACTGAGTGCCATGTCCTGGTGTTCCTTGGACACCTCCAGGGATGGGGACTCCAAACCTCCCTGGGCAACCTCTTGCAATGCTTAATAGATCTTTCCATGAGGAAATGCCGCCTAGTGTCGAACCTGAGCCTCCTCTGGCAGAGCTTGAGGCCATTTCCTCTTATCCTGTCCCTTGTTCCCTGGGAGCAGAGCCTGACCCCCACCTGGCTGCCCGCTCCTGTCAGAGTTGTGGAGAGCCAGAAGGGCCCCCTGAGCCTCTTTTCTCCAGGCCGAGCCCTCCCTCTGTCCCTGGGGATCTGCCAGAGGCATATCCACAGTGTTGCACTCACACCTTTAGGCATGACCCCACAGCATCATAGACATGGACAAATCATGGGTGGGAGAAATGTCCTGCAGAGATAGTGGCAGGGATTGTGACATTCTCAGAAATGGCTTGTGGTAAAAATACCCTCCCACTCCTCAGGTCTGCAAATGCCCATCAAGACAGGAAAGGTTCTGGATGTCTTTCAAACCTGGTTATTTATTCCCTGTACGTTTGATGAAATATTAATCTCCTCATCTCCAAAAGGCAATCAAATAAAACAGAGAAGAGATGACGCACAGGGCCTCAACACAGACAACAAAAAGCAGCAAAATAAAAATGAAATAAAATTCCAAACGTAATGTAGAATTCTATAAAAGACTTCTCTCTGCTGCACAAAGGGCAGAGACAAAGTGACCTGGTGTCCTCAGGGCTTGGGAGGCCAAGCAGGACCATGCAGGGAAGGGGATGAAGAGGACTTGGATCAGGCAGTTACTCAGGTTGGTCTGAAGCTTTTCTGTGAGAGCTGTTGGTTGGATCGCTTTGCAGGTTTCCCCTTGTGGGCTTCCAAGCAGGGGTTCAGAGATGCAGCGAGGCAGGAGTCCAGAGCGAGGAATGAATTATTTATTAAATTTACAATACCATGTCTATCTTCTAGTTCCATAAAGCAATTGAACAGTGTTCACACTTCTCCTAGGGTGATTGGTCAAAGTCTCAGACACCCACTTAGAAATGTTTTCTCCTAATATAATGTACACAAGGTCAGAAGATACCAGATATGAATGCTATTTACAAAAACCCTATCTATTGTTTACATAGCTTACACAGCAAAGGAAAAGTTCTCACAGAATGAATGCAAGAAGAGAAAATTTCCCTGCTAACAGCATTTCAGCATCCACATCCCCTTCCTTCTCTTGTGCCTTAATTAGAGGGTGGGTTGGTGCCAAGGCACCAGGCAGCTTGAGCCATTGCGCTGGGGATGGAGGAAGTCAGACGGTGGATGAGTTGGAGGCAGTGGCGGCTGGCACCAGAAGCAGCTGTTCAGTGTGACAGAGACTGGCAGCCTGGTGGCGACTGAACTCCAGAGGGGAAGTTGCCCTGCAGAGCTCCTACAAGGCCCGGTTCCATCTGCTTTCAGGTTGATGCAGCCTCAAACTGGACTCAGCCACTGTCTGAGGAGAGATGCTGCTCTGTCTTCCTGAGATGGCCCTTGGAAAACATTCACTGCTGCTGTGGATGGTGCTGGTACTAAAGGGTTTGAACATGCAGCCAAAAGGAGTCTGGCAGTCTTCTTCAGTTTGTGACCTCGCAGCCCATTTTCTTTATGTCTTTGGGTCACATCTTTTCTGTACAATAATCTCACAGATAATCTCCTGTATTTGATGAGGCCAAAAACTTTCCACCATCTCTGTTTCTCTGGCTATTACCAGTGTGCAGGTGACGTGGGAAGTGCTATGAGTACCTTGTTTAATAGTTGCGGTCGTAAAATAATTTGGCCACATAGGTAAAAATCCTCTTTCAAATGTTTTTCTCCAGGCACATGTTAACTACGATCCTTAGGTCCTCAGTGCTTCAGCTGGGGACAAAGGCTGGTCATTTATTTGAGATGTCTTTGGGTTTGCCCTCTTGTTCTAGAAAGTCCCTCAGTCTATGAGAAGCCCAGAGATTATTAATATATATATAATACTTCATCCCAGAGCGATTAAGGTTTGGCAGTCTGCTAACTGTATTCCTCATGCATATTTTACTTCATCGTTGCTCAGTCAGGATTTTCGCTTCTCTAAGAATAATTAACCACTGAGTAAGGCTCAACCAAAGGGCTGCAGTTTATTACAGGGGAAAGAGGAAATCACAAAGCTGCTCTGCAGTTTGCACAGGGATCTATTTCCCCTTTCCTCATATGTCGTTGGATGTGTTTTGGTGGACCATGTGTGAATGGGAAGGTTGTGCGTGGCAGCCCATGGCACCTGTAGGCACAGGGAGCATTGCTGTGGCACTGCATGGGTGGCTGCTGTGGAGCAGCCAAGAACAGGGCACAGCTGCCCTCAGAGCAGGGAAGGTCCCTCTTGGGATGAAGAAGAAAAAATGAGAAAAGAAGAAGAAGAGGAGAGGAGAGGAGAGGAGAGGAGAGGAGAGGAGAGGAGAGGAGAGGAGAGGGGAGGAGAGGCGAGGACAGTGAAGAGCCGCACAGCACAGCCGAGGAGCGCAGCGGCGAAA
>VWPU01004878.1:0-244339 GCA_013398955.1 Callaeas wilsoni
AGGAAAAGACTTATTCATAGAGAATTCATAAAGAATTCTTCAAGTTTGTGAATTAAAATGATAATCAGAACATTTTTCAAGATTTTCCTTGTGTCTCTTCTCCTTTTACAGACTCCAGTGAAGTAAGTAGAGGTTGCATACCAGAATGAAGAGAGTCATTAACTTCCTACTATTTTGATGTTCTCTACTGGAGAACCTCAAAATTCTTTTTAAGTAGTTCCTAGTAAGATGATTGTAACAGTCATTAATATTTGTGTACAAATAAATATAAGATCCTGAATAAATAAGAGATACTTTAACAGAGAAAGTGTAGAAGAGAAGCACAGTCCAAAGACTGAAGTGTTTTCAGGGAGAAGGTACATGAGTGGGGCTCTGCTGCCCTTAATGTTTTTGGTAGCTTTGCAGAAGTGATGAACTGCATATGAGAGCAGACAGTCTGAGCCTGAACCCTGGCATTCTGAATATAGAAGTGAAAATGCAAAATTATAGCTAAGTCTCAAACTATTTTCACACTCATTACATTCAAAATGGGTCATTTTTCATAATGAGACTTTGCAGCTATTTAGTCACTGATAATTTTGCCAGTTTAATTAATTCCAATTTCAAAAGACAAAGTTCTGAATATGCATGGAAGAATTGGAAATTAGCTTGTCTTCACTGGTTTACAGCAATAGTTCACATGCCAATGGTTATTAGAATTAGTCCTCCCTCAGAAAGTTTAGAGTACTGTAGGATGAAGACATGATCCAGGATAAGTCTGTGTGTTTCCTCTAGAGATGACTGGTACTTTCATTTTATTTTGTGGATGCTCGCAGCCCTCCAGAATTAGCCCTTTACTTTGACCTTCCTCCTGCGTACTGAGAATCCTCTGTTGAGAAACAGAAACAGAGATGGAACACCATACATGATATCATGTCACTTATATTTGATTTTACTTCAATTACTACCTTGCCCATGACGGCTGTAATGGATTACTATTTTCAATATTGTCTGCAGATCAGTCTGCCAAATAAATTACTCAAAGATTAGCCCAAGAGTGTACAATTAGTCAGTAAAGGAAATTTTTTTGCAGTGAACCAGCTCGGCAATCAAAAAAAGAAGACTCTGCCTTTACAGGGTAATTTCTACAGCTAGCAGATACAAATTTCTCTTCCAGAAAAGGAAAAAAAAAAGCAACAAAACAAAACAAACAAAAAAACCCCAAAAAGGGCATTGACTTATGTGAAGGAAACAATATCCTCTTTTCTAACTAGGGCAATGACAGTGATCCTCTGTGTGCCAGGAAAGACAAGATTGGTAAAAATTTCTCTGTCTCCAACTTCCTTTAAGAAAAAAGTCTCTATCTCTTCAGACTGCAAATATAGCTTTGATAAAGACATTCTGAACTTTCTGAGTATGTGAATTTGGAGGTATCACCCAACATGCTCATTTCTTGCCAGAATATACTTTTGAATTTCAACTATAATGGTAAGTTGCATTTCCACATTTCAAAACACAAAAATTATTGCATTCTGCATGAACAGAATTAAAATTAATGGATGAAAGGATAGAAACCTCATTTGGTGCCTGGAGAAATAAAGTCATATCTTGAATGTGTTTTGTTTACTATTGCTGTCCTTACATACATAGCTTTAGTAGGACTTATACTATCTCAGTATACAAGATAATTCTTGCACATCAAGTGAGATATGTCTTTCTTCTAAGGAGTTCTATAACATAATTTATATAGATTGAAAGTACTTAAAACTATAAATATGATAATGCGACAAGTAAGAACTACGACAATTTTATTCAGAGAAGTGGGTTTTTAAAAGTATTTTAAATACAGATTTTTTTTTTCTACTCTGTTGTTCTCTTCCAGTACCATGCCCTACACTGAAAAATCAAGTATTTCCTTGCTTCCGTTAGGGGTTTTATTCCAGTACAACACAATGTAATTCAACGAAAAAACTTACACAATATGAATCTTAAATGTGTTGAATTCTACTCTCAACACTGTTTCCACTGCTGAGCTTTGCTTCTGTTGAACACAGAACAGCAGTGTCCCCATTTCTAACTCCTGGCTGGGCACAGTGTGTCCTGAAGTTCTTTTTATATGTGTGTGCAGGAAAAAAAAGTGCATATGTTCTAAGGGATGTCACATATTCTTTCCTGTGCACCAAACTGTTTTCCCTTGATGGTATACAAAATAACCCTACTCACTTAACTTTCTACTCTCTAACGTTTTGCTCCCAGAGAAATATTTCTCTTGTAAAAAGCATAAGCATAACTTTGCAAATTATAGAGATTAATAAAATTAGAAAAGCAGTGAGATGTCGTTGTCTTCTGAAACTATATGAACATTGACAGAAGAAGTATTTTATTTAAAAATGTTGGGTTTTTTTAAGATTAGGAATAAAGGCCAGATAGATTGAAGTAGGTATTAAAAAAATATTTTGTGTCTCCTTTTAAAAAATAAAAGATAATATTTTGCTGTTGGTCAGGCTTAGGAGACTACACATTGCATCATTTTATTTCTTGTTTATAGAGTACTTAGAATGTCTGACACATTTGGAATGGTCATTGTATTTTCTTTCTCAAGAGGGCATGGCACTATCATTTTTTGGGCTGGAGAAGCAGCCTTGCTTTAATGCCTAATAGTATGAGAGAAAATTTATAGAAATGGTGTCTATGAAAATACACTTTAAAACTGAAAATAAGACCTTTAGAGCTTACTCATCCGAGAGACAGTTATTACATAGTCTCAATATTTGTAACAGCAAAGAAATAATCTAGGAATAAATCACAAGGCATTTATGTGATTTTTGACAATCCCCTAATCCTGCTATGCATCTTTGCCTTCAACCATCCTGTAATATTCATTTGGAAAAATGCCAACAACCTAATTTCTACAACCATTCATAATACTGTCAACATGCATTGATTTTTAAAGTGCTTGTTACTCAGCCCTCACAAAAGTTATCACTTTAAAGAAAGAATGGTCCAGAGATCTTAAATTAAGCTCAGAATTTGATTTGAATTCTCTGTTAAAGTTTTGTTCACATGATTTTCCTCAAATGGACGTCACTGAAGGAGACAGACACGAGGTGGCTCTACCCCACAAAGAGTGGTGTATTGCTTTAACAAATGAGCCAAATCTCTTCACAGAATTTTTTATTTCAGACTCAGTCATAGAAGTGCAAAATTCTTGTGAAAGAGCTGGTGCTTTGCTTTATGGTCCAGAAAACAGTTTAGTTGTGTCAGCTTGAATATCCAGAATTGGAACTACTGTAAGCAGATTTACGTACATGATTTTTAAAGCTGCAGTAACATTGGTCCTATCTCTCCAAACAGCTGAGGGAGATTAAAATGTTAACGATAACAGATAATGAAAACAATTATATTTTACTGTCTTACATTATTATATTGGGGAAAGCTACTTAGACATCCTAAATTTGAGTGTAGTCTGTATAATAGCAGTCTTTTCATTCAGAATTAATATAAACCCAGCCAAACACTATTAGGAAATAATTGACTGAAACAACAGGTCATATGCTAGGGTGATGGAAGAGTAGATTTAATTCTAAGATTTAAAATAGCTGACGTGAATATGAGGTATTGATTATACGTGTATTTTGTGTGAAAGACAAGGGTCATGAAGAGGAGCATAGGTTAGGAAGAAAATCTAGAGGATATGTAACTGACTGGGAAAAAAAAGAAGAGATTTTTGGATAAGGTGGATAAAATTATACTTAGAAAAACAAATTCTACTCTTTTCAGTTTTCACTTTTTTTTTTTAAGGAGTTAATATACATACGCTTTGTAATTTTTTAACTTTGTTAGTTTTGTCTTTCTTCTTTTTTATTTCTTTCCTTTTTCTTGTAGAATGTAATCCTGGAGCCAGAGATTCTGTACAGTTGTACCAATAAACCTGCAATAGCATTGATTCTGTATGTACTGAAAATAGATGTGGAACAAAAATGGTAGGTAATTATCATATTAAGACTACATTACAAATCATAATATGCGTAAAACTATAGTTAAAAGTTGAGAACTGAGGAAAGATATAATTTTTATTTTAAACTTTTTTTTTAACTGAATGTTGGAAATTCCAATTTTAAATTTGTATAGAGGTATATAGGAAGACTTTAATATGGAAGATTCAGTGAAAATTCTGATTCTGCAGGCTTATCTCTCAAAAGATCATCTTATTTCCTCCTTAGAAATCTGAAAAAGGCTTGTACTCCCCCAGATGCAAACACACACATACATACATGAATGCACACATGCACATCTTATTGCTGTTTTCTTAGGATATTTGCTTTGTGTACTAGAGAATATGAAAACTTTTTTACGATAATTTTTCTGTAATTCTTCAGGTAGTATTAAAAGAGATTTCTGCTGCTCCATGAAGAATGATGCAACAAAAAAATACAGATGTCCTCTTAATTTTTGTTCCTAATATGTGAGGGGCATTTAACAGAACTTCACTTTCTTCCATTTTCTGATTAGTCTGTTTGTAATTATTATACGTCTTTTTCCATTCATTGGTGGCATGCAAACACAACCTCAACTGGTCATCTGTTTTCCATTTTTTAAAATCCCTAGAAATATCCCAAAAGAAAGAGTGGTGCGTGAACCTGGTTGCTTTGAATGGCAATGCGGCACCTGCCTTAGGTATCCTTCTTCCACAGATGCTGCCTGCAGAGTTGCTGTCTTCACTGGAAAGATGACAAAGTTTATTCTGGGTTGATTAACAGCTAGAATCAATCAGGCTTCCAGGGCTAATGGCTTTAGAAGAAGGATATAAATTCCCGGCTTTGTGCTATTAGGAAATGTCATTCAAATTTCTAATATTGTCTGCACACGCCCTTGTGGCTGCAGCATAAACAGCTATCCAGGTATCCTAGGCACTCTGTTCTTCAGGCCAGTTACCTGAGCTGCCATGCAGACAGGACATAAGTCCCAAAGCGAAAAATTTTAGCTCACTAAAAAGGTTTGAGTACAGCTGGTGTTAGCAAATCTACTAAAGTAGTGCCGTTTTAACTGAAATTTTAATAGAGCAAATTAGTTTTCACCATGTTACAAAGTACCTTTAACCAAAGCACTATTTTTGAAACACATATAAGAAACATTAAAGGTAATACAGTCCTTTTTTTATTAACAACTGTTATTATTAATTAATGGCAATGTTAATGAGCATCTTTAAAATACGTAGGGAACATATTTTCAAATGCAGTGAAAACTTGGGATATGTTACACCAAATCATTGCCAGTATCATTGATTTCTCCAAAACACAAGTGGAAAACAGCTATCTGAGAAATAATAACAGTAATAATATTTTTCCTTTTTTCTTTTTTTTTCCTTTTTCTCACAAGTAATTACTGAGGAAATCAAATTTCTGTTTGAAACACACTACAGGAAGATATGTGCAAGGTACTTAGAAATTCAAATTTGGTTTGTTATTAGCGGAATATAGTTCTCACTAGAGAAACCAATCTGTTCATAAAGATTGCCTCTGTAAAAAGTCAACTGTTCCCACAATCTTGTTTATGCTCAAACAGAAAACATACTTAATGTACAAAGCTAAGAATTCATTATTATTATCATTATTAAATATGAAAAATCTAATTGAAAAATCATTTTTAGTCTAGATCTAATTATTACAGAAAAAAGGCAAATAATAATATTACAAGATTTCCCTGCAGAGAAGATTTAAATTGTAATTATCATACCATTAAAATTGTAACTTATATATTTATAGTTACCATTCCTTTTCTTGAGGTTATGCTCACCTTTTCATTGCTCTCCCAGGTCTTAAATCCAGTAGTTTCACCTGCTGGATAGGGAAGCAACATGCTTCTGGAGTTTTTCACGACATAATATATCCTGTTGATGTACATGTTTTCTTCCACACTTTAGGATCAACTTGGTGTCACTTTCATATGTTTGTTAACAGTTTTTTACTTCACTCGCCTCCATATTAAATCTGATTTTTGTATATTTTAGATACTATTTCTTCTTTATCTTTGTTGCCACTAAACCAATTTTTTTCCACCTTCGTTTACATTTTTTTAACTGACATTTTATGAATTACTTTTATCTGTGGGCTTTCCATTGCTAGACCTATACCCCATGTTTTATCACTCCATGTCTGTACTCCTCTACCCTGTACACTTGTCTCAGCTTGTCAGGGCTCTTTCTGTTGTACATACCAGGGCACTACTTTTTGTATACTACATCACTGTGTTAAGAGTTGTAAACATCCCTCATAGATTAATGTTTATTATGGCTGTAACGCTCTCTTATCTTTATAAAAGATAAGACAAATTAGCCATTGATACTTGTTCAAGTACAAAAATTAGCATCACACCTACATCAAGTTAAACAAAACTGAAGGCCTATAAAGTTCAGACAGGTCAAACCTAACAAGACCAGTCCTGAGGACTTGCAAAGGTAGTACAACACCTATGGCCTGTCATTAGCAGTGACAATATTACAGGACTACACAACAAACAGACTACGTATCACTAAATTTCAATTTAACTCCTTATAGGAAAAAACCAGAACTTTTTCAGGACTTCTTCTATATGGTGAATTTTATACTATGAGAAACTAGCCTGTCTTAAAATAACTTCTATGTCATGATTCTTTTTAGGAATTCTTAAGCAAATAGGTAATCCTTTCTTTTTTTACCAAAGAGAGGAAAAAAACTTCTGTACAATTTTAAAAAATGGCAACAGACTTCTGAATTTTATTTTTCATAACGGTTTTAAAAATTCCAAAGACTATTTGTCCAGGTAGATAATGGGCAGAGTTCGCTAGCCTGCTAGATATATTTAACAAGAAGATGGTCATACATTGCGAATTTGTTTAATTTTCACAGGGAAATGACAATGGGACTTGGAAGCAGCAAAGCTGTACATAGAATGGACTTAGACATCAGTACATCCCATGGCACACAGCAGCGCATAAAATATTCAGGAAAAGAAGATTAGGATATGAGATACTTTGGATTGGGTTCTTAACTGAGTAACTGAATTCATATCAGAATGCAATAGAAATTGTATACAGATAGAGCAGGGATAAAGACAGAAGCTCCACGCAACTGTGATTGCCGGGAGAATTCAGTCATACTGCACAGTGCAGAGGGTGGAGAACCAAGATGGAGATAATTATCACACATACACTTAACAGAAAAGATGAAAGAAGATGGAAAATAAAGTGTCTGAGTAAAAATGGACACGGGTGAAAAAACAGTAAATATAAAGTGAGTTTTGACTGGCCAAGGTTGTGCCCAGAAAATTTTAAAATGTGCACCATTTGGCCGTACCCTGCTGATGGAATAGAGACTTTTTTCCACCGAATTTAGTGACAGATTGCACTGATGTGCAGGCAAAAATAAGTGAGACAGTCCTTGGTATTTTCTTTATTATTTTTCTTTGTGTGTAAATTCTCTACTAGTGATACTAGTGATGAAGTAACTCTTATAAAGGCAGCATCCCTAGCTAATAGACCATACAGATTTTCTGAATACCAGACAAATATTTATGACGTTTTGCCTATTAAAAAGTCAGCTGACCTTTTCCCCTTGTAAGAATAAGCTCGAAAATCATTCCATTATTAGCCATATTTGCACATATTTTAATTAATTCTGAAGTGTCTTGTAGAACTGAAGCATTAATACCATAGTTTTATATCTTAGAATTTGGATAGCAAAAGTACTCCTTGTAATTGGGAAGCCTTGTGATGTTAAACCCTTTGAACATTACACCTCTTGGATCACCCAACACAGACCCTTAGAATCACAGACAAGCATAGTTTATCCATACGTCTCAAGTATTTTAATATTAGTTATTCTTCTTAATCCGTTTGAACTGCTATAATATTCCTTTACTTTCCATCCTAAATATACATTCATAGACATAGTAGTTTTTTCCTATATCAACTTTGTTTGCCTGTAGCTCTTCACTCACACTTTTTTGAAAAGCAATATTAAAAAATACTACTAAAATTAATTGTATATTCAAATTATATAAATACTGAAATATAACTCTATTCCACATTCATTATTTTTATTTTTCTCTCTCAGTCTTTCTTTTTTAATCTCTGCTTTATCTAGGCAGACAATTAGTTTATTATTAATTAGCACATACTGCTGACAAAAGTCTTAGTATATTTACCTATGAATTCTCTTAGACATGGAATTATAACCAGAAGTGAGTTTGGAATGGAATTTTACATTAGAAAGGATAAACTACTGATCATCATCCCTAAAGTAGAATTTAAACCTTTTTCCTAGTAACAGTTTCGGGGTTTTTTTCCCCTTTTTATTCTTTCACAGGAAGAAAGGAAAATCTCTAGTGATTCAAGTATTTTTCATGGAAGTGTGAACAGATGAGCCATGCCTCATCTGCAGTGGCTGCCTGATTAATGTAGGATGGGTTATTCATAATTTTATTCTGGTGGATATGGCTTTTGGAAGAAAGGCTGTTCTAACCTTTCTTGTCTGGGCAGATACATTTATAAATAACAAAAACGGATCAAAAAATGGCTCAGCCTTAATGAACTAGGGAGTTATAATAAAGGTTAGGTTATTTGTAAGCATTCCAAAGTTTTGGAAGAGTTAGCTTTCTGTTGTATCTTTAATTTACTATGAATTTTCTTATATTTGTGCTGATAGCTGATATGGAAGATTTTATTCTTACACTTTCCATATGTAAAAGGCAAGTTTTAAATCATACTGAGTTTTTAAGTCTAGTAGGAAGGGAAAGAATAACTGAGGACCAAGCAGACCAGTATTTTATGACTCAGTTGATTACAATCATTTATAATTATCTCTCACTCATTGCTACCATATCATATAGAAGACAGAAATTATGTTTATAGTATGGAATGGAAATCAGCAATTTATTTTTGGTTGGAGTTTTTTTGTTTTATTTTGGGGGGTTTTTGTTAGTTTGTTTTTGGTGGGAGATTTTTTGTTTGGTTGGTTTGTTTTCGTTTATAATTTCTTCCACTGAAACAAGAAAAATGGAGAAAGGGGAAATGCACACAAATTTCGAAAGCACTTAAAGACTTGTTGCAATCACCACTACTATAGTCTGTCCATAGGCATTAAGAAAGTCTGGACCTGTATGCCCACTGATCAGTATTGGAGTTTTCAAGTTTTTATGCTTTTCAGATTTTTCAGTGGTTTTTTTTGTTTTTGTTTTTTTTTCAGCTCAATGGTGATGTAAGAATGAAATAAATTCCAGGAAATAGCTATATTAAACTTGGATTTTATGAAGTATCTACTAAATTCTTGGGCTGTATACGAAACTATTTAATTTTACTAACTTCTTTCAGCAGAAAAAAATCCCTTCACAGTTAAAGGCTTTTTGGGGAAGTAAGTCAGTGGACCATGCTTTTATTTTTCACCATTTAACTGGATTCTGTCAAATAAAATCTTGTAAGAAATTATTTGTTTTCTTTCTTTTTCAATTTCTGCAAGAAATAGGTTATTTGGAAGAAAGATGAGGTCATTACTTGGTTAGCCTCAAGGATAAATGCGTGCTCTTTCTTCAGTTAAAACAGATGAAGATATTCAATTACTGTTGCTATGTTGGTTCTTTTAAAGAGGTCTAGCAAATAAAAAAATATTCTACTTTTACTTCCCCAGATGCTAGACCGAAGAAGTCTTTAAACTTCTTTAATAATGCTAACTCTAACCAAGGTTTGTAGTTTTTTTCTTCCATTGGTTTTGCTACAGGTTTATCCTAATTTTTGAAAAACCTGCGAATACCATGATTCATTATGTCAGAATAGCATTTTAAATTCCAGATGTCTAATTTTTTGAAGGATAATTAAAATCCATGCTTTGTTTAAAAAAAAAAGTAAAAAAGGAAATATGGAAGGTATGAAAGAATAAATAAGAAAATCTAAGACACAAATATATGCTAACACCCAGTTTATAATATACCATGCCTGAAAGAGTATCCAGATAGAGAATATTCCCCTAGTTACATTAGAATAGGAAGAAGTCAAAGAAAGCTTCAGTGTACTGAAATATGCAAAAGTCATGTAGAAAAACTGTAACAGAAACAAAACAAAAAAAACCCCCAACTCTTTAAATAATATAGAAGGAAAATATACTCATCCCAACATTCATGTAATTATAAAATGGAACCATAATGTCTATGAAACTTCTTCAGGATGACTGAAAAGTTGTTAAAAAACACCAATAACCCCACATTTAAAGGATAGTTATAGTTCTCAGTGAAAATGAAAGGAATACAAAGATGTTTTTTCTTGGGGAGAAGAATTTTCATTATTCCAGTTTTCATTTGATATTTTCATTTAAAAACATAGACCATGGAAGATGCACTGTGCACATTAAATGCACAGATTAGAATCCTTCAGTCTACATTCGATCAGAATCCTGTATTCAGCATGGACCATCATACTATCAGGTTAACTGTGGCTTGAATTAAGAGTGCTCAAAGGAAACATGAACAGAAAAAAACCCTCAAAGACTTTACAAGAAAGAATGTATTAACTGACATTTGTTATAAAGGAGATTTTATGGCAAAGCACTAAAAACATAGGTGTGCTAAAAAAATGGTGAAAAATCATGTGCAATTTTATGCTAAAGTTATAACACATCAACAATGGCTTGTAATAGTCAGAAATCATAGAATCAGGTAATTTATGTTTAAAAAGTCATCCAATTTTTCTAAAAAGAGGTTTAAATATCAAAACAAACAACCCCCCAAAAAAACTCAGATGGTTGAAAGTTGTTACTTATTTGGCAATCCGAGTAATTTTCAAATTAATTATGCGTAAGATAATAAGATTTTCTGCAGATTCATGTTTAAGTCAAACTCAGGGAATGGTCAAAGTTCCCACTGATTTCCACAAAGGAAAAACTTGTTTCCTCATTTGTCTGTTGTTGGTGTCTTTTCTCAAGTCAGGAGAAGATTATAAAACCTTGGTAATAATCTTCCTAAAGCCATTTGATAACTCAAAGACACTATAAAAGAACAGTACAGAGTTATTTGTGAGTGATGTGAGAAAAGCTGTTATTCATAACTGCAAATTGCATGCAAATGAGGGAAGCAAGTGCAGAAGTACTTTGGTTAAATCTATATTTCTTTTTGGGAATCGGTTAACATGCAACTAAGGTAATGTATGCAACCAAAACCAAGCTATATCCCTAGGCATTTTCTTTCAAAGAATTATCAAAAGCATCATGACATGGGCTGTAATATTTATGACAATACAGATTATTGTATAATGCAGTTTTTAAAACAGAACATTTCATCTCCCAACTAGAGAGAAAGGAATATGCACCTATTTAAAGATATTTTAGGCCCTGAAAATGATTCTGCTATTTAGCAAGCTGGTATTTTTCAGCTGTGCTTTAAAATAGAGAGCAAACATAATTAGAAATATAAATCAAAATTTTCCTTTGTTAAGAACATAGCTATAGTACTTAATTACATTACACCTTACAAAATCCTGTTTAGAGCATCCAAGCTTTCTCTCTCTGAACTTCTCCCAAAGCACTGATCTCAGCAGAGTTCTACTCAGCTTTATTATTAATCTGTCATAATTTTAGATTTCTCTATCTTTTGTGCAGGAGTTAAATTTGCACTAACAGCCTTCTGTCTTTTAATTGTCCTCATATATGAGGGAGTTTTATAAATCCCTATGAAATCGCTACCTTGATAACAATGTAAGTTTTTAGTATAGTTGCCACCATTTGAAGCAATACATGATCTCTATGTAGTATGTTGTGCATCCAATATTTTGTTGGGGTTTTTTTTAAAGTGTTACAGTTCTACAGTATGGCACAAATTACGTTGAAATTCTCTGCAATAACTTCATGCATCTACAAAAATATCTTTACATGTACATAAAGCTCACAAGGAAAGAGCTCTAAGGTAAATTTATACTTCTCCTACCATTAATCAGATCCTTCAGAAGGAAACATCCAATTACTGTTCAGCCAGTTCTCTTTGGGACCTATTTCTTTTGATCTTTTACAGCAGCCTCTTTCCATTCCAGTGCCCATTTCCACATCCTCCCTGGATTATTTTCCACATCAAAGAATGTCTTTCTTGCCTCTGTAGATTTCTAAATTTTGATCTCTCCACAGTCATCATGAGAAAGAGAAAGAAGAAAAACTAATACTAATTATAAACTATGTCAACCTCTATTGTATGCAGTATGCTGAAAGCTATATCAACTAAAATCCTAAAATTTTCGTTTACCAAAAATTTTGATGCCAAGAGATTTGTTATGAGAATAAGATTATTCATTATGAATCGATCATTTCCCCTCCATATTCAATCAAACAGTGGTAATTGTTGTTCAATTGAGAAGTCACTGTCATGAGAAGGAAAACTAATAGACATTTTCACTTCTAATGCTTTAATAAATAAAATGAGTCCCTGCTTATTAGCTGACAAGTATGGAGTTGCTGTATTTTGTTCAGCTGATTTATTTTTATAGACTGTAATTTAGAGAATTGGAAAAATATAAAATGTCCTATATTTTTAGTGAGAAATGTGCAAAGGAACAAAAATAGCTATTACACTCTCATTGCATTATGTTGTGGTTTCACCCCAGCTGACAGCTCAGCCACATGCAGCCGCTTGCTCACTCCTCTACCACCAAGATCGGGGGAGAGAATTGGAAGAGTAAAAGCTAGAAAACCTGTGAGTTGAATTCACATGTGAGACTCCTAGAATGCATGGAGGATAACTTCCTCAGCTAGGTAACAGCCCTACTAGAAGGAGCAGGATACTGACCCTGAGGGTCACCAGTGTGAGTGACCTACCTGTGGGTTCAAGATTGAAAGCAGCCTGGACTGCAGTGATCACACAAAAAATCCACAGGCTGTAGAAGCAGGGACAGGTATCCTGGGAAGATTGTAGAGATGCAGTCTAGTTCTGTAGGGATGGGGTGAGGATGGGTAAGCTGCAGCTGCAACTAAACTTGGCAAGAAATTCAAAGAATAACAAGAAGGGCTTTTACAAGTAAGTCAGTCAGAACTGGAAGGTTGAAGAAAGCATAAACACACACCATACACACACACACTCCCATTAAGCAAGGCTGGCAAACTAAAATCAACAGACAAGAAGGCTGACGTAAATATTTTGCTACCTATTTCCTTAGTTCTGAGTAACTAAAAATAAGAAAAACAGACAAAGCATTTGGAAAACCTGTTACTATTCAAACATTATATATTGCATGTGCTCAGAACATATTAACTGCAATAACAATAATTGGAATTAGTGTGTTGATTTTAATACATTGTCCTTTTAAACTATAAATTATAATTCATTGACATAGTATTTGCAAGACACAAGTAAACACTGAAATCCTTCTTAATCAATCCAGTTTTCACTAAGACACAACGAATAGTTTTAAAGGGTTTTCTTATTTTTAAAAATTCTTAAATTGAATTTAGAATATTGAATAGATCTTTCGGACAAATCAGTTTATTATTCCACGTAATTCTTGCGTTTCCCCATGATTCACTTAGTCCTTAAATTCCCTCTTTTGATATTGGCCTATTAGACTATGCAGTTTCCATTCAGTCAGATTTGGAAGTAGTCTAGTGTATTAAGACTTCTGTTCATAATAATTTGATACTTTTCTTTACTATAGTAGAAAAAGCCAAATTTAGATAGTGTAGAAAGAGTCCTTACTGATGTTCTTGGTGGTGTGGACACTGATGAAAGCAATCATATTGTGACATGAGGCAATGTTCATTATGCTAGGAGTTTGAAATCTGGATGAAGCTCTAAGGTTTTATGTTCTACAAAGGACTTATGGATACATATGCATTACAGTGGTGATTGCAAATACTAATCCATTCCTCAATATTGGGGCAAATTTTAATAGATTTAGAAGTTCTTTATTTATGACATTTTTTATACTTGATACTTTTTTTTAATACACACATGGAGGTACAAATGTTATCCCAAATACTCTTACGGTAAAATTGAAAAAAAATTTATTTGCAAAACACAGCTAAGTTAAAATTGGCAACAATCTTATACGTTGGCAGAGGGAGATGCAGGATTTGCTTGTATTTTGATTTTTTTGCATTTAAAGTGTTAACCTAGTCATACTATTATTAAAGCTTCCTAAGAGTTTTATTGATCATTTAATTCATCAACAGCTTGGAGGAAGAAAGCTAACAAAAATCCTATACCTGAGATAGTAAACTAATGCATGGAATTTTAAGACTGAATTCAAGGAACATATTAATGTTTTATAAAATCCTCCCAAGACAACAAAGATTTAATCAGTATTAAATTTGGAATAAGAGAGAACATGTATTTATGTTTTACTATGAAAACATGAATTTGTACCTATAATGTCTTCTTTCTACCAGAGACTGTACGTTAACTGTTTGAGGAGTAGTTTTTGAAAGCATTAGTCAAAACAATATTTACAATAAAATTTCTGACTACATGTCTTGTAAATTAAAGATGAAAGAGTCTTCTTGTATTAGACATCTTTGTTTGCTTTACTGAGAATGGGATTATTTTCCACAGTTAAAATTCAGTGTATTATATTGTATATTAGTTTACAGTTCAGTGGATTGACCTAAGTAGATTTGATGTTCAGGTCCATTACAATATTGAAATGCATGATACCCTCCATGAAGTAAACAATGTTCTAAGAGCAAAGTTAAAAATAAACAAGAATTAGAACAAACGTCAGCCCAAATGCACGTTAAAATGCTACTGTGACATGCACAGGTGATGTATGGTGACACTGTCACTTCTATGAGACCCAGGCTCGAGGTCCTTCCCTCCCCAATGGGCAAGTGTGCACGGAATACAAATGAGACCTCGGCGGAAGTATCGGGCACCAGGAGTTACAGACTGTAACTACTACAGGCTGTAAGGAGTGGCTAGAAGAAGTTAAGGGTAAAAGGATCTCTTCTCTCTAAAAGAAAAAAAGCTAGCATTTTTCCTAGTAAAACGAAAAGTAGTTTTACTATAAAAGTTTTGACACTGGTGCAGCTCATGTATGATAAAAATCAAAGCCTGAGAACTTTTCACCCATGGCTTCCTTACTCCTTGTATGTGTGAAATTCCTTCCCTGCAAATGGAAATGTTAGTGAGGAAGGCTACTGCACATCTTCATGGTGTCTTGATGAAGGATCCGGACAGGAACAGTAAATCTATTGAGACCAAATATAAATAAATCCAAAACTCCTGTTCCAAACTCTACAATTTGAAGTAAAATACTGTCTGAATACTAACTGTGCAGGCCTTCTTCTAGTAGCCACATAACACATGAGAATCTGGAAACAGGCTAGAGCTTCATTTTTCTCTTAATCACTTCTGATTCCTTTCAGCTTGCACTACACTTCCATAAACAGTGGCTTCCAGTCAAACTGTTCAGGTCAGAAAGTATTAAAATCTTTTTCTGTGGAACACCACTGTCTTTTATGGCATCAGATAATAGAGTTTGGAAAAGATAAAAGAGTTTTTAAGAATCCTGTCACAGAATCACAGAATCAACTAGTCTGGAAAAGACCTCTGAGATCATCAAGTCCAACCAGTGACTGAACACCACCATGTGTCAACAAGACCATGGCCTAAATGCTGCATCCAGTCTTTTCTTCAGCACCTCCAGGGATGGTGACTCCCTGGGCAGTCCATTACAACGTTTAATCACTCTTTCCATGAAGAAATTCCTCCCGATGTCCAACCTAAACCTCCATGGTGCAGCTTGAGACTGTGTCTCTCGTCCTGTCAGTTGACGTCTGGGAGAAGAGGCCAACCCCCACCTGGCCACAGTCTCCTTTCAGGTAGTTGTAAAGTCATCTCTTTTTTCAAGCTAAACAACCACAGCTCCATCAGCTGCTTGCCTTTTTTTTTTTTTTAAACAAGGCTGAAGGAGTTAACCCTCTGGTTTATTAGGAATATTGAGAGCATGTAAGTCTACATTTTAAAATACAGCCTTATTCATTAAAATGTTAAAAACATTGGAAAATAGGTCTAAAATAAATTAAAAATAAAACTTTAAAAGATATTTTTTAGCAGGCAATATAAATATTCCTTCAATCCACATAATGTTTTTAATGTTACCTTTTTAATATTACTTTTCAATTTTAAAAGAGTATACTTCAAATTAAGTCAATCATCCACCACCAACACAAATACATACACACAACTGTCCCTCCAAGTCAGAAATATGTTTCATGATACTATTTAGGAAACGACTTATCAAGATTTTTCTTTAGATGTAATACCTTTATCAGGCTTGGAGTCTGTCATTGACCGCCTCTTTCAGGAAATACTTTAGCTGTGAACACTCCTGTTTGAATTGCTCCTATTAATTTTGGTAGGCTTTGGATTGAGACCATAGAGGTCTCATTATTACCGTAAGTTTGCTATTTGATGAATGAACTCTGTGGGCAGTTTAAGAAAGCAACCAATGTGCATGTCACTCATTAGGTGTGGAATTGTCCAAAGGATTGAGAAAGGCTGACAAGCACTCACTGTGCCACAATGAAGTCTCTCCTTTAATCTATTATGGATTAATGTTACCTATATTCTGGCATAGCGATGAAAAATACAAGGTTTTTTTTATCTCCTTCACCATTTATAAGCTTTTCTCTTATTCTCTTACTTTCTCCCTTTACCATTATCTCCTCAATGAAATGAAAGAATTTGTTTACCTAATTATTGTATTGTCTTTTTACTCTGTCCCCATCTTTTATACTAATCTGTCTTCTTTGTCCTTGTACTCTATTTCAGTTCTACTCCTGCTTTATATATCTTTTATGAAGTTATTCCTTGTCTCCCATCTGAAACAGTAATTTTTAAGCTCTAAGTTTTCAGCTCAACCACTGGAAAGCTAATGTAACTGCTATTCTTTCACAACAAAAAGTACTGACTGCTTACATAATTTGGGGACTTTAATCAAGACTTGTAACTCCACACACCCTCAATCTACAGAAACTAAAACTCACCATGTGCAGACACACTGTACCCTTTTGTTTCAGCAACAGGGACACAAGTTTTAGGTACTAATAGAAACCACAGAATAAGATTAAGAATTATTCTACTCTTCCTAACATCAACATTAACTGATGAACACCTGTCGCGTTCCACTGTGGGGAACCGCAAGGGGTTCTTTTCAAAATAGATGGTCAGGGAAGAAATTAAGTCAAATAAGACAAACACTGTACCTGAGAACCGCTTATTGGTAAACAAACAAACAAACAAACAAACAAAACGCGTTACTCTACTAAAGAGGGCTAGAAGAAAGAGCAAGAAGAAGAAAAATGGGAGAGAGAAGGAGAGAGAGAGAGAGGGGAGACAGAGGGAAAAAGAGGGCGTTACCAGCGGAGGTCGAGGAGTGCCGTGGATGCCCACGATGCTGGGGCTGTGCACGCTGTCGCCTGGGGACAGCACCCGGGGCGAGCGGACATGGGGAGAGGGGCGCTCGGGCAGGAGGTCCAGAAGCCTGGACAGGGTCGCGGCGAGGATCGCGGCGGTGGGCAGGCTCGGAGATGGGCAGGGTTGGACACAGGGGGCTCACGCAGGGACGCAGAGACGAAGCCGGCAGGGCGTCGGTCCGGGACACAGGGAGGCAGGACAGACGCGACGGCGAGCAAGAGCCAGCGAGGGCAGGGGAGCCAAAACGCAGCTGGGGCCAGGGCATAAGACTCAAAAAGCCCCGACTCAAAAGCAAGTTTCGACAAGTCTCAAAAAGCAAGTCTCAAAAAGCCCCTCGAATCACCAAGCCGCAAAAGCAGAGCCTCAAGCCAAAAACTCACACTCAAAAAGCAAGTTTCGAAAAGTCCCCTAGGCTTGTGACACAGTTAGTGTTTATGCCCCTGGCCCCTCCCAAAGTCTGCCTGCTGACAGGGGACCATGGGCCCAGTCCACTGTCCCACTGCAGTCCATTGGTAGAGACCTTTGGGCACCTGACTGGAGTGTCTCTGGGGTACAGTGCCTTTGGTGTTCCCCTGTGGAAGAATTCTTAGAGCAGAATGGACATGGTCTGTACCTGAACGCAGTGAACAAGCCAGACTTAGCAGGGCCTGCTTGCCCTGAGTGCTGTGAGATTAGCATGACTTAGTGCTGAGAGTGTCCTTGAGGTGTCCTTGAGAAAAAGAGGTTTAACAGGATGCAATAACCACAAGCCGGGAGGAGAGAGGACACTTGTTTGCCGTATGTTAACCAATTAGTAAACAGTAGATGCGCATGACTGTACTCAAATAGCCGATCATAGAGTTAGTTAAAGTGCATGAACAGCTTGTGACTAGTTGGAAATGCTGCATAATCCTGCTTGATTTGAGCAATAAACGAGAATGCTATCTAACTGCATCGGTGTTTAGTCGTTACTCGGCTCCCATTCTCAGAAGAGGACTCTGCTTCATTCCCCTGCTGACTGCCTGTCCCATGTGAGACATGAACTGGTTGCCGAGCAAAGTCTCCCTGGAGACAAGGCTTTCCTCCATCTTCTCCTAGCTGCCTCCTGGACATGGCACATGTGCAACCTCTCCCCCATGTGCCTCTGGCAACCAGGGTTGAGACAAATAAATTGGCTCCTCATTTTCAAAATTGTTCTAGCAGGATATCAAAGTATATTGGCACTTTGTATAAATCCTATGTGCACCAAAATCTTCCTTAAATCAGGTTGCTGCTGTTAACAGAAATGCTTATATTTACTATATAAATGTCAACAATTTAGCATACTAATTCTCATTTAGCTTTACACTGTCATTTATGCTGCCTGTTGCACAATGCTGGGCAAAGTATTTAACAGCCATCCCATCATTATATATTCAAGATTGCAAATGTAATATGCGAACTAGTACAATACTTCTTAATGATGGTATTAAGACTTTTTCTTCTGCAGCGGAATGCTTAAATTACAGTGAAAAAATAACATAACTGTAGCAGCATGATTATTCTTTTATTCATTCTCTCCAAGGTAAACATGTTTTTAATACATTATTTTAAAAAACCAAAATCTCTACAACTTCAAAATGTTTGTGGTTCTTCAACAGACCGTATCCAATTGCTATTAGGACTCCAAGTATTTCTCATATGCTGGAGATTGGCTAGTGGTTCAGTGAAAAGATCTTATTTCTTTTCATTTTTACATCAATTTGAGGTGTTTTTGTCCATCTCTTTGTTAAGCTGTTGGAAAATTCATATAGACTACAACACGGCAAATAGTAATAGTCTTTGTACTTAAGATAATAAATTATTTCTCTGTCCTTCTCAAACCTCAAATTGAAATGCCACAGTTTTCTTACATTCATCGTGGCCAAAATTTTATCCTTTGTTTTTTCTTGTGTATAGAATAATGAGAAATACCTTGAATAAATGATTACTTCCTCTTCATTTTGATTCCTATGAATTTATAAAAAAAGTGTTAGTTTAAAACAGGGCTCAAAAGTTGTAGTAATTAATACTGCGGAAGTGCTAAGAATTTAAGCATGATGCTTCAAGTAAGAAAAATTGAAGGACTGAGAAAATCTAGCTGTCTTAATAAGTGCAGATATGGAAAGTAAGGGAAAAAATAAACACTCGTGCTTCCTAAATGAGGAACTGGGAGAAACATGGATTCTTCCCTCCGATTTCAGACATCTGAAGAGTAGACTTACATCAAAGATAATTGCCTAGACTCCTGTGGGAAACTGCTTTGACCTAAATGACTTCAATTTCTATCTCTTTAGCTCATAATGTTGCAGTCTGTCCTTTCAGTTCATAACCTTACACCTACATGCCCCTCCATGCCACTGTAACTCCCTCTTACCCTCATATTCCAAAGTATACTTATCCATCTCATTTCACAGTTTCTACTAGTAGAAGGAAATTCTTGGTGACTGTTTAAAATATAAATATGGCTGTAGTGTGATTTTGAAGAAGTGGTTTCAAATAATGTTTGTATTGTTTTCTTTCTTATCTCCCATTTTACAGACCTTGCATTGTAATTTTTATTTTGCAAACTTATACTATAGAACAAATAGAATTTAGTAGATTAGCATTAGGAAAGTATCCCTAAGAATTTCACAATAGTGCTCATAGCTTTAAAAGTCAATTGGCTCTGCAAAATCTGCAACTCGTCAAAGCATGCTCCTCTTGAACAATACTACTATAAGAAATCAGAGCAACAAGACTGTGATAGTGTGGAAGTGATGCAGTTAGTTTAGAATAGGTTTTTGGAGGGAGTGGGTGTTGGACTAGGGAAGTTGTCACGAAGAGGATATTCATCTAGAGAGATACGCATCTTACCCATCTTTTGTCTCTGATTACTGGTCACGGGGAAGATATTTTGCTCTCCCCTTTTTTTTTTTTCTTCTCCCTTGCTCCTTTTTCTTTTTATAGTTTCGCTTATTTGTTTGTGGTTTTGGCTTTTTTCCATTGTCCTTGGAGACAATTTCCACTGCTCCAGTTGGTGGGTGACATCAGCTACAGGGCCCACAAATAAATTTTTGTACATGTTCCCTGTCCCAAGATCCTCTGTGGAATCTTCCTTTTGCAGTCGAAGGAGAGAAATAGGCACTTTCTAGGGCCTGATTTTTCTGATCCTAATGTAGGAACCTAAGACAGATCAGACAGATTGGTCCAGAATGATTATTTTTCTTCTTTAATTTTAAAAGAGTATCTTGGTGACTCTTTAAAATATAAATATATCCCCTACAGACACCTTAACTTACATATAATGAATGTAGAAATGTTCTTTAATTTTATGTAGTCTTTCAATTGTAATGGACTATTAGAACTTACATGTCCTGCTCAGGACATGTGAATCACTTTCATGGTTTATCTCACAGTCTTTCTGATAGATGTAGCAGTATACATACGTAGTACCAGGACATCTATGAAGAAAAAATTGGTTAATTTAGTGAGTGGAGCATGGCAGACATTATTTAAGTGAGGTTTTTGATAATTTCAGAAACTAGGGTGGATAAGCAGTTCTATGTAAATGTGACTTAAAAGTGACTGGACTATTCCACTCTGAGGGGCAATGTTAAATGATTTGACTGATTGGCAGCCCTCAGCGAGCAGAAATACAGCAAGACGGAGCCCAACAATGAACTGACGCTGAATAAGAGGGAACAATTAAAATGCCAGTGTTAATCCAGATAGACTCTGATCAATCTCAGGGCTCTGTAAGCAGAAACATATTGAACTTCAGTTCAACAAGACGAGTTCTTATCATTTCCTCCTTCATAGTTCTGGGGAAGCCATATCTGGAATAGAATCTCTTCCTCCTGCCCAGGCTGATAAAAGAATGATGTTGAGTGTCCAGACTCAGTTACTGAGGTGGTTGAGAGCCTGAGCACCTGACATGGAAGAAGAGAGTTACTTTGCTCAGTGACCAGAGACTAGGGGGCAGTGCAAAACCTACATAAACCTTCTTGAAGAAATGAAGATGATGAAGCCAAAATCATTTTGTTGTTGACAGGCAAAACAGAAATGGGCAATATTTGTGGTTTGTGTTGTTTACACTGGACATTAGGAAACAAAAAATTCCTCACTGGCAAGTGAGTGCCCAAGTGCTAAAACAGGCTAGCTATGGAGATTGTGGAGATGCACATCACTGAAGGTTTTCGAGTCCTGGCTAGAAAGTCTTGACTGTAAGTACTCATCTAAAAAGTCTAGTAAAAATTGGAATTTTTGTTAGATTTTTCCCTGGATGAGCTGATCTTGAGTGGTAATCATTGGTGACAGTACTCTTTCAAGCAGAAAGTAGGACTCAGAGATATCCCGAAGCTCCTTTTAGTGATCATTTATATGCTTTTACTATTTTAGTATTCTTTTATTTGTTGTTACTTTTCGCAAAAGTATTATTCATTTTAATGTAACCTTTCACCATCAATAGTTGCACCTTCACCTTCATGTGTGAAATATATGATGTTCCTCATAAGAAGAGAAAGAGCACAAGAGAGAACTAAAGGCAGAATATACAAGTCCTTCACAGGTTGAAAAATTATTCTATATATTATCTTTTGGAAGAAAAGCAACAGGGCACAGGTGACAGACAAATTTTGTCCAAAGGAAATCCAGTTTGATTAGCCTAATACCAGAGTAACTGAACAGTTATTTAGGAATTTTTATTTAAAAATAATGAAAATGAGAAATTACTGTTAATGCTTTCAGAAATATCTAATGAACATTAAGCCTCATCAAGTACCTATTTTTTCTATTTATTTGTTTCTGGACAGTTTATAAAGGTGTATAATAAAACATGAAAAAAAATAATCTAATTATAAATACAGTATAATTTTATATGTATATGTATTCAATTGAGTTAATCAGTACTTTTAGATTAAAAATAGCTGATGTATCTCCAAATGCAGTTGTTAGTAGTAACACTGCTCTTTTATCTTTCCCAATGATTTCACTGCTACCCAGTTTATAAAATGTCTGCAATAAAATTTTCATGTGACACACATTTATAGGCCAGTAAATAAAAAACAGTTATAAATTTTATGGAGTGATCCAAACTATTCCAATAGATGAGCACTGTTGAGCCAAACATATTTTAGTAGTAGAATTTTAATATAATAACATTTTTGGTGAAAAGAACATAAACAATGTTTTTAGGACAGGGAAGTTCAGGTGAGGTTGACAACAGCTCAGAAAAGAATTTGAGGGTGTTCATGAATGGCCATTTTCCCATGAATTCTATGTTCAGTGTTGTAGCTAGTATAAAGGTTACTGTAGTCCTTTGGAGAGTATTTTTTTTTTTTTTTAAATTGAGAGGAAAAGAATTTGAAAGCTTGTTTCTACAATGATATGTCTGATTCAGATGACAAAACTTCAAGAAGAAATATAGAAGACAGTCAACAGAAGAAACATAAGAAGTATTTAAATACCAGGAGAAGGCCTTAGCTGTGGGACTTGAAGGCTTCAATCTGGTTGGTCATTTTGTGAAAGAGAGGTATGAGAAACATAATTTGGTCACTATGCACAATGTATAAGCAATCACAATCCTTTTTTAAGTCTTGCAGATAAAGGGATGACATGATCCAATGCCTTGAATTTAAGGTTAGATAAAATTAAGCTTTAAATAAGATATGATTTCCTAGCAGTGAAGATAATTAAACATTGAAACCCTCACCACAGGTGGTGGTGGATAAGCCAGGAAGTAGAATTTCAAATGAGATCAGATAGCTTTCAAGAAACTAATTTTGACTTTTGGAATCATTCTGCAATATGCATACACAGAAGGTGACTTCTGATGATCATATATTTACTTTTGACGTTGATGTTTGAACATAGGTTTGCATATGGAATGAATAGAATATTATAATTAAATAAATTGAAAAGGCATTAGGACACCAATATTTAACTGTGTGCAGTGCTCTGTTCTAATCTGATCCAAGAAGAGTGTGCCTACTGCTGTTAGGTCTAAAATCTTTAGTTATCTAAAGAAAGTATCCTATCCTTAAGTGGAAAATCACATTTTTATTTTTTATGAGAGCTTGTGTATAAGCTGAGCACGTTCATACATTCCTCAAAGAAGGGAAGTTCTATATAGCTAAAGTACTCGGTATGTGTGTTGTCCAACAGTAAAAAAAATATAGGTCAGTGACTAAATATGTCATTGTTGCAACTCTTCTAATTCAGCCAATAACAATTATTATTTGATGAAGTTTAGCTCATTAGAGGAAGTGTGCTTTCTTTGACCTTCCTTTTCTGGCTTACATACCTGTAGAAACCCTCCTTATTATTCTTTGCATTCCTTGCCAAGTTCAGCTCCAGATGCACCTTTGCCTTCGAGACCCAATCTCTACAGAACCAGGCAGCATCCCTGTAGTGTTCCCAGGACACCTGCCCCTCTTCCACTGCCCGTTA
This sequence comes from Callaeas wilsoni, assembly GCA_013398955.1. Taxonomy (NCBI): domain Eukaryota; kingdom Metazoa; phylum Chordata; class Aves; order Passeriformes; family Callaeidae; genus Callaeas; species Callaeas wilsoni. Next base: position 23,824 of record VWPU01004878.1, read on the forward strand.
CTTTAGCCAGGGGATCTTGATTCAGCCGTGCTGGTCTTTTGCCTTCCTTTCCTGATTTCTTACACCTGAGGACCTAGAGCTCATATGCTCTACGGAAAGATCAGCCAATATGAGAGGTCTGTCTTCAGGAAAATAAGGTGTTCAATTCTTCTTTATTAATCTAGAAAATGGAATCTTTCATCAGCCATGGACTTTGATCTGAGGATTTGTTTGTATTGTGTACTGTCCCATTTATCTCCTACATTTTTTTTCTAAACAATGAACCTTGAAGCAGTTACTTCCATAGGCTATGACAAAATCTAGACAATTTTAAATACAAATTTTCTTGATGTTCAGCTTTGAATTATGTGTATGTTTTTGATCCTTATTTGTATTAGACTGTCTTTTCAGTGTAAATCTGAACTGATTTTTCTTTTACTTTTGATAGGGTAGATCACCACCAAGAATATTGATTCTTCTCAATTTGTACTTTTGGCAAGCAAGGTGAATTGTTTTTAATGACCCACAGTAAATGTGGGTGCAATTTTACTCCATTACAAATTTCTAAAAGTTAAGATGTTCAGGACACGATAAGGATCTCAATTCCCTGTGAGTGGTGGAAAGACCCAGATGATGCTCTAGCTCATTCAAATCAAGGTGTCTATTTTATTCTTTCAGTCATACTTTCAAATCTGAAATGTCCTGAAGATAGCTATACATTCTTGCAAGCTTAAAATACATCCACAAAGACACACAGAGTTCGTTATTATTTTTGGAGATAAGAACTTCTGACAAACTCTGACATTTGCTGAATAGCACATTTTAATTTTAAGTCACACATTGTTATTCTCTGTCTGAGTTAAATCCGAAATAATATGTCTGGCAGGCTGCCCAGGGTTTCTGAATATTGATAAACATTAGACTTCAGCTAGATTGGTTTTCCTTCCCATAGGCTGATAGCTTTTAAACTGAAATCCTAATTCAGAGAAACAGACAGGATACTAAAAATCATACAAGCAACTTGGCATTGACAGAGAACAGTAGGACAAACAAAACGGATATAAAGAAAAAAAAAAGTTAGTAGTTTTCAGAGTACTCAGAATTTCTTATTGTTTAGTGATATAATACACATCTGAGGGTTTTTAGTTGGTTTTGGTTTTAAGAGTTTTGAGGTCATATCTGTGAAAGGAAGATGGAAAACAGAATGTTACCTTATGCAGTAACTGGTAAAAGCTACAAACTGTGTGAAGCAAAGAAAGCACAAACCTTTTGTGTGCTAATGTCACATCTTAGTTGCATAGGTAGCAAGTAAATATTTGATAAATTTAAATATTTTGGGAGAATAGTCTTGCTGTTAATAAATGCCCAGTATTGTGTAACTAAAGTTGACTGTCTTGTAGATTACGTATTTTTGTCTTAACTTAGTTCAAAGTTTCAGTGATCTGAAGATTTTTAAATTACCAACTAAAAAGGTGAATATTTCTACTTTATTTTTTATGCAACGTTTCCTAATAAATGGCTCAGACAATAATCCATTATTCTTACTATCAAAGGTTAATGAATTAGCAAAATATATCTCAACTCTGAATAACAGTATCAAAATTATTCAGTAAAGACAAAATCATAAGAAGTGATGATGATAATAATGAATAAAGTTTTTCATGACCATTAAAAGATAAGCTAATTTTTATACATACGAGCTGAAGATGTACTGAGATACAAACCTAATAACAAAAAAAAAAAAAAGGAAAATAATCAAGATTATCCTAGATTTAAAAAATTTGTTTCAGGGAGGAAAAAAAAGATAAAAAAATCTATATGCTTCAGTGAAACTATTTGGTTGAATGTACAGACTAAACACAGATATGATGCAAATAAAGTGATTAGAGTCACCTACTGCCGCGGTCCGGTGGTGAGTTCAGGTCAGGCTAGCTCAGCACGCGGAGGCAACCGCCGCGGCAGAAGGCACGAGGGTGTCCTCGCTGGCAGCAGCTCTCGGTGGCTCAGCACCGACACAAGGCGGAGTACGGCGCGGAAGACAAAGAGGCGGGAGAGGTCTTCTGTATGGGTCTCCACGGCCAATAGCCTCAAAGGGATCCAGGGACAAAAGAACCTCGAGAGCCCGAGAGCAGGGAGTCTTATAGGGTTAAGGGGGGGGATCAGGGTACAGCCAATGGGTGAAGGGCAAGAGAGAGAGGAGCGGAACCGGATTGGGGGAGAACAACCAATGGGGTGAAGAATCAAGAACCAACCAATGGGGAGACAGAACTGGGGGAACTTTCCAGAACAGGGACTTGGATTGACAAGGGGAGGGTACCACATCCTGACTGACAGGGCAGGTGGAGGAGAATGAGGTACTGCAACACCTATCAGTATGCTCTGTGGTAGGTCAGATTCATCTTATCCTTTGCAGCAAAATGTAATCCTATGAAGATGACTTCCTGAGCTAATTGCTGCTCAGGGAAATGAATCATGTTTTTCTTTACGGGTTCATAAAAGCCATGAAGATAAAATGTGAGGCCATTTTTCAGATAGTCAGTCTTGTGCCCAGCTCAGTCTAGATGTTGAGCACTTCTTGAAACCATTAGTGAGTCATAAGGTTTTGATCATCTTTATCCAAGTTTCAATACATATTTGGCATTCTGAGATTTGAATATATTTTGTAATGGTGCCATATACTGTATGTACTTTACATATAAACCATTATAATAGCTGAGAAAGGGACACCTAGTAAGAAATTTACTATTTTTTTAAATTAGAATTCCATATACTTAAGTTTGACAAGTTACTGCAGGAGACTATGGGACTGGCTTTAACATATTATTCTCAGCACAGTCAAGCCATAGTTCTCAATTTTGCCACTTGAGGCTATGTTTGCAATCTAAACTCCGTGTTTTGCAGCTAGCTTTCTAAAGGAATCCAAATCAAATTAGGTGTCTCTTGCACAGATGTTGGTATCTCATTTCCATTTAATGAAACACTTTCTCTTGCTGGATTAGGAAGCATCTTCTAAACTTGCATCAGCCTTCTAAAAGAAAAGGAAACTTGCTAAAAAGAAAATAAAAGGTAGAGCGGTTTTTTCCCCAAACTTTTTTTTAAAAATATTGCATGTATAGTCTGAAGCATTATATGTGTGATCTTTAATTCTTCTATAATGTTAAAGATGTATCTCAGAAACTATAGCACACAGAAATATTTTGATTTAGATAAAAAACAGAAAATAACTTACAGATCTACATTTCCACTTCACAATTGCTCACATTTTGTCAAGAAATTTTGGTTAGCAAATCTATTGTGATTATAGTCTTGTTGAATGAGAAATGTGTTCACTACCCAGTGATATAGAGTTTTTTTCTAGATGTTAGTGAAACAGTATACACAGATGTCTGGGTTACAGAGAAGAGGACAAAGTTTAATGCTGTTTTTGTCCCTCTCTTATGGGAAGGTGAGGGGGAAGGGCAGTGGCTTATTTGGAGTTTAATTTTCTTCTGGTGTTAAAACCAGCATGTATAATTGGAGCCCAATGTGGGTCTCAAGGGAGAGGTCGAGATAACAATTTTGATCAAAGGATTTGTGTATCAGGTACAGGACATGTGCTTCACATCATTGGACTGATCTCATTACCTTCTGACAGAAGGAGAAGTTCTGAAAAGCCATAATATGCACAAATAAATTGAAGCCATCTCATGACTGAACTTAGTAAAGACTCTCACTTTTTAAAATATAATGTCCTATGCATTCACGTGATTTGTGCATTCTATGACTTGTATATCAAAATAAACTATGAAACTTACTCACTTCTAAAATGCCCAGTTACACATATGTAGTGAAAATGATACGAGTGCCACATAAAACAGTATTGGCAAAGTTTCGTGGAAACAGGGTGATAAGCACTGGCAGCAATGAACTGAGAAAGGATGGGGCAGATCTAGAGGTGCAGATAACAAGGGCTTCAGCTTTCATTCTTGATGGAAAGATTTGTTAATTGAAAAATATAAGATTTTAAAAGCAGCATTGTCTTGTGTGATGGATTTGCAAACTCTGTGTCATTTAGGAGGGATGGAGAAAGATTTTGCTTTCAGGTCATAACACTTCACCGCTGCCACACCTTCTGCCTCACACTGATCTCTGCTCCCCAGGACACAGTACTTCATAAGGTTCTCCGATGTAGGTCTTTTCCATAGGATATAGTTCTGCAGGAATTTCTCCAGAAAGGGTCCTTTCTAAAGGGTACAGTCCTTCAGGAACAGATTTATCCAGTGTGGGTACCCCATGGGCCTCTGTTCCTGACAGAAAACTTGCCCCTGCAATAGGCTTTCCATGAGCTGCCTTATGGATGTCTGCTCTGGTGTGATCCTTCCTGGACTACAGGAAAAAAACCTGCTTCACCACAGTCTTCTTCATGGGCTTGAGGGGAATGTTTGCTCTCATGCCTGGAGCACCTCCTCCCCTCCTTCACTGATCCAAGTTTCTGCTGGACTGTTTCTTGCATATTTATTTCATTTTCTTGCACAGCTACCACACAGGGTTTTTAACCCTTTCTTAGATATGTTATTGGAAATGTGCCATCAGCGTTGCTGGTGGGATCAGCTTTGTCCAGTGATGGCTCTGTTTTGGAGCCAGCTGGAGTGGTCTGTGCTGCACATGGGGGTAGCTTATAGTCTCTCCTCACACAGGACACACCTGCAGCCTCCCGCTACCAAAACTTTGCCATATAAACCCAGTACAGGACTGAAATAAATGTTTTGTAATGATGAATGTAAGTGATCTGTCCTGAATAGGATGAAGATGTGAAGAATACTAAGTAGCAAAAGTGTTTAGAAGTTCCTCTACCTCACTGCATTCTTCACAGTCCAGTTCCTCATTAAAGATAAAGAAATCTGAAAAGATTTGCGCAGTCTGGCTTAGTTCTGTCGCAGAGCTCATTTCTACAACTGGCTCAGGCTTGTGCAGGTTGTGTTGAACAAATCCAGGATCATTGATAAAGTTTTACTTTGCTTCCCTTACATAAAGCTCCCAATACTCTGTCGTTGTTCAGATGAAGCCTAAGCAGTGAAAAGATTTTATAAATTCCCATGGGTCAGGTTTTGGTATAAATTTACTAGAGAAATACATGATATCAGAAATTATCCTCAGAGTAGAACTGTAGTTTCAAAAATATATATTAAAGAACAAATGTTGTTAATAAATAGTAGAGCCCAGTTACTCCACAGTGTTGTGGCATATTCCTTTATCAAATAGTTACTACAATAAAATGTGATACATTTTTAGACATTATGTAGGTAAATATCAAAACCATAATAGAGAAGCTGGACAAAAAAGTAGTTTTGGAAAATGTGGTTAGACCTTGGTCAAGAGCAAGAGATATTTTACAAAAGATTTCAGATTAACTGGGGGGAAAAAGAAGGAAAAAAGTTAAAAAGAGAGCTATTAATGACATAACTGGCTAAAGGAGTGAAGGATATAATTAACAGACAATATGTTTCATTCAATGATTCAGTGATGACTTGCAGCTAACATTCCAAGAAAAGGAAAAATTTGCAAGGTCACCAATATCCAGGGAGCTGCATTTTTACCAGAATCAGTGCTCAGAAGGCTTACAAAATGATAAGGGTAATGGAGAGTTATCTTGATGGAAGAAATAAAAGCTTTGGCTCATTAAACTTGGAAAATTAAGGTCCAATTCTTACATGACTGTTCAGTCTAATATATGGGGGGGTGGGGAGTGAATCTGGAAAAGCAGAAAAGATAAACACTAGGAAGATAAGTGAGCTATTTAAACTACAAGTAAAAAGAAGAAATGGGTATCAGTTGGTCATGACTAAACTTAGAACAGAAATTAAATGCCTTATTTACTATCAGAGTAGTTATGGAAGTTTTCTAACGGATGGAGATTTCTTCAACTGTTGTTAAGAAGCTTGCTTAGTTTATAAATTGCATTGTATAATATGCTTGCCCATGAAAGAAGAGAGCTACAGCCAGCACCTTCCACATCCCAGTTCAACATCCCAGCCTCTTGACAGGAGAGCAGTTCACAGTACCGTAAAGTCACTCTCACCCCTAGCATAGAGTAAAAAGTAGTGACTTCACCCCCTTTCCCAAAGCATGTATACATCTCTCTGGAGCCAGTAAATGGTGTGCATCACAAGTGCTCTAATTCATTCATAGTATTACTGCCTGAATTAGTTGTCTTCGGGCTGACTGAGACTCATTTTTCTTTGCATGTTTTATAGCTGAACTGTCATGTTACGTGGTAGGTAAGCTGCCTTTAACTTGGTGTAGACTAAGTTTTTTGTCTGCGGCTCTGTGTAAAACCTAGGATACACTTGTTACAAATTAAAAAATTCAATGACGAGTTAAAATTCATAGTCTGTATGTAAAATATGAAGTAAAATTAAAGTCACGTGTTAGTCCACTGCAAGTCACTTGTAAGCCCATTGTGGATAACCCATAAAATTACTGGCAGTACTGGAAAATAATTTTGTGCTTTATAGATCAGGAGTTGGTTCTCAAATTGTATATACATTCCTAATAAGGTGATGAAATTTCACGCTCAAAACGCTGGATTCTGCACCTAGGATGGAGTAACACTGTGCCCAGGGTTCCATCCCGTTGTAATGAATGGACATACAATTTGTAACAAGCAACGAAAATGATTCTTCGTAAGCATTGCAAAGGCAAGACAGCATCACAGAAGTGGAATAAGTCGTGCTTGCCTGACTGCTTACACCCAGGTTTACTTATCATACATTGATATATTTAGTTTTAATACTGGAGCAAGTCCAGAGTTAGGGCCATGAAGTTTATAAGTGCACTGAACCCCTCCCCTATGAAGACGGGCTAAGAAAGATGGGGTGCTTCAGCCTGGAGAAGAGAAGGTTGTGTGGAAACCTCCTTCCAGTATCTGAAGGGGACCTACAGGGAAGCCAGAGAGGCACTCTTCATCAGGAACTGTAGTGACAGGACAAGGAGTAATGGCGCAAACTGAAAGAGGGGAAATTTAGGTAAGATATTAGGAAACAATTCTGTATTGTGAGGGCGATGAGACACTGGAACAGGTTGCTCAGGGACACTGTGGGTTCCCCAACGCTGGAAGTGTTCAAGGCCATGTTGGATAAGACCTTGAGCATCCTAGTCTAGTGGGAGATGTTCCTGCTCATGGCAGGGGGTTGGGACTAGATGATCTTTAAGGTCAGTTCCAACCCCTTAACATTCTGAGTCATTCTATATACACGTGTAGTTTTTTTGAAAGTAAATATCCATATAGGTTCCATGAGCTAATTTAGATCTATCAGGAAACTCTTCCAATGCTTTTTTTTAATCTTCAAGGGATCTTTTCTACTAGTCTAGAAGTTACAGAATTTCAAGAGACTTTTCTTATGGAGTAAGTACTAATACAGAAAGACAGAAACTAGATACTACAAATCCTTTTGCTTTTCAGTATAAAACCCAAAAGTCTAGCTTTTGGGGAGAAGAGACTTGGCAAATAGTATTTCTTCTAGTTCTCAGCAGAAGCAATCATGACCTCAGGGCAAACATTTGTTTTCCCTACCTGAGTATCCCTAGCCATTGCATAAGAGATTCTGTTTATCTCCTTTTCTGCAATCATGAAGACTAAATTCCAAATAAAGCACCACATGAGGGTATACAGACAAATCATGCATGAGTTTTTTCGCTTGGGGACTTGATTATTTATATATTTGCACATTCTTTTTTTCTTGGTCTTTGTTAAAGTAATCTAAATGTTTACATCTTCTTTTTCATTTTAAGGAATTTGCAGCAGAACTGATAAATGGCGGAAGAGCCATTATAGGAGGCAATGAAAGACATTTCATTGTAAGCAAATAGAAATGTTATGACCACAGTAATATAATAAGGAAAATAATCCTTTACTAGCCCTAACAAACAACTTTTAATATAACCCAACACTTGATTATACATTCACTGAGATTCTCCTGTTTGTTCAATAACTAACTTCTAATGGCATGTGGATTATAATTAAAGCTGGCAAGCTGTCTGCTGTGCAAATAACAAATGTAGTTGCCACAGGAAGCTTTGAAAATGTGATGTGAAGAACATACCATAAAAAATAGGCATTATGATGATGATGATGCTCTGTCATGTTTTTGAGCCATCAGTCTTTGATTCAGCCAAGTTTTCTTACGAAGGTAAATTTTTAAAACCTTGATAATCAAAAAATGAAGCAATTTTCTTCTTAGAGAGTTTTAAAGAGCAATTCAGTAAAATGATATTTTCTTTTTCTAAACTTTGATTATATAATTTTTTTTCAATTTTTATTATAGCTCAATTTTAATCAGACTCACAAACTTCTGAATACTCCTACAGACACTAAAAATTCAAATACAGCAAAAGTAATACATTTCTCACTTTACAAGAGGAACACTAAAGGTATTTTCATATATATAGATTCATTCATTTTTTTCTTTTTGGTGTCAGAATTGTGCTTTCAAAGAAAATCCCTTAATTACCTCCACTCGTCATGGCTGAAATCAAATTAAAAGATGTACTAAAAAGTACCAGTTTAATGCTCTGGTTGCTAAAGAACATTCAGTCCATGGGATCAGACTAGAGGTACCACAAAATTACTGCTCTGGAATGTCTGTGTCAGTCTGCAGCACCACCAAAATTGCCTCAAAACACAAATTGTCTGCAGCCGGCAAGACTTTGTCACTGGTTAACCATTCTCAGAATACCTCGTTCTGAACAGGAGTGCAATGCTCTGATAGAACTTTTCCCTTTTCCTGCTTGCAGAATAGCTGTCTGCTTCTTTGTCAGGCAGGATTAATACAATAATTTCAGATTCTTGTGTGAAGTAATTTGAAGCAGTACAGGAAACTACTTTTCTGCTTTATTAAAAAAAATTGAATTATTTTAGACATTTTTTTCAAAGATTCAAGAACATTGCTAAAAATATGATGGTTTTTTAATATTTCAATTAACTGAGTCTTAGCATACTGACCCATATATTGGGTTTTCAATTTATTTCTGATCAGTTTCAGCATTTTGCTGGCATTTCTAAGACACAGAGTTAAGTGTGATCTCTCCTTCAGATCTTAGTGTGTTGGAGCCAGAACTTCCTTTATTCTGCAATACTGCTCTTAGAGTTGATGCATATGACTTGCCTTTGAGAAAAAGCAAAACAATTTTTCTTTTGAAGTGCTGGTACTGCCAATTAGCAAATTTTACCCTTGTTGACCAATAGGTAACTAACTGTAGTTCTTTCCAGTAACAGAAATCATCTTCTCTCTAAGAGGACTCATATTCATGTTCTCCACTTCCCAAGAACATACCCAAATTATCCATGTATTGTAGTCAGGAAGTAATTTATAAGTGATACTGAACGACTTCCATCTGTCAATCTTTTACAGCCAATGGTCTGGGTTTTGTTTTTTTGTAATCTTCTGATGATATAAATGGATAAGTTTCAAACATCAGTTTTCAACTTAGTTACTTAACATAATTTCGGCCCGTTTGTGAAATATTCAGGGTACCCTTAGTTATATTTAGGAAGCCAATGTTTGTTCTTAGGTTTACTAGTTTTGGCTGGGATAGAGGAGTAACTTTTCTTTATTTAGCTTGTATGGTGTAATGTTTTGGATTTGTCAAGAGAACAGTGTTGATAGCACAGGAATGTCTTCATTATTTAATTATGTAGTTCTTATAAGGTATCAGGGCCTTTCCTGCTTCCCATGCTGCCCCACCACTGCACATACTGGGGGTGCACAAGGATTTCAGAGGGAACACAGCTGTGACAGGTGACACAAACTGAAGCTGGGGGAAAAAGGAGGAAGGGAGGATGTTTGGAGTGATGACATTTTCTTTCCTAGTAACGGTTACACATGATGGAGCCTGGCTCTCCTGCTTGCCCATGAGAAGAGGTGAATAAATTCCTTGTTTCGTTTTGCTTGCATGCACAGTTTTTGTTAATTTATTAAACTGGCTTTACCTCCTCCCCTCAGTTTTTCCAATTTTACCCTCTGGATTCTCTTCCCTATCCCACTGGGGAAGTGAGCAAGTAGCTGTGTGGTGCTGAGCTACCTATCAGGACTAAACCATGTTAGGCAATTGTGTTTCTTAATGTTCACTAAAGAGGTTTACTGTGGAATACCCAGCATGACTTTCAGTTGGTTTGGGTTTTATTTTTTTTGGTTTTTTGAGGACAGCTATCAAGGGAAGCACAAAATTGCAACTGCAGAAACAGATGGTCACATGATGAAAAGTAGTTACTGAAACATAATATAATACGAAGTACATTTTAAATGTAAATCCTGATTGTGTTAAATAGTGGTGCCAGCTGTTTCAGCCTGCAGACTGCACATATTGGTGTACCCTGGGAATCAGCAGGTGCTGCTTGCTCTGGTAGTATCAAATTATGAACAGAAAGTTTTAAATGGACATTTCAGCTGTCTATGGCTCTGGGACTAGCAGTATATGAGAAAATGAAGTATGAAAACCTGAAGAAGGAGTTATGTTAATGGAAACTTTTAGTTTTACTAAATTAAAATGAGAAACTGGAGTTGAATTTCTTTCCCATTCATCTTTTCCAAACTTTTCTACTGTACATTTATCTGTGCATATTTTTATATGTAAAGATGTACACTTTCTGCAATAATCAAATGTAAATGGCTACATATAGGTTGCTATTTTTTCTATAAAATCCACAATCACAACTGCCACTGTCCTACAAATGCTGTTATGGTGGGCTGACCCTGTCTGGATGCCAGGTAACCACCAAGCTGCTTTATCACTCCCCTCCACAACTGGATAAGGGAGAGAAAATGCAATGAAAGGTTCACGAGTTGAGATAAGGACAGGGAGAAATCACAAACCGATTACTATCAAGGGCAAACCAGACTTTAATTGAATTTATTACCAGTTGGAATCAGAGCAGCTTTAAAACACCTTCCCCCCACCCCTCCCTCCTTCTTGGGCTCTACCTTCTCTTCTCCAGCAGTGCAGGGAGACAGGAAATGGGGATTATGGTCAGCTCATCACAAGTTGTTTCTGCCACGGCCCAGGGAGAAGAGTATTTCCTCTGCTCACACGTGGAGTCCCTCCCATGGGAGACAGTTCTCCATGAACTTCTCCAATGTGAGTTCTTTCCACAGGCCACAGTTCATAAACTGCTGCAACGTGGGTCACACTTCCACAGGGTACAGTCCTTCCAAAACAGCCTGCTCCAGCATGGGTCCTCCAAGGGATCACAAGTCATACCAAGAAACTTGCTCCAGCATGGGTTTCTCTCTCTATGGGTCTGCAGGTCCCCCACCTGAAGCCTGCTCCAGTGCAGGCTACCCATGGGGTCACAGCCTTCTTTCAGGCATCCATGTGCTCCAGTGTGGGTCTCCTGCATGGCTGCAGGTGGATCTCTGTATCCCTGTGGACCTCTATGGGCTGTGGGAGCACAGCTGCTTCACCATCGGCAGCAGGATAATCTCAGCTGCAGCACCTGGAGCACCTCCTTGCCCTCCTTCTCCACTGACCTTGGTGTCTGTAGAGCTGTTCTTCTCACATGCTCACCTCGCTCTTCTCTGAGAACAATTACTTCTGCACTGTATCTTTTGCTTTTCTCCTTAAATATATGTCCTGGTTCCAGCCAGGACAGGCTTAAATTTTGTTGTAGATGGAAGGGGACATGGGTAGGCCTTGGAGTTTATTTTATACAACCTCATATCATTTTCCAGAAGCAGGGAAAGGAGTCCCTTCTGGGTCACGTAGTGTGGCAGAGGGAGCAGTCAGGCATTGTCATGTTCTCCATGGGGGATAAGCAATAGCATGTGGATCATTCACCTTTTTTCCTGTACACTCTGTCATTAGCATTGTTGCTGTTACTGTTCATTGTCTTATTTCATTGCTGTTTTCAGTAAATTGTTTTTATCTCAACCAGTGATTTTTTATCTTTTGTGCCTCCAGTTCTTCTCTTTAGCCCACTGCAGCAGGAGGGTGAGCAGGAGACAGAGTGATCAAGTGGCACATGGTTTGGAGTGTTTCAGTGGGAACACAAAACTGAGGAATATGTTTCCTAAACCATGACAATATTTTATCACAGAGGTACCTCTGCCATCTCTGATTGGCTCAGCCTTGGACCGCAAAGGATTCATAATGGAACCAGCTGGCATTGGCTCTGTCAGACTAAGGGAAATCTTCTGGCAGCTTCTCACAGAAGCCACTCCTGTAGAACCACTCCCACTACCAAAACCTGGCCACACAAACCAAATATATTCCACCTCTCATCCACACAAAAAACCCCCAGTCCTTGACTTAGGATAAACATGACTTAACAAAAAACCAAAACGTCAGCGTGGTACCAACATTTTTCTCATTCTGAATCCAAAACACAGCACTGTACCAGCTACTGTGAAGAATTTAACTACCCCAGCTAAAACCAGGAAAAAGGTAAAAAGAAAATCTGTATTGCCTTAGTCTGATCTAATTTTCACACATTTTAATGTATGTTAATACATCAAGGTGTAGTAAAAACTGCACAGAAGCTACTCAGGAGAATAACAGAATGTAAATAACTATATTAGGCCAAACAGAAAAAATATCAGAAAAAAAATCCCAAAACGTCCCAAAACCTCACCAAATTTTCTCATTGCGGAAGATATTTGTCATTGAAACCAATAATTCAAGTTGATTCTAAATAACACTGTTGTGACTTTTTTTCTTTTTTAACCCTATCTTGTATAGCTCACTCCTCTTCTTAGGAACCATAAAGTATTCCCTAGAATACAAGGAGAGGAGTCAAACCCTGAAACTTCTGTCTTAATGAATGTTACAGAATAGTAATGCACTTTTCAGTGAAAGACAAAATTATATATATGTGCCTCTTTTTGAAGAAATATGTATTTCTTAAATGCCTTATAGAATGACTGCTTTTATCCAGGGAAACAAAGGAAAAAATTTATCTATGAACCTTACAATTTCACAGCGACCACTTTTGGGATGCATAGGGAAAAAAAAAGCCCAGAATACAAATACAAGTGCAACTTTTTCTCAGTCATTGTTTAAGCAGCTTGCCTAGTGTCATAACAATTTTGTCTTATTCTTTATGACTTCACTGCTCTTGTCAGTCACATTTAAGCACACTACAATAGTGTCAGCTTTTATTTTTAGAACCTTCATGCCCTGAAGTAGTGTATGCTCCAAAAATTGCATGCAATTCCCTGGTGACACTGTTCTGAGAATCTAAAAAACAGATCAACCTTGGATTCTTCTGGAGGTGACAGGGAAGTTCTGGTAGTACTATGTGTTTCTACTTAGATTCAAGTGTTTTCTTATTTGTCTGATTGTTCTTTCAGATACTTAAGTATGAAAAAATGTATTTTTGGAGGGATGGAAGATATTTTTAAATATAGACTGAATTTGACTAAAATAGGTCTAGATAAAATAAAAATAATAAAAATCTCAATACACGTTTGCTGAAGGAAATGCTCCAGAAATATGGAAACAGTGTGACATGCAAATGAAACTTTTGAAGTCGAATTAGCATTTTTCTTGCTGTAGATGTAATTAATTTAACAATAGGAAAAATGCAAAGTGGAAAAATTTCATCACTTCCATTATGAAAAAGAATCAGAAATGTCACTTCATTCCATCAGTGATATGTGGCATCAAGACAGTATGTGTAAACATGCTTTGTAAAGATCTGTGTGTGTGCATGGTTTCATTCGTTCAATTCGTACATTTGCTTTGATCAGAACTATTTTCTGTGATTTGGCCATTACCCTAAAAAATACAGTGTTGGCTCAACTTTGTAACCACTAAGTTTTCTGCACAGTGAAAGAATTTTCTCAACAGATATCATTGGCAGCCCATATTTGGAAATGTTTCATTTATTTTTTCTTTGCTTAGAATTAACAAATGGTTAATTAAAATCATAAAAGAAACGATTGCATAAGAAAAGATTGACTTATTTTCTTTCAACAAAAAACATCTGTTATGCCATAAAGTTAACAGTAACACCACTTTTTCTTCTCCACACTGCAAACTATGGCTGTCATCGTCCCTGTTTTTCCGGAAGAGGACTGTCTTTCCTAAAGAAAACAAGAGTCACAATCTATGTGTGATTTGGTTGGCAAGATTCTCTATTAAAAGTTGACCCAGATCCGGCATATCAGATCTTTAAGTAGGACCAAGTGGTTTATTATAGAAGGCTCTTGAAACTCATAGTTTTTACACAATCTGATTCCAGATTGGGGAAGTGAATTTTGTTTTACTGGTAATGATAATTCAATTTTATTTCCACTACACAAGTAATTTTTTTTTCCAAAGATACACAAAACAAACCAAAAAAAAGAAGACAAAAACAATCCCTGAAATATTTTTCTCTGCGTATTCTAGTATGAAGACCTCTGAACCATTGTTTGCTTTTGTTATTTCATACTAGTTATCAAGAGAAATTCTAATTGAAACATATATTTAAGGCATATATTTGAGCTCAAACATTTTTGTGAAGTAAAGTACATGCTACAGATTGCATTAAATGCCTCTAAAATAAATTGAAAAAGCCCTAGGAATTACCATTTGCATTGACTGGTATGACTCTATGACCTTACTTTGTCAGAATTTGTAACTAAAACAGTATAGTATCTACAAAACCAAAGCAGGATCTCTGATTATTTTTGCAACTTCTCATATTCATTATTTTACATTATTCACTAACTTTATCTTTGATTCTTGTGCTTCATTTTGATGGCTAGATACCTGAATGAAATTTCTGTCTAATAAGACCTTTTCATTTTGACTGTAAATATTGTCAAATAAAACATTAATATTGAATTTTTCATGGTGTTCTTCCCCCCTCCCCTCCTTGAGTAAAAAATTGAAAGAACCCATTTTTTATTTGAATATTTTATTTGAATATTTGGGTTTTTTTAAAATTACCCTCACTTTCTTGTTCTCATGTCAGTTTTCTTCCTTTTTTCTTCCTCCTACATTGTGAGCAAATTTAGTATAAAAGCTGAAATGGAATGCTATTATAAAATAATGTTACCATAGCAGCGAAAAGTAGTTTCAGTTTCTCACCTACAGCAAAAATAAAAGGTGAGTTTTGTAGGATTCTTATCAACTACAGAGAAGGTAATCAGACAAAATTAATCTTCATCAATAATGAATGAGCTGCTCATATAAAGACAAATCTGTGCTGATAAAGAAACCATCCTATTATTTCCTGGAAAACTAGAAGTTGTTTGAAATAGTAAAAAACCTACTGCAGAACTTGCAGATAAAACATTCTTATTTTTAATCTCTGATATTAGCAAAAAGATTATCAATGCTTTCTTGAATTCATCATTTGTATAACAAAATTGCTGTAGCACCTTGGAGGGGTATCATATTCATCATATGCTAATTTATCAGTCAAGATATTGAAAGGGGTTTTTTTTTTGTCTGTTCTTGACAGTTTACATGTATAGCATCAGTGACTGGGGATATATTTGGAATAAAGCAACATAACAGGTTTTGGTTTTAATATACTCTAAGATATATTTATTCTGCTCACAGAGTTCATTTCTGAAATTTGGGTATTAAATCCCAGCCTAGAGCTATCACCCAAACAAAGATAAATAATGAACTATTACTAGGAAAGTGCAGGTACGTTTTGAATGCCAGGTGTATTAAAATCAGCTTATAAATAGGTGATGAACCAACTGTGAAAAATAGCATATATATGGATGAATATATATACATTATCTATCCTTTCTGGAAGTTTCTACTGTGATCGTGACATGAAAACTGTAATATGTCTTTAGTGGTCAAAGACACCCCCTATAGAGGTGATACTTTTAGTGAGTGGCAGTTTTGCAGGGAATCACTGGATTTAATCTATTTTTATCAATTGCAGAAATTTGACAGTGCAGGAATTACTATATTGGCTTCCATGTGTATAGAATTTCATCTTTCATGATCTGTGGGGTGTGAAACAGGCCCAAGTATTGTCATTAAGAAGTTTTAAACAGGTGTGTGGAGATTGAATAAACATTACTTAGAGATGAAAACATATGTCTGTTTCTTTTCTTTATAAAGCAGAAACAAAATCATACATTTTGCTCATAGGCCAGAAAGGTTAAAGGAAAGTAGATTTAATTATTCAACACCTTCATGCTAGAGTTCTCTGTAAAGGTGTTGGGTTGGGTAATTATCCTCTTTGAGAGTATTAGCAGAAAAATAATCATTCAACCCATCATTAATTTGCTTTCTAGACACCACATATTTTCGTTTGCAGCTTTAACCTGTGTCGTAGTTTCACCCCAGCTGGTAAACACCACAGAGCTGCTCACTGACTCCCCCACCAGCAGGATCAGGGAGAGAACTGAAAGGGCAAAAGTTAGCAAAGCCATGGACTGAGATAGACAGTTTAATAGGGAAAGCAAAAAAAAACAATAATTAATTCACTGCTCATGGGCAGGCAGGTGTTCAACCATCTCCAGGAGAGCGGGGACACATCACATGTAATGGTTATTTGGGAAGACAAGTGCCATCACTCCAAACATCCTCCACTTCCTCCTTCTTCTCCCCACTTTATACACTGAATATGATATACTATGGTCTGGAATATCCCTTTGTTGGAGTCACCTGTCCTGGCTTTGTCTCCTCCCAACTCTCATGCACCAACTTCCTCCCCAGTATGGCAGTACGAGAAGCAGAAAAGGCCTTGGCTCTGTGCAAGCCCTGCTCAGCAATAACAAAAACATCTCCTGTATTATCAACCCTGTGTTTAGCACAAATCCAGAACAGAGCCTCATACCAACCACTGTGAAAAAAATTTAATCTAACACAGCTGAAACCAACACAAATGCAATTATATTTTTTACTTATCCCTGTGGCTGGGCACGGAGGAAGGATTGCTGCTTAATAAGGGATGCCAGAATTTAAGGATAGCTCTTACAGGAAGATGTAATGACAACTAATTTTCCATTCATTCCATTCTACTGAGTTAGGGATGGGATATTTTGGTAATTGTTTTGTTTTGTTTAATTTTCTTCTTCTACTTGGTCAAAATAGGCTGTCTTAAATATGGGAACACAGGAAATGCTGGTTACAAAACCCCTCTGGGATCAAATATTCTTACTCATTTCAAATAACCTTATCATATAATCCCATCCACATTTAAATCAATCTCCATTTTAGAACAAGAGCTGTTAGCCCCTGATTCTTCTTCCATCTCCCCTTCTTACTTATTTCACAGTCTTGCTTTTTCCCAGAAAAAAGAAATCACAGAAACTTTTTACTACCAGCAACGTTAATCTTGCTTGGTAGGCAATATTAGTAGAGATGTGTAATTTTAACTGCATAAAAATAAATCCAAAAGAATTTTATTACAGGAAGGATACATGAGATATCTGTCTCAGAGATTCATTCCTCATGGAAGCATGTTTCTGATTTTCTAGAAAGGCATATTTGAAAAGAAAAATTAAAAATACAAATACAGTAACATAATGATAATGAAAATTACAAATTCTTTGTTCTTCCCAACTCCTAGGACTCCTTTAAATACGTTATTTCTCCTGTTTCTTTTGAAGACTTACCTCATTTTTTTTTTCCCTGTGGTAAACATGCTCTTAACTTTTAAACATGGGCTTTTAACAAAAACAAACCAAAAAATACACTGCCTGTCCATTCTCTTCTCCACCATTTTTACATCCATTCTCCCTTTCATCTTCAGATCCACTGACTAAATCTTTGCCCTGACCTTCTCTGTGCTGAAGCTCTCTTTCATATCCTCTCTTATCTGACATCTTCTCTCTTGGGCTATCATCCATCTCAGCCTGTCTGACATTTCTTTTTGGATGGTTCACTGTCAGCTCAGTGTGAGTATGCTAGAGACAGAAGTGACCATTACTTTTCATATTTTTTTGTATTTATCATATGCCTGGAAATCATAGAATCTCTGTCTATTCTAAGTTCTCCGTGTTACATAAAAAACTAAATTTCTTAATTTCATTTAAGTATTAAAAATAGCTCACTATGAGAAAAATAAAACAAAAATGTTTCCCTATATGCTGATATTTTATAATACTCAGTATACTGCTCTAAGGCAGCCCTTCAGGCATTTTAAAATGAAGACGACTAAATTTTTTTTGGCTATCTAGCCCCATTTCGTGAAATTTCTGACTCAGCTCTCATTTCTGTAGGTAGCTTCTTATTGTTTCCTTCAAAGTCTTTCACAGTTTCCTTGTGTTTTCATATTAGATTTGTCCTTCTTTAGTGTTCTACTGTTTTCTGTCTAAACCTTTTTTTTTTTTTTTTTGCCTATTTTTCCAAAATGACAATGTTTCCAGAGTATTATCCTAGCTTTGGCCATTGTTATATAACAGACAAAAAGTGAATGACTGGTCTTTCAACATACTTCCAAGTATTAGACTTCAAACTGGTTGATATTTATGATTTCAGATGTATTCTGGTTATATGAAGTTAGTTGAATCCTTTTTCTTTCCCTACTTAAAGTATCTTGGATTGAATATTTCAAAAAAGTGAGAGCTTTGTTTGTATTAATATTTTCATATTTCATTATAATAACTAATTTATAACTACTTTGTAGTGCAATGTGGTAATACATGAAAAGACTTCTAATAAATTTCTGTTTTAGAAAAGTCCTTTACTTCAAAGAAAAATCTAAATATTATATTTCCGAAATATTTTTTAAACTAGATGGAAAAATGCTGTAACAGATGTATTCCTTCAACTTAGAAAAAGTGTTACAGTGAAGGCTTTTGTCTTTTACCAACTTTCAAACCATTTTCTTGCAAAACACTCTCTATTTCTTCTGTCTGATTAGCACCTTTCTACTGGACTGATACCACAATAATATGATTCAACACTATTAAAGTACAACATACATATCATAAGTTTTAAATTTTTATATCACAGCTCGGATGTTCAAACATGGATTTTTTCTTATACCTCAAGTAAGTTAACCATCCATCTTATAACAAAACCTGATGATTTTGAATGCTGCCATTGTTACTACATAGTTATAAAAGCAAATTTATGACAATAAACTTTTCATATATTTATTGGGAATATACTTCCCAGTCTAGAGCCACTGGTTTAGTCATACTTCTTACTTCACAATTGAATTCCCAGTAATGTTTTTGCTAGTAGTAGAGTAGTAGCATGATAAATAAATAACATTGAATAATAGGAATTACCATATCCTTCCCATTTCAGTCACTGATAGTTCCATTATCCGTTATGTTCTCTAAATCCCCGTGGTTCCTTGGAAGAGGATGACAATAGATCCTTTATAAAATCTGATTCATCCAGCATACTGTTGTGGTTTAGCCACACCAGCACCTAAGGCCCACATAGCTATTTGCCCACTGCCGGCCACTGGGATGGGAGAGAGAATCAGAGGGGTAAAAGTGAGAAAACTCATGGGTTGAGTTAAAGACAGATTAAGAAGTGAAAGCTGCAAAAGCACACACTAGCAAAGCAAAACGGGGAATTCTTTCACTGCTTCCCATGAGCGGGCAGGTGTTCAGCCATCTCCAAGAAAGCTGGGCTCTGTCACACACAGTGGTCACTTGGGAAGACAAATGCCATCATTTGAAAGGCCCCCCCTTCCCCTTCCCCCTGCTTCCCCCAGCTCTATATGTTGAACAAGATGCCATATGGTGTGGGAAATCCCTCTGGTCAGTTGGGGTCAGCTGTCCTGCCTGTGTCTCTTCTCATCTCCTTTTGCACTTTTGCTTTATTTTCCAACAATATTTAGACTTGAACAGTACTGCTTTCTTTAGAATGTAAAAATACCTAATGCACATAATTGCAATATATATTCAAACTAGTACTGAGTATAAATATTAGTAATAGATAAAATAATCACTGCAGAGATGTTATATTTTAAAACATTTTAGAAAAGCATGTTAAACAACACTAAAAACTGAACTTTCTAGCTCAACACTGTAGCTAATTTCTCCACACAATTAGCTTCATAACCAGAAAATAGCAGGCACATAGGTATTTGGGGGATTGTAATCACCATTCTTTTATTTTATCTTTTTTCTTTTTCTGTTTTCTATTTTTTTTTCCCAATTGCTACTGCTGTTATCATTATAATTTCTATGTCTTGATACTCGGGTATGGATAATCAGAATGTAACAAAGCAATGTAATGAGTACACAGAGAATGTTATACCTAGAAATAGTTTCAACTTAAGTACTTATAAGTTTTAGCATTGGCAACAATGACCATGAAATTCAGAATGAGTTGAGGTCCTAAGATGAGCTCTTCTGATTGTAGCTCTTAGTTGTCAAAAAGAAAAGATATAGAATCACAGAATCAGTCACAGAATGGTTTGGATTGGACCTTGTACAGGGTCATTCCTGTCTGGATGTCGGACACCCACCAAAGCCTCTCTCTCACACCCCTTTGCAGCTGGACAGGAGAGAGAAAATGTAACACAGAGTTCACGAGTAAAGACAAGGACAGGGAGAGATCACTCACCAAATACTGTCACAGGCAAAACAGGCTTGAATTAGCAATATTAATTGAATTTATTACTAAAAATATCAGAGCAGGATAATAAGAAGTAAAAATAGACCTTAAAATCATCTTCCCTCTACCTCTCCCTCCTTCTCACCTCTACATCCTCCCTGCCAGCAGTACGGGGAGACAGGGAATGGGGCTAATGATCGGTTTATCGCAGGTTGTTTCTGCTGCTGCTCAGGGACAAGAGTCTTTCCCCTGCTCCAATGTGGGGTCCCTGCCATGGGAGACAGTTCTCCATGAACTTCTGCAGTGTGAGCCAATCTCATGGGCAACAGTTCTCCATGAACTGCTCCAGCATGGGTGACTCTACCATGGGGTGCAGTCCTTCAAGAAAAGCTTACTCCAAAGTGGGTCCTCAACAGGGTCACAAGTCCTACCATGAAACCATGCTCCCACATGGGCTTCTCTCTCCATGGGTCTACAGGTCTCTGCCCGGAACCTGCTCCAGCACAGAGCTCACACAGGGTCACAGCCGCCTCTCAGGCATCCACCTGCTCCTACGTGGGTCTCCTCCACAGGCTGCAGGTGGATCTCTGCATCCTTATGGACCTCCATAGGCTGCAGGGGCTCAGCTGCCTCACCATGGGCTTCCTATTGGCTGCAGAAGCATCTCAGCTCCAGCACCTAGAACACCTCCTGCCCCTCCTTTTCCACTGACTTTAGTGCCTGCAGAGTCATTCCTGTCACATGTTCTCACTCCCCTCTTCTCTGGCTGCTATTGCATCTACACAATAACTTTTTTTTTTCTCTTCTGAATTAAGTATGTTTTTGCAGAAATGTTACCACTATTTCTGATTGGCCCCATCTTGGCCAGCAGCACATTTGTCTTGGAGCTGGCTGGAATTGTCTGTCCTGGACATGGAAGAAATTTCTGTCAACTTCTGACAGAAGCCACCTCATGTAGCGCCTGCCAATACCAAAACCTGGTCTAGTCCCTTGCTATGGACAGAGACATTTATTACTGCATCACTGTCCAATCTGTGACATTGGAAAAAGGATATTTCCTTTATCCAAATCCTAACTGAACAACTCCTACCTTTTCCTCTACTGCAAGGCTTTTATGCTCTCCTTTTTTTACCCATTTATAAGGAAGGGACTTTTTTAGCATCAAAAACCCACAAATATAGTCCTTAAAAAGGTTAGCTGCTGACCTAAAAAAATTATCCTTTTTCATACATCTTTCAGTATTTCATATAGACTTTTTTGTATATGTTCTTCTGAGCAACATATAATTTAAGTGCCTACTTTAAATATGTCTGTTTAATGTGACCATTACAACATTTACAAGCTTACAATAATTTCAGTGTATTAAGAAAAATTGAAGGCAATTTTAATGAAACATAATTTTTTATTAAAAATTCGCTAGTTCTTCTGAGTAGCTTCTCATGTATTTGGCCCATTTATCATGTTTGTATAACGTGTCAGTACAACAAAATGTGTTGATAACAATATTTAAATAATTTGATCAAATTTATATCCTTGATTATCCATGAGGAAGTTCCATGCTAGCAATAATCTGAAATACTGTCTTTATAGCAGCCTTTATTGCTGTAAGCAGCTGCAATTGCATTCCTTATCTTTGCTACCTTTTAATGCACAGTGATTTTTAGGATATATCAGATTCTCACTGCTGACCATTACTGAAAATAAATTGGTTACATTTAACACCAGAAACTTAGGAATCTAATGTTCATTAGTGCTCTCTACCCCTTTGTGCAGCACAATGTTTTCAAGTCTCCTATACATTTACAACTACTTCTTTTGACTTCAACCATGCAATCACATTCCAGGAATTTATAGATTGCAGCTAACCAAAACTACTGCAAAACTAGGAGATCAGTGATATACATAGGTAGTTCTCTCTGGTACTCAGAGTTGTTCGCTTGCAAATCATATTCTTGGTATTATTTTATTTTAACAAATATCTGGTCAGTCAAATGCAAACCTTAATTTAAAATAAAAGTGTGTTTCTTTAAATATAAGACACCATTCCCACTGGCATTATTTCATATATGTCTACTTCTAATTTTTTAGGTTATTAACTTTATAAGTATAAGAAAGCACAGTTCTACGTAGACCAAATAGGTGTCAGTAAAATTTTAAAAATAACCTTGTTCAAAACATTGGAAAAGTTAAAATATCTTTAGAGAAAAAAGAGATATACAAAATTACATTTTCCAGGCAAGATTCACAGAAAACAGAAAGAAAAAATAGTAGGAAAATAATACCAACTTTCTTTGGAAAAACAAATTTTATACCGAATTTGTTGATGTACTTGTTGCCTAATCCAAGTCTTCAGAAGATAATTAATCTCATGTCTTAAATTACTGCCTCAATTTATAAGATCTAGATTATTATTAACATAGTCTCCCACTCCTCGTGGTCTTTGGTGGATTTATTCTTTCTCGTACCACATTTTTGAAAGAAATTAAGGTAGGTGTGACCTTTCACAGGTGCATCTCTGAAGGGATCTAAAGTCACAAAATTATAGACTCACTTTCTGTTTGATTCACGGAATGGTATAAATGTGGGTAAAATACTATACATTTAAAAAGAAGACTCTGGCTTGTGTCAAGAGGAAAGTTTCATTTAAGTAAAATTATTTATTTTCTTAGAAACAAAGACAAAACAACAATTTGCAAAACTTTATGTATGCTTTACTTTCCCCTATATCCCTTCACAGAGATATAGAAAAATATTAGAAATTTTTAGTTATTAAACTTTCTGTATGTATGAACAGTCAGTGAAGGATTTATTTATGCAACATTTTTGCACATATCATGTGCTGTCTGTTCTGTACTTAGAGACATTTGTGTATTTCTAGGAAAACCAAAATTGCCTCTTTTTCTTCCTGCTTTCTAATTCAATGAAAGAAAGTTCATATATGCCATTAATTGTGAGAAAGGACTTAAAAAGCTAATGTCTCAAAAATTGATCTCAATGTGCAGGTAAGTGAGAGACATGCAGGATAAATTTTAAGCATCAAGCCAATTTTATTAACAGTTATCAAGAATTACGTGCTCTCGTTCATCCTGTCATCCTGGACATTTAATTAGTTCCAGTGTACAGGAACACACTTCCACCACATAATCAATAAAGTATGGCATATCATCTTTAGTTTAATTTCCTCAGGGTCAATTAATTCTTTCATATTACATTCTTCACCCTGGAGAGACTAAAACCTTAGTTCTTCTCCCTCCTTCAGAGCAAAAAGTTCTATTTTCATGTGCTTTTGAAATGGACTATTTAACGCTTTTCTGCTTCAGTAACTGAGCAAAATGAATTCATATTTTTGTCCAACCACCATGCTTTGGATTTTTTGCCAAAAATGTGATTCCACAGTGCTTCAGACAATGATGGGCAGGTTAGAATTGTGGTTAGTGTACCAAATTCCCACTTCCATATAAGTATGTGTTTGAAAAAAATGGGGAAGAAAAATCTTTCAGTGTGTCAGAATTAGAAATCCTTAATTTGGAATCTTGAGGATTTCCAAGTCGAAGTCGTTTGCACTGTGGAGATGATAAAATAGCCAAGTAGCATATAATCATTAGTCAAGGTAGAAGACTTTATGTATCCCATGTTTAATTAAATATAAATGCAACAGTATGCAATTTCTTTATGCTATGCTTCCTAGGAATTAAGTGGTATGTCCAGTAATTATGGTTATTACTGGCAGTATAAAGTGTCTGATCTCTTCATAGTCAGGTAGAAAAGTTGTGCAAAGTCCATTTTATAGAAGATACAAAGAAACTAAAGGTGATCCTATGTTCCATGTATCAGAGATTCCTTATATGGTATAGAATTAATATCATAAAATCTTAGTATCATAAAACCTCTTGCAGCAATTCTACACGAGTCAGCGTTTTCTGAGTTTTTGTTTGGTTGGGTTTTTCACTCCTTTTTGTTTAGCATATACCTGCAGTTAAGTTTTTCCTAGTGAACAAGTATATGGATATGTGTATATTTGTTTATATAGGTAGGTATTTTTGGATGATTTGCAGGAAAATTGCCTCTTCAGAGATTTTCCCTTATACCTTGGACCTTTACAGTGGAATAATAGTATTGTAGAATAATAGAATTATTTGGATTGGAAGTGACCATCCTCCAGTCCAACCTGCTTGCCATGGGTAGGAACATGTTCTACTAGATCAGGTTTCCGAAAGACCCATCTGACCTTGAGTATTTCTGGGGATGAAGCATCCACAGCTTCTCTAGTCAAACAGTTCCAGTGCTTCACCATACATATAATATAATATTTCTTATATCTAGTCTAAATTTACTCTCTTTTAGTTAAAAACATTATCCCTCGCCTTATTATAACAGTCCATGCTAAAAATCTTGTACCTGTTTTTGTTACCAGCCCCCTTTCAGTACTGAAAGGCTACAATGAGTTCTCCCCAGAGACTCTTCATCTCCAGGCTGAGCAACCTCAACCCTCAGACTTTCTTCACAGGAGAGGTGTTCCAGTTCTCTGACAACTTGTGCACCAGAGTAGTGGAGTTTTTTACATTAGCTCAAAATTTGAAAATCTACAAAAATAGAAGCACCTACAAAACAATACTCTGGAAGAAAAAAAGCTAAACAACATTAATAAACAAAGAAACCAAAACCCCTTACAGAATATATTAGTTGCAACGTCTCATACTACCATTGCCTCATTTACAAAACTGAAGAATCTGTTCTATTACTCCTCAAACTGGCAAGCAATAGGTCTCAGACAAATGTGCAAGTGAAAAATAGATGTCATATTTTAAAAATGCTGTATCTCTGGAGAATTTCTATCTAACTTCCTGAAATGTAGGAGTTTAAACTCCTTCTGGTTTTACTGTTTCACCTTTCTGTGGATGTTTACATTACTAAAAACTGCTTAACACTGAAATTAGAATTCTCCAATCTGTGCAAATTTCTGCAAATAAATTCAGGGGGGAAAAATCGTGTTTCCGAACATAGACAAGTAGTAATGAGCAACTGCAATTCAATCATAATATTTTTATGTTTTCTTTCTATCTGCTTTACTTGTCATTAGGTGACTTCTTTCTTCAATTCCTCCTAAGCAGTTAGAATAGCTTTAAAAATGCAATTATCTTGAATGATAAATGATGTTATTATTGTTTTTCAATTCTACTTACTGATAACCTTTATATTAAAAATTATATGCAACATTTGGATAATGCAAAGAAACATTAACAGAACCAAGATAGTATTTTCTTATTTTCAGTAAAACAGAAATTGGTTTCAAATTTTACCTGAGTGTATTGGCAACCAAAAGGTAAACAGAAGTTTTCTGACAGAGTCATATTTCTGTAACACTAAGGAACTACCGGAAGGAAGAATAGTTTTTGCTGTGAGAATAATACAGATTTTGCGTTTTTCTTGTCTTCTCATTTAAAAAAAAGGCAAAAAGAAAAAGAATGGAGGTAGATGATTGGATAACAGGTGGCTGTCAGTCTGATTCTTTTCAAAAAAATTGAGCTCTGGTGAAAATGAAAATTTTGCTATCAGACACAAATATACAATGGTATCAATGCTGTTTAAACAATCCATAGAGTAATTTGTAGTTAACTATGTGTGGTGGTTTGATTCTAGTATATTACAGCAAACAGTTTGGAGCTGTCAAAGAACTTTGATGGTTGTACCTCTGTCTGAAGAGAAAAATTCACAGACATACTTTCAGCAGCTTTTAGAAGTCAAAGTTAGCAACACAGCTGCAAGTACTTGGTCTGGACATTGTTGATAAAGTAGGTAATGCAATATATATAATTATGTCCCAAGAATAAAATGTAGAATAAGCATAGCAATCCAACCAGCTCCTGATAGATTTCCATTTTAAAATCTAGTCTGTGGGCACCAGGCACCTGGATGAAGTACACATTAAATCTCATACAATACCACTGTATGTCTTGTTCTATCAAACTGATGTTTCATGTTGAAATTGATTTCATTGAAAATTATTTGTTTTCTTCAATGAGTTCTTGCTTCATGTGTTACTGATATATCTCAGTGTTTGAAAATATATTGAATAATATAATCAAGCGACAAAAAAAATTTAGCTATGACAAGAAAAATTTTGTTAAGTGAATTTACGTAAGTCGTATATTTATATCAAGCTGTTCTTGTCTTACTTGCTATCAACTCAGCCACATGAAAATAAAACATGAATGCCATCAACAAATTTGATGTATTTTTAATGTTACTCTGAAAAGTTCATAGTTACAATTACATGCTACCTGGGTGGAATTGATACATTTCTGAAAATTGCTTTTGACAAGTTAAACACCAGTTTCATTTTACGTTGGGTTACATTACTTTGTGTACTTAAAGCTTTCAAGAGCTAAGGCATGACCTAACATTTTTGCATTACTCTTCAGCATAGTAGCAGATACTTTGCTCCTGAAAGTTGTCTGTGAAGCCTTATATATGTCTTTCTGTATTGTGAAAACAAGGACTCTCTCCATAACCCACTGCATAACAGTATGGAGAACAAAAGAGAATAAGTACGGAGAACAAAAGAGCTCAATATTTTTTTTTTTTTAAACTTCAATATAAAATGCCAACTCTGGACAGGAGGAGAGCAGACTTCAGGCTGCTTAGGGAACTAGTAAGTAAAGTCCCCTGGTTAAAATGTTTTTGCAGGTGCTGGCATCCATTAGTGGTAGTCACTTTTTAAACATCACCTCCTAAGGGTGCAGGAGCAGGTAATTCCTAAATGTTTCAAATCAAGCAGAGGAGGCAGAAGACTGGCTTGAGTGAACAAGATTCTTCTTTTGGAAATAAGATGGTAAAGGGAAATGCATGTTCAATGGAAGCAGGGTCAGGTTATGTGGGAAGAATACAGAGATGCTGCTTGCTACTATAAGGAGAAAATTCATGTCACCAAAGCACAAGTGGAGATGAAGCTGGACAGAAATGTTGAGGACAGTAAAAAGAGTTTTTTTCAAATATATTAATGACAAAAAGCAGTGTAAAAGTAGCATTGTCTCATTGCAGGATAAGGATGGTCACC
This sequence comes from Callaeas wilsoni, assembly GCA_013398955.1. Taxonomy (NCBI): domain Eukaryota; kingdom Metazoa; phylum Chordata; class Aves; order Passeriformes; family Callaeidae; genus Callaeas; species Callaeas wilsoni. The sequence goes on from VWPU01004878.1 coordinate 51,317, forward strand.
TCACAAACAGGGACATGGAGAAGGCAGAGGGGCGTTATGCATTCTTTGCCTATGTCTTCAATACGGATGACGCACCAGGGGGGTCTCAGTGTCCTGTAAGAATCACCAACCCCCAGCTGACCCTGAACTTGTGCAGGATCTGTGTTACCACCGTTTCTGACCAGTCTTGCCTTGGCCACAGGCACATCTGCCTTGGAGCCAGCTGGCATTGGCTCTGCTAGACATGGAGGAAGCTTCTGGTGGCTGCTCACAGAAACCACCCTTGTAGCCCTCCCGTACTAAAAACCTGGTCATACAAACCCAATACATTTACAATTCTAGATTAGAAGCAGGCTTGTCATGCTACACCCTTGAATCTGGTTCCCCAATCTGTCCTAGAGCGGTGGTGAGAAAAGACTTTTCTCCTCCAGTTTTCCAGTCTGTTTCCTGTTCCTTCATCATCAACTTCCATTTTTCTCATGCTAAGTGCATAAATACGCTATCCTGACAATCTGTCTGAGGTTCTTTAGTTCACACTGTTAGCCACCATTTAGTTCTGCCTGCAATATGCCTTATCCTGCATTGTACCCAATATGGCATTCTGTTTCTGCACAAGCTTAGAAAAATCTTAATTCAGGCCTCTGCTGTTGGGAAAAAACTGAAGACAAGGAGTACCAAATGATGAATAGACTCTGAAACTGGTCATTTATGCCCATTAAATTAAAACATTACAGATTAATAATATATGTTAATGTCTTGGAGAGGGCAGTTTCAGTGGCACTTCAGAGTTTTTCTGAGTGGGCAGTTATCCATCATCAGCTCTGCTAAGAAACGTGGGAAAGCTGAGACAGTGAAGTGAACATACTCTTGTTTTGAGAGTCCAGTTACACAGGAAAGCTAACAAAGAGCTAAAGAAGAGATAAATATGTTTTCTTGGCCAAATATGAAGTTTTCTAGTAACCCAGAAGCTATCAACTGAGCAATAATAATTGATATTGTAGTGATAAACTAAAAAGAACATAGACAGTGCGTTTATTCACTTTGCAACTTTCAAGATAGTTCTTGTACCACTGTTACCTTATTTTGAAGCCTGAATTTGTTTAGCTTCAGCTTCCTGCCAACAAATCTAATTAAATTTTCTTTGCCTGATAAAATAATATTTTGCAACTAACATTCTTTAAGTGCTTGAAAACTGTCATTGAACCACCTGCAAACTTTTATTAACAAGGACTTAGATCAGAATCTCTGAATTTAGATCTCAGGGGAAAAAAAATCTTGTCAAGAATCCCTATGACTCTTTCTTTGCATCCTTAATTTTTGATGTGCATTTAGAAATGGAGATTTTACAACCAAAAGGGTTCTAAAGGGTTCTGATCCATGTTGGTCATTTATGGAAGTACTGAATTTTTCCTCCTGTCAAGTTACATTTTTATTCCTATTGGACCAACAAATTGGATAATAATGTCACTGGTTGCTTGTATTTTGTTGATTTTCCTAATGATCACAATCTTCTGTAAGCCACAGTTTTCAGAGATAAGGTTGCTGTACAGAAGATATAGCTTGTAATTAATTTTTCTTGCAATTGTATTGGGAGAAACTTTGTTCCACTGCAAAAGGCTTACTAAAGCACTCAGAGCACTACTTAATAATTTTTTCCCTATTGCTGAACACCTGAGTGATCTCCAAATAAAATGTGTGGATTATTTTCTTTCATTTGATTGTCAAGAATAATTAACAAATGGGTAAGAACAAAGAATCAAGATCTTCTAAAATGTTATGTCTTCATTTAAGTTTTACATTTACATTAAGATGCAAGTCATTTAGTAATTTTTAATCCACATAAGCAGTGTCATCTTAAATTCCATTCTATCTTTTGCTGAGATGTGTGTAATGGGTACCAGATCAAGTACCTTGTGATAAGGAAAGTGAATTGCATCAAAAGTATTACTAGTAAAAAAATAATTTAAAAAAAAAATTATCAGAAATGTTACCAGAATAATTCTAAAGGATGTTGTTTGTTTTTCCTGTAAACTACAGTCATTGTAGTGAAATAATTGTCATTGATGTCCTTCATTTATTTTTTCATCTTTTCATTTGTAAGGTATTCCTTATTTTGTCCAAGATTGGTGTTCTGGTGAGCCAATAGCTAAGATGCATCTGTAAGCATTTTCAAACAGTGCCACATTAGCTGTCTTCCAACTCTAGAACAGTTCTAATGTCTTATGACTTATTGAAAACCAATTCACCTGATTCTTTTGAAGCTCTGAAATGATAATTACTTCACCAGTAAAAATGTAGTGAGACAAGATGTCACATGCAATCATGATAGACCATGTAGTAAAACCTAAAGGGTTGTTTGTTGAGGTTTTTGGTTTTGTTAATTGGTTAGGTTTGTTTTGTTGGTTTCTTTTCTAAAAAGTGGTCTCATTTCTTTTCCTTTAACTGAAAAGAATGTGATCGAAGATAAATTGTGCCAAAAATAAAAGCACATATATCAAAATATAGCAGTTGATACAGACTGCTAGAGTGAATTTCTTGCCTTGTTACCAGTGTTCTGCTACTGACTCCCATCAAGACAGGATTATACTCCTTTATACAGTAAGATTTTGATGTGTGAGACAGTTTGCTTCTCTAGAAATACATAGAAGGGTTTTTTTAGCACTTTAATGGATTCTTTGTTCTCCAGCCTGTAAAATTCTTTATCTGGGGATTTGTAGAAGGCCTAGGAAAAAGCTGCATTATTTCATAATTGAGCTGTTTCATAAGACTACTAATAGTAGTTATATTCAACCAGCTTTCTGTAGCTGGCACTCAATTTAGTCATTATTTGTCTAGTCTAACATAGCTACTTGGACAAAAATCAGACAATAACTATCACTAAACCCAGTTTTATTTAATATACAAATATATTTGTATATTACAATAATAAGCTTCATACAGAAGCTTTGTGAGATTGTTACTAAACATATACAGAGAACGAGAATACCCTGTTCTAAAATAAACAGCTAATTAGCCACAACTCTTAAAAAACAAACAAAAAAAAGTAAAAGAAGGATGTTCTTCTAGCATCTGTCATTTCCTTGAAAGCAGAAAAGGATATGAAATTACAAAAGAGCACACTATCTTTGCATTTACTGTCTTATTTTTTGCAGGGTTGTGAAAAACCCTTTGTTTAGAGATTGAGGTGAGTGGAAGCTTTTTTAATGGAATTGAAGGTCACAACAGATGATTTAGTAGTTTTATTGCCATTGGGAAGAGAGCTCAGTGTAACCTCAAAATGAAACAGCAGTACAAGTGATAACAAAAGCAATTATAACATACATGATTTAGGGTCATGTTCCTGTGTTACATTTCAATTCAGTTAAACTAAGCAGTCCTTGGATAGTATTTGTTCCAAACCTAAAATTCCCTAAGGCTATTCTGACAAGACTAGAAAGAAATCAATTCATACGTAAATGATAGCTTAAGCAAAGCCTTCAAAACTGGATAAAAAGTGTATAATTGCATTATATTAATTCAAAGCTACATTTGTCATAAGAAAAATTCTTCACATATTTACTAAATTATAATCTTGTTATGGTCAAGATAAACATATATAATTACCTTCTCACTTTGAAATAATGCTTCACTTACAAAATCCAAGTATGATCAAATTGGAAAGTTTTGCTTTCAGCAACATTGAGTCCTACTGGTTTCTAAATAATTTCTATAAAATTGCCATCCAAAACTAACTTGTAAAAAATGAAAACTCAACCTGTCCCTTGAACAGGCTATGAACATCTCAGGATATTTGGAATCTGGACAGAGCCAGATTCCAAAGTATAGTGTATGTGTATATATATATATATATATTTTTCAGAGCTAATCATTAGGCAACAACTTGATGATTGTCACACTTAAATTCTACTAAAGTAAATGAGTTTTAACTATGTAATTAGTACCTATGTTGTACATAATACATCCGCAGAGAGATTATCACAGTATAATCTAACCTTAATTTTGAAGTTTCCTTTACAGAAATGAAGAAAACTTTGGACTTTTTATATGAATATTTAAAAGATTGAAGATTCTTTGTGTTCTGACCTTGTTCTCCCTATTTCTTTCTTTTTTCATGCACTGTTGAGGAACACCAGACAACCAGTTTCATCTAGATCGCTAACATTTAATGACAGCTAAAACCAGGTGATTGTCAGCTTTATTGAGTGGCAGAAGAAAAGACATTACTTGAATATTCTAGTTTTGTTCTATCAAAGGACTTATTTTTCATAGACTGATGAATAAACATTATTTACTTCCATTTCTAAACACAACATTTTTACACAGAATGCCTATGACCAACAAGGCAGTACAAGGAATGAGCAACATTGCCTTTACTTATTCCTTTTCTTTTTGGTATCTTTAATCAACCGGTCCTCCTCTGGCAAACCTCCATCTTCCTCCTTTACTTCTTTGCATTATTTTTCTAAGAGCCATGTATTGCCTCTACCAATAAATCTCTGCTGAAAGCTACTATTAAGTATATGAGACTTTCCAGAGAGCAAAAGAACTTGCAGAATTAGTAAAACACAGCTACTGATGTGAAAAACTGTATCAATTAGTTTAGTGTGCACCAATAGTATTGGAAGAATTTTCAGCAGGGGTGCTGATTTGACCTATGAAGACAGTGTTACATTAATTATATAACAAACATTAAATTCTGTAAGAAACAAAGAAACAAAAAGAAAACATCTTCCCTAAGTGGTTTGTGGCTGTTGAATGCTTCTGCCACTTTTTAACCACTAAATTTATGTCATAAGTAATACATTAAGCAGTGTCATAGAACTTGGCACTGGCAAAATATATTTAAATTGCAGCTCCTAGTACACTTTTATTCCATTAAAACTGCTCTCCCCAATAAGCCTTGTGCACAGTTTGGGAGAAAGGCCAGGAGCTGCTCTCAGTAGGCAGTTTACTGAAGCCACTCTTTTCAGGGGTCTGAGAGCCTAATGGCGTGGCTGTGGGCCAGTCTGACAAAAGGCTGCAGTGCCAAGGAATCGCCCCAGTAATTTTTTAGTTATTACTGCAACAATCTAACCTCAATAACCTTAACCAAAAAGATAATTTGTGAGGAACTTCAAAGAGCATGTGATTTTTTTAAAAAAATCTTAACACTAAAGGGAAAGAAAGAAAAAGCATTTTGCACATTGAACAAAAATTATTAAATTAAATTAAATTAATTAAAAATTAAATTAAATTAAATTTAAATTAAAAGACCATACTTAGAATATTAGCATAAAGAATTAAAAAATTGGTCTGAGTACCTATTGCTTTCTGTCAAATCCAGCACCCCTTCAAATTTTTGTAGAGGCTCAGAAGAATGTAGACCAACTTTTTTTGGGTTATATCATTTGATGCGTGTATACATATGTAAATATGCATGTGATATTACTATGACAAGATCTTTGTTTTATAATATTTATCAAAGATAGTTAAAGTTATATCTTTACAAGAAATGAAACCATGAGGAAAAAGTAAGAAAGACAGCTATAGAGAAACAAAGGAAAGAAAAATCACCTTAGGATAAGTTCTATTAATTTCTTATATTTTGAAATGGGTCTTCTAGGAAAATCATATAAATAGGATGGGGAAGTAGTTACGAATGCAAAGGATACAGCAGATTAAAAAAGAAATCCAAGAAGATTAAAGGCTTCTCTTGTAAAAATCTTCAAGGAGATTCCAAATTATCAGCAGATAAATAAAGATACGCCTGCATTTAGAAGGTCGGCGTACGTAGATCAACAGGGAAGTAATCTGTGCCTGGAGATGACTGTTGAACAGGATGGTTTTGAGAGAGAGCATTCAATAACTCATGGAAAAGCTCAGCCTATTAAAAGGCTACCAGTAGAACTAATGTGATTTTTTTTCAGGGCCTCAACATTCTGTGAAGGATATGGGAATGGCATGATCCACAAATATTACTTAATTAGTTCTGTCCTAATTGCTGTTGTCCTTAGCTGTGAGTGTTGAGGAGGAGAAGAAGGGGAAGTACATATTCTTTTTCCTTCACCCATAACATAGGATGTGAGCGAGTTTTCCATAATCACCTTATTGACATACCCGAATGAACATTCTCATTCTCCACTAGAAACACTGAAGAGACATTGGAGGATTATAAGGAAATAGCACATTTTCTGCCAGGCCTGGAAATAGGTTAAGGATACAAAAAAAAGTCTGTACAGTGCTGGACTAAAGAGAATCTGATAGCAGAGAAACTGGATGAGAAGTTACCTGTATTTTCATTAAGAAGGTTATAGTCTGGATAGAGAAGACTATTTTAAAAAATTGGAAGAGTCTGCTTAGAGTCCAGCCTACTTTGAGGTAGAATAGACCATCCCTCTGTTCATCAAAGAACACTGAAGACTTTCATCTCTAAAACTTATGCATGCAAAAATACTTAAGTTAAAAAGTCTGTCTCAGTTCATTTTCATCCTAATTCATGCATCTTTACAGATTTGATCATTTCAGTTCTAGCTATTCCCTTTGAATTATCAGTCTTCAAAGTTTTTCCTGAAGTTAGCTAGCTCTTCACCAGATGTTTGCACATACATAATGTAGTATAAAACAAAGAAATCAGAAAAGGTAGTTCCACCAAGAATGTTTGCAGTCCCAGGTAGATAAAGACTATTTCTTGTTCAAGACTTTCCACATACAAGAAATCTGAGAGTTTACTGTTTGTCTTCAAGCCAGTTCAGCCAAAAATATAACATTTAAAATTAAATAAAATTGATAAGACTCACAATTAACTATATTCTGGGTGGTATTCAAGGCTTTTAATTTTTTATTTTCTCTCCGTAAGAATCAAAATTTACAAGCTTTACTGTGACATACCAGCCTATTAATTCCTCAAGTCCAGGTTTTGTCAAAATGCTTAATGATTATTCTTTTGCTTCTTTTTTATGTCCTGTTTTGTTATGTTGAACCATGAATAGCTAAACTAAGTAACTGTATGATTTGTACATTAACTCATGATATGCTGAAAACAAACAAGTAGCTGATTAGTTGAAATTTCATTCAGATCAAGACACAAATATGTGGATGATTTCTGAAGAACAGGCTTCTTGGTCATCTTTTTATCACAGATGTATGCTTTTAACTGAAGAAAAGAAATAGGGATTCTCTTGATCCAATTGCTTTTGCAAGTGCTGCCTTACTGGCCGTGTTCTGCTACTGGAATTTCAGGTGGAGTTATTCTGCTTATGATTGTATTTAACTACGTGCTTGTACTTGAACCTAGAGCTTGTGTTATGCTCAAACAGAACTTTTGTGAGCCAAATAAAAGAAAACCAAAAGCTGCATCCCTTTTTACAGTTAAATATACACAGCTAGCTTTTTAGACTCATAAATGGAAATAGCTTACAACAAAATTGTTTACAGATGCAGTCATTTGAAAGCAGAACTGAAAAAAAATAAGCCTTGAATGGTTTTCAAGAACAAGCAGCAGAGAAAATTCCTGTGTGTGTGCTCTGATACAATCAAGCAATAGAGATTGCAAGACTGCATGAGCACCTGACGTTGGGCATTAAAAGCTAAAGTATTAAATTGCTGAAACACCAAGAAGCCTGTGTCATCTTGTTAAGTGCTGGATTTGTAAAGATTTTAAAAAATAAATCTGCCAGAATCTGTGTGAAACCATTTGGAACATTTTCCCATCAAAATGCAAGGTTTCAAACCAGTCCAGACATGCAGCTTAAAACAGTATATTCCTTAACTGATAATTGGAACAGCTGTAGAAACCAGAGTGTGCAAGATTTGAGCTGAGAAGGGCAAGCTATGCAAAAGATAAAAACTGGAAAGATTAAAACAGACCTTGACAGATGGGATTTTTTTCTACAATGAATCATAAGCAAACAAGGAGGAGCTTGCAGAAATAATTGGAAGAAATAATGTGACAATATCTATCCAAAGAAGGTGTTATCTTTTAGTAATCAGGGAGTTAAAAAACTGTAAGAAGAGTAAAAACAGACCCAATATTTAAAGAAATAAAAAAAGGTAAATGCTTAATGGATAGAATTTCTTGAACTGAATATTGAACTTATTTTCTTTGGTGCGATATAAGTTGGTGCAATTTTGAAGCAGTTGCATAACAATCAAAATGGAATCAGAAAGTAAGCTAACAAAACAGAACCTGCCGCTGTGTTGGCAACAAGAGCCGTGTTCTTGTTTCAGTTGACACTGTCAGAATGTACAGCAAGCTTCAGGACTCCACTGTTACATGCTTGGTTCTTATCTACTGCACAGGGAAGATTTATGTACTGTGAAATACTGCCTTACACATTTTGAAATGATGATCAGAGTTAAATTTTTCAGTAAGGGCACAGAAAAGAAATTGTCACATTTCAGGATTAACAGTTGTGTATATGGTACAGTGAAATAAAACTGGATTTGATCTACAATAAGGATTTGCACTTGAGAATTCACGCATTGCCTTTTCAATGGTAGGTTCTCTAAGTCGAGATCACTTAGAGCATTTGTTTATTAAAGACTTCTTTTTTTGTGTTTCTGCGACTAAGTAGAGAATAAAATTTAAACTAAATTTGATCATTGGCCTTAGTTCTGTTTAAAAGCAATGGAGATAAACAGAGTATATTTTTTTTCTTTATTTTCTATATTATTTGAGCCATTGTTCATTAATCTACTTTCTTATCACATCTTATTTCTTTACAAAACTCAGTTTCAGATAACAACTCATTAATTTTAAGTGTTTGTCATACATATTAATTATAAATAATGTTCAGGATCCATGAACATTTAAGAACATATATTGTTTATGTTAATTAAATGGTCCTCTCTTTTTACAGGAAGGCCTCAAAAATAATAGAATCTCAAAAGCAGCATTGGGAATTTAGAGAAGAATGAGTTATTAAACCAAAACTACATCTTATTTTCTTCATTTAAATATATTTATATGTGTGTGTGTGTGTGTGTGTGTGTTTTCTTAAGGTAGCACTGGAAATACTACTGAAAAAAGGTATGATTTTTAATCTACAGTTGTTTGCAAAGTTTTGTCTTCTACATGCACAGCTGATCTAGAATTACTTGAAATAAGTTAAATGAATGTAAAGATGGAAGTAGTGAGAAAGAATTGAAAGAATTTGCTTCTGTAGTATACTGAAACTTTTCTGAATATAAGAAGTAAAATTGATTTTATATAGCATTGTACTTGCTGAGAATATGCATCCTGACCTATACAGTAAATCTGATGCAATCAATGGAAGTAAAACACTGTATAAGATAAGAGAATATGAAATTCCAGAGGCTTATATCCTCTGTTACTAAGCTTCATACTTAAAAATTGTTATGACAAATTTGCATTACAGCTTCATCAGTCTGAGTTACTTTACTTTTTAACCCAAATTATCATTGTCTTCTATTGTTGGACTGCAGATTCAACCTCTACAATAACCTCTGAGTAAACATTGTCAAAAAAAGACGTGAATTTTATGTCTATTAAAAGTGTTTATTGGGATTTTTTCTCTGTGTCTACTCGAAAAGAAATATATCAAATATAATTTTTTTCTATAAAAATTTAATAAAATTTGCCTGAAAATTGTCACAGCTAAACATTATATGAAAACAGAGCTATATTTCAGCTTAGTGTTTTTATACACTTTATTGCGAAGAAAATACAAGGTTGTTATCAAGACTTAAAGGAAGTATGTGCTCTCTCATGATTAGATTTTAATTTTAAGAATAGTGTAAAAAATAGTCTTCAATATACTATTGATATGCTGTTGATATGTCCTATGATAGTGAGAAAAACATGAACATTAAAAAAAATGAGTGAACTTATTCAGATTCTTGAGCTTTAAAAAAATTGTTCTAAATACAAGTAATTAGAAAAAGTATATTCTTACTTTATCACTCAAAACTAATTTTTTGCAATTTCATCATCACTGTCTTTGACATGAAAATTTGTTTTGTTAGTAAATCTGCTTAATTCAATATTTTTCAAACTCTTCATTAGCATTTGTATTACAATAAAAATAGAAAAGGAAAAGCAAGTCTAAAAAATTAAGTTTTCTTTTTTCCTAAGGAGAGGCTATTCGTCAGAATGTAAATTGTGTATTACAATTTACATTGAGATGTGATTAGTTAAAAGAGAAGTTCTGCAACCAGAGTTGGTATTTATGGAGTTTTCTTGTAGCAAAAACCTACTCTTCATCAGATTTCCATCACTTGTGTACCTCTCAAGGAAAACAAAAACCACAGGAAACAGATATAGGATTAAACACTATGATGTATGATATGGGTTATCAGTATGCTCTCATAACAGCGTAACGTATTTTCATCAACTTTGAACTGAGCCTGAAATTGCTTAGTTACTCAGTTAGCTAAAAAAATTTTCTCATACTTACAATTTATTTCACTTGAAAGTGAAACATGAGGCATTACAGTTGCCAGTGAAATAATTCTTATGGTGGAACATTTATTTTTCTCTAGAACAATCTTGTCACGTGCCAGTGGACTATGGCACTCCACAGCATTAAAGGTAGGGTACCAAGAGCTAATAGACAGACATTTCCTAGGAATACAGCTAAACACCATGATTAGACTCAATTGCAAGTGCAAATGGGGAGATATATATATAAGGTCCTGTCACTCAGACTTCTTATTATATTAGTGTTTAATGACACTTTTAAATAAGTTCAGGTAGAATTGTGCTTTAAACAGAGCTAGGATTCCATTAAGAGGTGGCATTGTAGCCTTCTTCCAAACATCACTGGGAAATGCTGTTGCACCTTTTAAAATCTAAAGGCAAATATTTGCTGAGAAAAAGGAAGAACTTCAAACTTGAAAAATATTTTCATGAAATTGTAAAAAACTCTTTCTCTGAACAAGAACTATTATGAAAACTCTAAGACAGAAGATGAAATAGATGTTATTCTTTACCTTGAGTAAGCACTACAACTAGTCCTCAATATTGTTAAAAGAGGCATTAGGCTGTGGAACTTATGAACTCAGCCTTGGTTACTGTGCAGGGATTTCCTGAAAATGTAGCTAATTGCACAATTAGATCTGAACATTTCCTCAAATGGATGCAAATTGTTTGTCCGTGAAACCTAATTTCTTAAAGAATTTCTCATCAATGGTTAGTAATTGTATCATGACCAAGTAGTAGAAATATGATGTTAATCTTGAGTGCCACATTCATGAGTCATTTAATATAAAACATCAGCTTGATTATAAATTAGTATATACCAGAACTCACTCAGTCTGCACCTGAAAGGTGCTGACAGACATTTTCTAAGTAACAGTTTTGTAAATCTGCCATAGACTTCAAGTGTAGAACAAAAAATAAACAGCTGGGTTAGTTAACACTTTAGTGCCTTCTAACATAAGCAATTCAGTTCTACTAAAATAAGATTATAAAAGCCTTCTTTCTTTTTCCCAAAATGGGGGATATACTAGAGAATAAAATATTGAGGAGATGAAACAATATGTTTTATGAAATGTTTTTCAACATAGGGATTTTCTCTCATAGCAGAGATTTCATGAGCTTTTCATTTTATCACCAATGTCATTGATAAAGTGTGGACTATTGTGCCAATTTTGGTATTAATATAAAACTTACAAAACAGTAAGTTAAGTTTTTGTTATTTAGGATTTCAGTTTATTGCAACATTTTTAGCAATGCAGGAGAAGGCTTTGTATGAATTGTTGCAAGAGTTTCCTTTAGTCTTAATAATGATTTTAAAATATAGATAAGAAAACAGTTTGAAATTAATTTTTCACAAAGACTGAAGTAATTTCAATTTCTTCCAGTTCTCCTTCTTAGTGATGATATTATTTGAACTAATTCTTTGTCCAAGAACTACGTTCTACTTATTTACTATAAGCATTTTTTCCATGCAGACAAGCTCTTTTAAAAAACGTGGATTTGTTTTACAGCTGCAGATTTAGGAATCAGATTTTGCAAAGATTTGAAGTTGGTCAGCAATGCCTGTGAGTGCAATAGAGAAAATTGTTGGCCTATGAGAAAAAGATTAGGCTGATGATGGGGAAGAAATGTTTCAAAGTGGAGACAGGGAAGAGATCTTCATTGGGACAGTGTTTCCATGTTCGTGAATGTAGGAATGCAGAGAAGTCCAGCTTACAAATGAGGACAACAGAGATTTTCCACTATTCCATTTTCACTTGTCATTCTTCAATGAGGAAATATTTGCACTGTGCTAAGTGCCAAAGACAATTAAAAGATAAAGCACCGGCCCACATTACCCTGACATGTGGTCAATCCCAGTGGAATCCTGAAACTAGAGGACTAAATCCTGTGAGAGAAATAAACTGTAATCTGGCTGCCGTGCATAGAGATTCTTCATTTCTGCTTGGGCATCTGCTTTGTTGGTAAAGAAGACCTTAATTTTGTGTGAAGTCCCACAAGTAGGTCAACATTTCCACCAATTTAACTGCTTATACTTCTTGCAATTTTAGCATAGACTTGTGTTCTGGACGTATATTTAAGATAATATTATGATGACAGTATTGGTAGATAATTTCCACAACTTGTGATATTCAGAAGAATAAATATGAAATATAAAGGAAAGAAACAATGGCTGTGGGCAGCTGGAATTTTGTTTGCTATTAGCACCTTTACTGAGCACTGGGACCTGTAGTAATCTGTGGACTGTAAACACGTACTTACCTCAAACAAGTTTAGCCTTGTCCTGGCATGTCAAGAGATCATTATTAAAGGACTGTGGGAAACATTGACCTTAATTAACTGCATATATGTAAATTGCATTTGAGCACTGTCCTCAGTGTAGAAAATACTTGTGTGGCGTGTCATAACTAGCCTAATTAGATGTTTATGGTAGGTGAGGAAAAATTAAAACATGAAAATTCCTGCTTCTCTACATTCACAAGAGTAGGAGCTAGAAGTGACTCACATTAACAATTAAGATGTCTTCAATCAAGCCAAACCAAGCATGCCTTCAATGTCTGTAGTCCCAGATTCATCTTACTTTGGATTAAATAGATTTTTAAAGGTCATGTGGACATATATATAATTATTTCTAATATATATTGCTTTTACATATATATGTCTTTATATAAAAATGCATATGTAGCTTTCATTTACAATAATTAAATATGCTAAGAAAACAGGAGTTTCCATTAGTTATTGCATTTTTCACTTCTTTAGAATTTAAGCAGGATGTTCAGCTCTGTGCTCATGGTGTTTACTATTAAAGAATTAATTAAAGCACTCATATTTTAAACCACAAGGCACTAATATACAGTTTCAAATTTAATAGGAGTTTGGATTACTTTCAGGGCTCTCTTTCCCACTGTAATATCTGAGCACTTCAAATCAATTTGATCTAAAACATTAAATGTGCTTGCCCATCAGCGTAAAAGGTAGAGAAGCATGCCTAGGAAGTAGAGAAAGGAAGTATTTCAGAATGCCACACTGTTTACCTAAACAGTCTGACTGATAGTACAGGACTCACTAACTGTAGATGATAGGATCCATCTATCACTTTCCTACTGTCAGAGGGGTACTTTTCTGTTATTTTTTAACTATTTTCCTTATCAGTTTCAAAATTAGTGTTTGTACAACGCCAGTTATGTAAACCTTACTATATGACAACAGTAACGTGTGTCTGGTTGCTTTTTTTATTAACATAGAATCAGTGAAAACAAGCCTCTATATAAATTTTTTCACTTACACAACTCCCACCCATCAGATATCCTGTAGACATGGAATTTTCTAACAAGATATTCTTTAAAACTCCATTAATCATCAGAGGGCTTAAATACTCAGTAAGAAATACTTGACTAATAAATTTACAGTCAAGTTTCAGAAACATTTTCAGTTTTACATGGCCATTCTTGAGTCATGTGGTTTGTTTCATCTGTACAAATGACAGTTATTCACTGAAAATATAATTGTAACTGTTTGGGCTATGATAGTTGGCTACTGATGTTGCTTTCAGTATCAGAGCAATGCTTTACAACAGTGTAGGCTGACTAAAAAGGAATCATGCACCTTACAGACCTGAATGCAAAGGCTGACAATTTCTTTTAGAGCTCAAGAAGGATCAAAAGATCAATTTTTTTTGTTTGTTTGAATGTTTCAAGCTTGGGAAGGTGGGGGGCAATGAGGTTGGGTGGCAGAAAAGACAAAATACTAGTACATAACCTTTTTTCATATAAATTAGAAACAAATACCAGACAAACTTAAACATGTTACATTATAATTCAAGCAATATTTTATACATTCAACAGTAAGAGAAGAGTAACAGTATGGAATAAAAGTTCTTTAATTGTTTCTTAATTTTATAGAGTTTATTTCTCCTCCTTTGCTTTCTAAGAGTATTTTCAGAGTGCAAACAAACTGGAACAATAATTTGAAGCAGTTATGAAATTCAGTATCATTACAGAAACAAGGATAGATTAACTATGCATGTCTTCTCTGTAGTAGATACAAGCAAAGTCAAATCCAAAATATTCTTTAAAATGTGGCAAGAACTACAGCCTTTTCAAGATGGAAAATGCAAGACAAAAAGAAAATTGACAATACATTGCCTTTCCTGAATTATCTGTAGAGAATATTTTAATGTTATAGCAAAATTGAATGAATGTCTTATATACCAAATCATGTAAGCTTACAATACAGTGATGTCTTTTTAAACAACACCATAAAATAAATAGCAGATTTTTTTGATTGTTTTCAAAACTTTGTGCATATTTTGTCAAAGAGTGCTATTATAAACCAATTACTGCTACTGAAATGGATATTGGGATATTCAAAGACCTCTCTGCAGGCAAAGTAAAAAGATTTGGTGCACCTGTGGTTTAAACTAAATCACTCAGTGGTTTGTCTTCACTGTGATTGTTTTCACAAGAGAACTGAAGGGATAAATTAATCCTGAAAACAGTTCTCAAATATCAAGCATAATTTTCTACACCGTTGTGGTTAGATATCTTTGAAGGTACTACAGTAATAGGAATGTACCCACAGAGAGACAGAGTAGAGTGTTATATTCGACTACAAATTACTCAGGGGAAAAAAAAATGTCTAACATAGATATTGATAAAAAAAGGAAAGCACTAAGAGGAGAACAACAGCATATATTTTGTTCCTTAGGATATTATTTTTCATAAGGGTCCCATATAGTGACACTGTTAAAGAATGTGTAGTTTTAAGGTCAAAATTTTGACATTCTTACAGAAGTTGAGAATCGGCAAGCTCTTCAGGCTTAATAAAAATATTTACACTCTGTGAAATATTAGAATTATGTACATTAAAAATTGATAGGTAATTTATATCACTGTGTACTTAGAGTTCTTTTAAAATCTTGGTGGTCCCTGGCTGTGCTTGCTGGACGTATAACCAATGGATGAATACGTGCTGGGCAGTGCCACCCAAGTTACTGGTTACAGAAAGGAGACCTGTTTTAAACAGGAGGTCAACAGCTCTGACCAGTCAGATGTAGTGCACCATGAGGCGCTTTCTCCACATAGTGCTCAATCTCCCTCCCCACAACCCCTTCCCAAGTCATTATGCAAAGATTCATTACTAAATATAAAAATAATGTTTTGCCATGGTCTTCCCTTGACCAAATTCATGATCCTCTGGTTTTGCCTCTCCGTTTTTTGAACAGCTGTATGACTAAAGGTCTGGTATTTGACAACTTCCATGTGACAGCTAGAGTTTGGTTATCTGCAATCAAATATTGTGCATTTAAGTTCTTGGAGTTTTACTCTACTTTAGCTAAGAACTAAAATAATATCTGATGGTTGTTTTGGGTTTCGTTTGGTTTGGTTTTGGGTTTAGCTTCTTCATTTTGTCTTTCCTCTGAAGTACATACGACGAAAGCTGTAGGAAACTCGTGAAATAAAATAACAAAACACAAATCTTTCGTTACAAAAATATGCAAGAAAACTGTAGACAGTGAAGTAATTCAAAAATTATAAAATCAGGAAACAAAAAGACCGACTTTTTTCTCAGACTAAGACAGAGTGCCTCTCAGTTTGCTGAGGCTCCCTCAATGCTACCAGCTCTATGTATTTGAGACATAGACTAGGTGTTTTAGTGGTACTCCTTATTCTTTTGAGTGAAGATCAACTGACTTGCTGGTTTTATGGAATTCTTGGAAAATAACCACTGTTCATGTGGAGTCCTCTTTGTGTGAAATACTGAGCATGTAATGGGAAGATTATTTAAGAAAGCCAAATAAGTCAAGGTTCAGGATGTGTAATACCGATGTGCAATACTATTTCTGGTTGTGTCAGTATCGACAGGGGTTCATCAGTGAGACCCAAAACCTCTGCACTACTAAATCCGGTGACTAAGGATTGTTTCTGCCATGTGGTATTCTGGGTCTCAAATTTGCATCCAAACTTTGCATCATTTGTAAATAACCATTTTATCATGGTATTAGCAGTGGTAACCATGTCTGTAGATAGTGGCCATGACTGTTAATCTCCATGACCAATGTTGAACCCAAAATAAGGACTGTACTATGTTTTAGAAGGCATTCTGATACAGAATTTATTTGAAAGCCAAAGTCAGTGATATGAATTAAGCTACAACATATGTCGAACTGCCTTTGGTTTTTAGGTTTGAGTTGTTTGGAGTTTCTTTTCCGTGTAGCTTTGGTGGGGAGAGGGAGGATGTTGTTATATCATTAGTTTTAAAATTATATCAGGAACTATTGATCAAGAGATTAGCTTTTCTGTGTATGCAGTAGCTGTTTGTGTAGGAGGATCAGCTGTTTATAAAGGATCTGATTTGTTCTATTACTTTGTTTATTGGCTTATAAGCCTTCACTGCACTCGCTAATGTATTGTTTGGACACAGGCATTTCTTACTTATGCTACATTATGAATCCTTCACTTTGGGTGAACCTTTCACATTCAGAGAGTGCTGATGTGCCTTGACTTCCAGACAGGCAAGGGCACAGTGGAGTGCTGCCTTGCCAGACTGCACAGCTGCACTGGTAGCTACTGCCAGTTCCGCAGTAACTTCAGTGTAAATAAAGCAGTCTCTGAGCAATTTGAATTTGTTGCTCAACGTGACATTAGCTGAGTACTAGAGAGGCATTTGAGCAATTTTCAGCCCTGGAAGGCACACCTGTGTTGTCAGTATTTGAGACTTTTTCTGTTCTCCGTATTATTTTTAGAGTCGTGAGGTTCAGAGCCTCTTGGTTTGTGTATCTGTCATGGATCATTTATAATATGTGCTAGAATTTTGCTCTCTGTAAAACTTCCCCTCTCATATAAAGCATGATATATATGATTTTGAAAATTCAATAACTCCTCTTTAGTTTTGGTTCACATCAGGATTGGATTCTGAGTGGCAGCTCTAAAGCTAGATCTCTTCTTTCTATTTCTGTTCCAATTTACTGTGAATTCTCTTAAAAATTAAAAGTTCTGTTAATGAATTTATGACATATTTCACTGCAAATTATATCAAACTATATTTTTCTTCTCTGTTTGCAATTTTTCCATGTGATTGTATAGAAATTAATGTATCTCTGTTACCATTGTTACTCTTTGCTACTTATTTCTAACTCTGGCTTTACAATGTAATGAAATTGGGACATGAGACCATTGTATACATTTACATCTCCTTATTTAAAGTATAAATCTGTATATTATCTTAATAAATGCTCGGTGAAAAAAAAAAGACACAAAAATCTGTGAATATCTTGCTTTTGTGTCATGCCATTCAGATGGCAAAGGAAGAATAACCATCTAATTTCATTTCTGATGGAAAAGATTAAAGAAAATGAATAACTCAATGAAGTTAAGACAAGGTAAGTTTGCTACATGTCAAAATGTAGAAAATATAAAGCCACAGAAATGACAGCTTAATCTGCAATAGGTACAGGAAGGAAAAAACCAAGTGATATATCAAGGAATATAATCAATAGTGTATAAATCCATGACAGAGGTATTAGTTGGTACAGATAGAGCAGGAAATACAGAATACCTTTAAAGAACTGATAAAAGGATGCAGTGAGCAACTGTATATGAAATCTAAGGAATATGAAAAAAATCACATGAGAAGGCATTATTATAATTTATAAAAGTAAAGAAACAACATAGTATGTCAGACTACTCTCTGGACATGCTTGCTAGACTGCACGCAAGCTGTACAAGTCTTATGTGAAGGTCAATGTGTCAAAGGGTTTGATATATTTAGTCTCAGTAGAGACTTTGATATATTTAGTCTCAGTAGAAAGGTTTCTCATGGACTTGTATATGAGAGTGTATGTTTTTTCAGGGGTGCATGTGTGTGTAGAGGAGTTTTCAAAGACTACTACCCATAACAAAACCAATCTAGATTATTCATTATGAAGATACTGATGTAAAGATTGAGGATTTGGCTGATTATCTCCAAACTGATAGGGACTAACACAGGACTATTTTAGCTAAAACTGAAGTGAGGTATATTGGAGAAAGTTCCTTTGCAAGATTTCCTCCCCTCATCCCATTTTCTGAGCCATATTGACTAAATATTCTTTCCTCCTTAGTACTCTAAGCAGTAAATAAGATATACTGGTCTTTACTTTTATGATATTGTTCTCTTATACATCGATGGTGTAATGCTGCTGTTACTAACAATACTATGTATTGTTAATAAGGCATAGACAGGAAAAAAGCAAGATTTTAATGAGTTTTTTGTGGGTATGACAGAGATGGGCCCTGCTATCTTCAAGGTAACACCAACCATATGTAATGATATGAGGCATGACATGCAAAAAATATAGTAAAAAGAGCAGAAAAGTAGGAGAATGAAATGGAGCAAAAAGAATTACAGTACTTTAGTTAGATTACCTATGTGATGTTTTAGAACATGAATAAATGTCCTGACTATTTAGGAGAAAAGTAAACAACATTAAATAAATCATAGCCATTAAGCTATTGAAAATTATAGGTGCTTTTTTAGTTCCCAGTCCTACTATTTGAAACTGAAGGAATTACTGTTTTGGTTGGTTGAGGGGGTTTTTTGGTGTGTGAAGGCATAAGATTTCTTCTCATTTGGAATGATATTTCAGACAAGAAAAGGTCAATTTGCTGGCTTCATTTTTTTTTCCTCTGTAAACTAAGCTTTTAATTGTAATAAAATGCACCCTATTTCTCCCTAAAATCCTGTTAATCTTTTATTTTAATGCTGTAATCCCATCTAAACCCTGGCTGGCTTCAGCACAGAATTTCACTTTTCCCTCTCTTCGCTAGTGATAGAGTCAGAGAATAACTTTTGAAAGGAAGAGTTATCACTCAACATCTAATGTTAATGGAAGATATACTTGGGGAAAGAGTTCTATATCCTTATAGCAGTTTCAATATTGAGTCTGACAGGCTCTCTGTTTTAACAATGGTGGACTTGGTTTTGTGGGATTTGTTTTGTTTTGTTTTGTTTGGGGTTTTTTGTTTTGTGTTTTCCCTTGAAATCTCTTCATGTAGAAGAGTCTATGAGTAGTAACATCTTATTCTTATACCAGAAAACAGTGGTACTCAGTTTTATTGGCTCATTTTTCTTCTATCCATTCTTGACATACAGGTTGATATCCTCATAATAGTTGTATCTCAATGAGCGATATTCTTCTGATGTTCTTTATTGATTTTAGGCATTGACATAACATGAACTATTTGCATAGAATATGTTGATGGTGTGTTACTGTAGAATCAGTACCAATTTGGGAGTCTGTAGCCAACTCTTTTTAAAATCATCTTTAATATAGTACTTGAATTGTCTTCACTCTAGGGTTGTCAGAACTTAAAAAAGGATTTTCCAAATATCCCAGCTGCATCCTCTGAAGCCAATTTTTGCCATATAGTTTCCATTTCTTGAAGAATATGAAAGTTTACCATGTAACTAGATGCTCAAACGAATAAAAAAAAAAACAACAAAAAAACCAAAGAAAATGTGGGCCATATCTAGATATTTTGGCAAAATAAGCTGAGTAAATCAGTATTGGTTTTACCAACCTGGTAAGATAGATGATTTTATAAATAGACAAGATATCTTGATGCCTTATTATTGTAATAATTCCTAAATTAATGACTTTGCTGTTCCATATAATTTTACTGTATTAATGACTTAAATATAGGGCCACCAATGTCAGCATTTATTACTAATAACTGAAAAATGTAATATCAAGTGAATGTTCAGCAATCTTTCTGCTGGAATTTAATGAGGGTGAGATGGTAGATACCAAGTAAATTCTTTGCTGCTTGCTGAGAGTTAAAATATAAAAATAGAGAGAAATACTAACCCTTCAGCAATCATAAATCTGTCTCTAAATATTTGCAAACCTGAGACTTAAATTCATAGTTTGAACCTCAAATACATTAGTCTCAGTCTTCCCCTGGAGTTCAAACAGTAGCCTCTTTTTTCAAAAGAAGATGAAGAGAGATTCTAGAGTTTACACTTTTCTCATTAGAACAGTGGTCCAAGAAATGAGAACCTTTGCAAAGCTACCTCCCCACAAGTGCAAGATCATGAGATGGCTTCCCTTAACTCCAAACTTATCTTTGCTTTGACACTCAGGTCATCCCTGGACACAGAACATGTATCAGACTGAGAAAGGCACACCACACGAGCCTCTCGAGTCTGTCAGGAACACCCCAACCATGCAGATACACACGTGTGGTTCTCACAACACCACCGTTCTGACAGGTCCTATGGCCATGCTCAGTTCATACTTGCAGGGCATCTCACTGATATAAATCAACACCCCACAGCGGAAAATAGAGATATTTCTGTTGTGTGGGTCTGAGTAACAACACAGGAAGAACTTAGGTTTCCAAAATAACTAGCACACAATGAAACTAATTTTTGTTATAAAATGAATATTTTTCTAGAGCTTAAATATTTAAGGAAAAATATGAATATTTTTCCTTAGAAATCAATAGCTAAATCTCATTATTATACATTAGTTTCCCTTACTATTTTTTATTTTCATTCATATTTAAAATGTCTGTGTATATCAATTAATACAGACAAATCTGCAGTTGTCAATGTAAAATATTGGCAAGAACCAGTTTTTCACTTTCTGAATGCTATTGATTAGATTTGTTTCTATCTCAGTCTCTCCTTATTCTATTTTGCTTCAGCTTTTTCTGCTTCAGCTTGCTTCAGAAGCTTTGCTCTGGTAGAATATAGAAGAAATGGTAATGGAATGCATAATAGCAAGTATAGGTGTGCTTGATAAACATTGCTCAGATGTACACTCGGAGTGAGAGGATAACTTTGACAATCTATTAGACAAAAAAAAAAGTTGTTTTTTTCCTGTGAAATCGTCACAATTTTCTGCTTCTTATATCATAAATATCAATAAATGCTGATACAGTGACAGGAAACACAAACACTTGTTTAGATATGGATGTTTTGTTTCCATTTTTGTCTAAATTTTGAATCTTTTTTTTGTCACAACAAAAATATTAGCATATTAAAAATATCAGTTGCTAGCCTTTCTTTCTTGAGTGATTATCCGATCAAATTCTCAGATTTATTTGACAAACCCAACACTCTAAAAAAACCCCAGACATTAGACTCTAACCATTATTTACTAAGAGAACAGGATAATTCATCAGAAGCATATTTTCTGGAAAAAAAAATGCATAAAAGACACAATTTTCTGTTCAAAATATCCCAAAGCATCTTTCCTTAATAGTCTATCTTCTTATTTCACACCAAAAATCAAGTCAGAAACAAAAAATGAAATATAGAGTTTGCTGGGGAGTAGTCCTTAGCAAAAATAGTCTTCAAGGTGCAGTTCATCAACATTTTACAGGGAATAACTATTCAGCTGATTGTTTAAAACTAACCCTTTCGCAGAAGCCTTTTCTCTGAAAGGCTAATTGTTTGCAGTGGTATTGTCTCAGTTTACTACTTCTTGTGTCGTTCCAGTGCTGCTTTAACAGTGTGGTAAATTTAACAGAGATTGTGAATGCTATGAAACTGACAATAAGAAACTGCTTAATAACTTTCTCTTGATATATTTTTAACTGAGATGTAGCTTCAGTGACTTAGAAACATTCTCATTAGAACAAAAAAAGTGAACATGAATTTTCAGTCACTAAAAATGATTAGTCTGCTTCACAGTTCGTAAAATATCTCCATCCAGTCTTTAATACTAGTTATTTAATTTATTAATTATTTCTCTTTTGTGTTTATCATTAGTTTTAATTCTTGCTATAAATGAGAGTGACAGTGCAGGAAATGAGGGGTGAATAGGCGAGGGGAAGAGAGCTTAGCTGTGGTTCTTAGCACTGTCAACTAATTCCAGGATATGAAATATTTCAAGAAATAAAAGGAAATTATTCCCACTCATCTTTTCTTTGTTCCAGAAATTCTCTCTTTTAAAGGAACTTACAGTCCAATATGAAGACATTCCAAACAAATAAAACTGCAAATAGAAATCTCAAATAAGGAAACAAGGAAAATAAACCAAAACAACATTAAAAAAAAAAAAAAAACAAAAAAAAATTAAAAAAAAAAAAAAAACAAAAAAAAATTAAAAAAAAAAAAAAAAAAAGAAAAAACAGATGGAAATTGAAACAAGTTAAAACTCTGGTGTTCTTCCTCCCCCCAAAAGCAAAATGAAATAAAACCTCAAAATTAACAAACCCACCAAAAAATCCATCTTTCAAAACCTCAAACACTAAGATGTTCTATCTTTTGTTATAGATTAGGAGGAATTACCTGCCATGGGAGTGTTTGTAACATCTTTTTCATACTGTGGGTTTTTATTCTGGTTCATAGACATCTCTGATTGTTGAATGTTCATTTTTCTTGATGAGGAGAGATAATGGCACTACTGGGAAAAATTACTCTCCAGTGCTATCTCTTTAGACTCATCCAAGAAGATCACAGAACAGGCCAAAGTCTGCCCTCCTATTCTTGATTTTTTTCCTTTTTTTGCCTTCTCTCAGGATCCCAAGCTCCATCATTTCATGCTCACCACAGCAAAGCTGCACCTAGCTTTTCCATCCCCACCCAGCACATTCTGGTGTGTAAGTATCAGCTATTGGGTCCAGCAGAGAAATTCCCTCCTCAGCTCTGCAGTCTCCTGTGCCAAGATATTGACATCAAAGAACTCTAGAAATTTTCTGCCTTATTTGTGTCATGCTGTGCTGTTCTTCCAGCAGATATGGGACCAGGGCCCGTAGGCACAAGGCTTCTTCCAGTTATTGAAGAAGGCCTCACCAGTGTCTTCCTCCTGACTGGTAAGTCTGTACCAAACGCTCAACACAGTGTTGCCCATGATGTTCTACCCATTAACCCTGATCAACAAGTTCTTACCTTGCTCATCACCCATCCTAAGGCAGAGCTCCACACAATCTCAGCTGTTTTCCCATGGAAAGGGGAAAACCTCCTCCTTGCCATCCCAGCCCATCCTTCACAAACTGCATCCATTCATGGCAGCATGCCAGTCATGTGAACTATGCCACCAGAGTTGCATGATCTTCTTTCAAACAGACCTCTAATTCTTTCTGTTTACAAAAATAGTTCTGTAAGTTTGAGAAGGAAAGGTTCCTATTCCCAAATAATTATTTTTTTAAAGTGCTTTCCTCATCATTCTCTTCCTTATGAGCATGTAGAAGATACAGACTCAAGTTCTTGCTTTTTGTAATTTGGGACAAGCTAAGAAATTAATTCACATATCATTTTAATATATTTAACACTTTTTACCTTTGCTAAGAAAGGCTGTCATCTGTGTGAATGCCCCATGTGGAGCTCCAGTCCAGAAGTCAGGTAACACATTTTAATTTGTTTGATCACCAGCTCCTTATGCAACAATAAATCCTTTTTGTTCAGAGCACTCCTCCTCTTTACCATGCTACTATATATAACCATGGAAGGAAAACCTTTTTGTGTCATTACTAAAGAATGCACAAAATTTGTCAAAAGAACAGGACTTGGATACCTTGGGACGTATGAGAACCATCTAAGAATATAGTCCTCAGAGTAAACACAAGTAAAAGCTGGTTCTTAGTGCTGCATTCAGCTCCAGCAGGTCAGCCTAAAAATTTTGCTGTTTGGTACCTTCCTCTGTAAATGCCTGGTTTCAATATGGTATCTCGATTCTCTTAACCTCTAGTTAAGGCAAAGCATCAAGTCGAAGTACTTGATGTTTTCCCTGTATTTACCTTTAAAAGATGTGATATTCTTAAATCAGCTGAAATTTAAAAGCATTTAAGAAATTGTAATATTTATTGGGAGTTACTAAAATAAAACTCAAAGCATGCATATGTTTGTGAGGAATACGGTCAAAGATACAGATAAGATATTAATATTATCCCTCTACTGTTTATTATGCAGCAGATTAAAAAAACCTAAATTCCAAACCTCTCTGAGAATTGCCTTTTAGTAGGTTTTCCAGTATTCTGTCTTCAGGGCACTAGGACAGACATCCATTTAAGTGCCATTGAAGCTGGTAGAACAGCTGAGCAGGCATATAGTTATGTCAGTTTTTCATAGAGATGTAAAGCTGATCATAGATGGTCAATAGTTGAGAGAGATGGTAAAGATCTTGGTCAAAAGTGTGAAACAAAAGTCAGAAAGATGGCTGAATAATTACCTTTAGAGATTTATTATTATTGTTGTTGTCATTCTTCTTCTTCTTCTGTTTTTTATTGTTATTCTTCTTGTAATTGGTTTTGTCTTTTTGTGATTCTCAATGCTTTTGAGAGACTGGAATGGTAATGGCTCGAATAATCAGAGTGCAAGCTTTGACCAAGCAAAGTGCGTGCCCAGGTGCAGAGGGCATGAACACCTGGCACCTCAGGCTACAAACTGGGTGTTGAACAAAATAAGGGAAGGGGCTGCTAAGAGGCAGATTATGCTCTTTAACATGCCAAAGTCGTTACCCAAATGGCTCAGCTGTGAAAACTCCTCTGTGGAGAAATACCGGGACATTCACAGGTAGCCTGAAGGCATTTATCCCTGCTCGTGGGCCATAATGGGCCATAAATGACTCAACTGCTGATAGGAGGCAGCTGTAACATCTCAGATCATCAAAGACTCTGGGAAGGATCCCGTGACTGAAGTAATGCATCATCCGCTGTAAAACTCCCTGCCCTAGGGAAAGTATCTGTGTGTTCCCACCTTAACTTGAGGGGATATAAACCCTGTGAATGGTGTATTTTGGTGGTTTCCCTCATGGGATCAAGACTGTGACCATCACTTTGACCAACAGACATTGAAATTGTAACTACCCAGTCTTGTTGTGCAGTCTATTGGTGGAGGGATCTTTCTGCTCTTTTCCTACCCTTTCTTTTCCTTCTCTATTTTTCTTAAGTGATATTTTTATGCTTCCATGTTTCTATATTACTATAGATAGTAACCAAAATGGCTACATACCTGCTTTCCATTGCAACCGAGTTGTTCTAAAATAAACCCTTTTTTTCAGTATTTGCAAACACCAATAACAGTGTCATTTCCCTCTAATCTGTCCTAAGGAATCTCTAAACAAGAACCTGGGTTACTCTTCTCTTCTGAAGTGGGTCATAACATTGCTGCTATAGACTCTATTGGTAATCTGATCTTGTAATTTTTTAGGTTTTTGTTGTTGTTTTTTTTTTTTTTCTCCAAAATAGACCTGTCCTAAGTAGCCTATTTTCAGGCTGAAAAGGGCAGTGCCTTTTCTGCATGTCTGCCTGTGTCTCCTTTCTGTTTCTCTGGAAGTGCTAGAAACCCCAGTATCTGAAGTAATTTCTCCTGAATGGGTCAGCAAAATCAGTACACCTTTGCAATGTTTCAGGCTTTCATGAAATCTGTATTTTGATGAAAATGTGTAATAATATGAATATCTTTGTTTTACTGCTCACGTAATGTCAGAAGTCTTCTACTGCCACTGGAGAATTTTTACTGGTGTTCAAAGAGCTACTTTACTAAAACTCAGGGTTGGAAGTTAGTTGTGTGACTCTTTTTGCATTGCTGTTTATGGCTAGATAAAGAGAACATTTTAAAAAAAATTGCCACAAAAATCTTGCAATAATCAAAACTTCTAAATACACAAAATATTATTTTACTATGGTCTGTATGGGATTGGCAGTGATACTTGTTGTTAGCACTCAGTGTTATGATTTTTGTACTAATGGAAATTTGGTTCCAACTCACAATACAGAACTGTATCTCATTCCAGTCAGAGACTCAGATACCCCTGATTTTAAAACCATTTTTGTTTGTTTCTGGAGGAGTCAGAGCTTTTTCAGAACTTGTCGAAATCTGTAGCACTCACTTCCAGTCAAGATACCCAACATATTTCTTCAGCTTTCTTAATTTTTGTGAAAGTTTCTCTCTTGGGAGATGCTTAAAGAAATATAAGATGACAAGTGCTAGTTGCATCACTTAGTGTGACATGCACTGATATGGTAAGGACACAGGGCAAAGGATTCTCCATAGATCAGATGCATGTTCCTGAACAGACTAAAATATAATCTTAGCAATTGCTTTACACTGGCTCATGTTTCCAAATATTTTTTTTTCCTACTAGGAAAATAGCTAGAAGATATTTTTAAAATAAAAATTAGCAACAGCCCTGACATTTCTTGGTTTTCTATATAGCATGTGCATGAAGATAGTCTCTAGTGTGGCTAATTCACACAAGCAAATTAATTCTGATAGCATCTGTGATGGACTCTGACAACTTCCTACATCCCTTTTGTCCTCTCCATACCATCTTCTTTATCTTCCATTATCTGAAAATTAAACCACACACACATACAATTTTTTTTCTTTTGTGTTTGCAAATGCAGGTGTTAAAAATGGTGTTAATGCATTTTATATTGTTTTCAGCAGGCTTCTGAATGGACAAGCACGTATTTTCTTGGCCCACTTTTTTTTTTTTTCCATTCCTCTTTCCCATCCTGATCACCAGTTTTATTAAGATGGACTTTAAGCTTGTGGAATTATTTCCACTTCATTTATAAAAATCATGGAAGCTCAGTAGAGATTAGTGCAAGATTATAAGTCACATATCTGCATATTGTTGTCCATTTCTCTGTCAGTACCATGAAGTTTACAAGCAGATACCTTTAGAGAGAGTAATATGGGGAGAAATGTTACAATAGGTTTATGTTTTTATTTATGAACCCCAAACTCCTTATGTTTTTTTTCCTGATAAAGAGGTGATAAGTAAAAAATTACTGGGAAGAGGTTTTTGATTTATTTTCCAGATTTCTGACTAGCTTTAATATAGATAGCAATAAAAGCTAGAGGGTGTCTCCTGAGGGATAACATGTATGCTGACAGCTGAATGCAACTAGGTTTGCATTTAAAAATATAAGGTTCTGGATTATCAAAGCCTGTTTGAAGTCCACGGAATTTAAAATATTTAAACAATAGTCTTAAGTTTCCTTTTCACATCAAACAAATTTGAAGTTATCACTATTAAAAGCTCAGAAACAGCACTTGAAATACACAATTACTGCTTCCCCATCCATAAACAGTGTATTTCTAGCAAAATTATAAAAGCTGTATGGTCTGTTGGTCTCATAAGGGCTCTTGGGCAGCTTGTGGAACCAGCTCAACTGAGGATACATGGTTCTGCTTCTGGCATGACTAATGCAGTTGGGAAATGTGCCAAGCATCAGGCTCTTGAGGGAGGAGGGAAGAAGAAGAGAAAGCTAAAAAGAGCCTGGAGGGGAAGATCCAAGCAAATGAGCCAGCAGGCTTCACCGGAACACCATTTGACATTTGCAGGGCTGTAATGTTAGAAGCCTGCAGCAATACTGAAGCCTTGCCACTCTAAGGGGCAGCTCTACTGAAAAGCAAGCAGTGAACCCCATGGGAACATGGCTGAAACATGGACATGAAAATGAGCAAGCGTAGCACATCAATCCTTGTGTTGCACAGGGATATAAAGCAGTTCAGGAACGGAAGCAATAGTGAGGGCCATTTGTTTATCTTGTAAAGAAAATGTAAGGGATTTCATCTTACAGAAAATGCAGGTAGCCTTTTGTGATGGGAAACAAAATTTTAAAAAAAATCTTAGCCAGCCTATTTCCCTGTGAATTTCCTTCTGAAGCATCAGTTAATGCAGAGGAACAACTGCCAGCAGTTTTTGTGTTCAGTCTGGATCCTTTAATTTAAAATAACCTGGCAAAATAAGGTCACTGATGTTGCTAGGAAAGATGCAATGCAATTTCTCTGTCTAAGCTACCTTGGTGAATATCAAATATAACTCTCCTTTTCAACGAAATGATAATTTTACATCAAGCTGCTGGCCTCAATGTCAAAGGGGTTAGGTTGGTGATTGCCCAATTTGAACCATCATTGTTTGTTTTCTCACTCTTTTTTCTTCCTTCTTCTGTATCTGCTCCTGAAATGCCTCCTACCTTGGGAAAACAGATCTTTATTTATAGAGCTGCAAAGATATTAAGGCTGCTAAACTGAGTGGGTTCTTTAAGGGTCATGGCCAAAAAGGCTGACAAAGCTCTAACTGTTTTCCTCCCCTAGAGAGAAGAAAAAAAAATAGGAAAAAAAAAGGAAAAAACCCACCCCAAACCTGTATCTTTTGTTCTAGAAGATGATAAAAACTACAGTACTGATCACTGACAGTAATTTGTCTCCAGTGTACTGCATGAGAAATGAATTATATGATCTTGTGACAACCGGCTTTCTGCGTGGCTGGGACATAGCATTAAAGGCTGTAGGATTTCAGAGGAGTTTAACAGTTGCTCAGCTGCAATGCAGGTAATTTGAATGAATTATTCTGCTTTTCAATATGCAGTGCGTAGGCATGCTCCTTCCTCTGAACTGGTCAAGGTTACAGTGTCACGTAGTGTATAATTTCGTAATCCAAATCTGTTACAGGGCACACTGGCTGAAAGCAATTTTTATTTTACAGATTTTTTAGGAGCTTTACACAGATTGTGATCACCAGAATACTCTGTTCCTCTGCTAGCAGGGCATTTCTATACAACAGGTACAACCCTCTGTTCAGCCAGTTCATACTGTCTCTTAGCCAGACATGGCTGCCTGGGATATGCATAGTATTCTGCATATGCACAGCAGTAAATGTCATAAGTACACCTGAGGGGTTGTTTATGTTGTGTGCATAAGATGTTTTTGTGCATAAGATGTGTGCTTTTCCATGTTTGATTTTTGGATTTTCATATTATGGTACAATAAGACTCAAGTTGCATCACTTTCTAAAAATAAAGCTATTGATAAACTGTCTCCTCACATTCTCCACAGAAAATCCATATCATTTTAAGTCATTTGAGTGTGTTCCAATTTACAGAGATTAAAGACAATGATAAGAAAATTAAATCACAAAATATAAACTTCTAAGTTATTACAATATTCCTGGAAAACTGGAAAGAAAAATTTGGATATGTTTAAAACTGCAATTTACTACAGAAAAAAAAAAAATCTTTAATATCAGTTTTATCACATTTCTGCTAAGTAAGATCATTCTGTGTAACAGCACTAGTAAATAAAAAAGCATTATGATGATTGCTCTCTTTGGGAAATATGTATCTATCTTTGCTGTCTTTAACCTAAGATTTTCATTATGCTCATAGTTATACCAGTACTGTTCTAGGAAATGGGATAACAAAGAAAATTGTTTGTAACTTCTTGGGGTTTTTTATTGTTAACATTTCGAAATCATTCTGAGAACTGACCTTCAATAAAAGGAACTGCTCTGTATTAGTTTATCTAATTTCTACAAAGGGTAGAGTCTTCCCTAAACCTTGTCTTTTGAATGTAACATTCATATATTCATAAATGCACCTTGCCTAACACTGTTTTGCTTTGTTAATCAATGAATTGAAGTTAGTATGAGAAATTTCCTGCCTACTTCTGAATGTTCTTGTTATTTTAAATATTGTTGCTAACAGGAACTGAGTATAAAGTACTTTACAAGACTTGTAAATGGAAGAAATATGCTTTTCTTCTTATATCTGTGCCCAGAAGCCCCAAATTTTTTTATATCAATGCAAACTATCTTTTGTTCAGGTATTACAGTGGGTGATGTGAGACATCACACACAGTTCCATCAGTCATGTCTAGAGACAGGTTTGTCACATAACTGAATGAAACAGCAAGACAGAAAAAAACTGCAGAAAAGAAAATGATGAATGTTGATCTGCTGTGGAAGGGCACCTCAGGCTACAACAAAAATAGACTTTGTTTTGTGCCACTGGCAATGAATACTGCAGTGTTCATTGTTTGTGGAAAAGGATTTTGCTGATGATGAAACCAAACTGAACACTGAGATCTCTCTGCAGAACCTTGAAGGCACTTTAGGCAACTGTGCTGGAACAGTCCACAGTTCAAAAAAGGAGGACAAAATGTATCTATGAGAAGAATCCAGCAAAGAATCAGCCTTTAAATTGCTGTGTTTTTCTCAGCATGGCCATCAGTTTAATTTTGACCAATTATAGCACAGATAAAAATACCAGAGAATGTAATCTTTAATGTTATTACTACACCAACTTCTATTCCAGCTTAGAGTACATCTGCGTAATATAGGGGTGCTCCTTCCCACTGAGTCTTGTTCGTAACAGTACACCATGTGCACAGCAGTGATATGGTGTAATGACATTTTTGTGTTGTGTTTTTTCTTGTTTTTAATTACTCTGCAAGAGTTAGACTTGGAATATTCTCTTGGTCTTCCAACCCATTTCCAATGGTAATTAAAATAGAATGGGTGGAGGAAACAGTAACCTTTCCACAAATATCAATAAGCAGCATCTGATATATTTGATTAAGTTTTGTCTAATTAATATGAATTGGGCAAATATGCACCTTCTAGTTTTTTTCAACTATAACACCATCAATCTGGATATTCTTATATCCACATAAACACCCAGTTCCTTCTAGAAACTCAGTAGAATCTTGGCTTCCGCAGCAAAGTGTCACACTGTCTAATCCAGCATGTTTTGTGCCTGTGCATTTTACTTTAGTTTTTAATTCCTTACAGGTTTTCAGAACAAACAAATTACACATATAACAAAGTAGAGAAATGTCTTTGATCTGCATGAAAAATCTGCCGATTTTTTTGTCTCATTTTGGTAAGTTTTTTCAGTGTGATAGTTTATATCTGCTACTGTTGGTGTTAGAACATTAAATGAAACCAAACAGTGATATCACAGATATGATAGCTACTTGTCTATTACGAGGGGAATACAAAACAATTCAAGAATTGTGCATTTTTAGAATCAGATACATACTTGTGACATTGCTGGAGCAGATAAATATATCCCCCCATTGGATATTACTGCCCTTCAGTTAGAATTTAAACGTTCCTAAGGTCTCACACTATAGGTGATCTGTAAAAATCCAATTTACTTTCTAAGGAAGGGGTATTGGTGCTAAAATCCTGAAATACAGTTTTTATCACGTATTACCTCATCAAATGAGTTTTTGGTGGGTTTTGGTGCGGGTTTTTTGTTTGGCTGCTTTGGTTGAATTTGGTTTGGTTTTTGGTGTTGTGGGTTGTTTGCGTTCTCTTTTAGTATGACATTAAAGATTATGCATTTGCTGCACTGGGACACTACACAAGAAAATAAGAAAGTGCTGAAGGTTGCAAGTCTCATAAGATAACATCCAAGGGTTTGGCAGGACAGGCAAAAGTCAGGGTCTGTTGTGGTCTCATCTTTACTGCTTTAGGAAAGGACCATAGCAAATTCTCTTCAAACTTTCCTTGCAGTTGGTTGATTTACTCCAGAAGGCGTATCAAAAGTCAATTAAATGTTTCTGTGCTAGTGCTCCAGTTTAGATCAAGAGGGAGCTTTTGAAGCATGTATTCCAATGATGCCTTTGAATGTGCCGTATTTCCAATTGCAGAATAGCTCTGGGTACAAGCATCATGATTATTGAGAAATTGGTGCTGAACCAAGAAACTAAGATACTTGCTGCTGTGATAAACCAATACACACATTGATTATTCATTGCAATAAAAAGTGGTGAAGAGAGTGCTAAAGAAGCTTTTTTTTTTTTTTAAAATCCTTTTTCTTCCCCTGTAACAGAAACATCTGAGAGAAAAATGCATTTGCAAGAATCCAGATGGGGCACCTTTTGTCATTTTCTTGAGTAGCTGTCATCATTTGCTTTCTTTAAAGTACTTTTACTTACCTTTATAACACTAATTTAAGAAGGAAAGAAAACAAGTGTCCTAAATGATTGTTCTTGTGAATATTCTTTTACTCTGTCATACCCATGTACTTGGAGACATGGAAGAAGAACAAAATATGGAAATAAGCAGGTCTTTTGTGTGGTGGTTCGTTATTAAACACAGCTGAGTGCAGCTGACCCACCTAATTCCTTCACATTGCCTACATGTCTAAGAGAAAGCAGAGCAAACTCACCAGCTATACAGAATGTTACGTTTTAGTCTCTCTTGAATTTATTAAGTAGAATACATTTGTCAGGTAAAACCTTAGATTTTCTAGTTGCATGACAAAATTGATGTATTTTTAATTCACATCTGTATCGTCCGAAGTGATTGCCACCAGGACACTGAGGTCACCTCCCCAGATCTCCCAGCTCTAGGAGTTTAGCTGTCGGAGTTTGAGGACAGCTCTGGTGTTTGTAACTGTGTAGCCTTAAACCAGAGAGCGAGGAGGGAAAACTCCAAACCAACACCTGTGAGAGAGAGCTCTAAAAAGAGCCTTGCTGAGGGCCCTCATGGTTTTGGTTGGGAGGTACCCTTAAGCTCAGACACGCGCGTTGTGCCTTGCTGAGCCGCTTTACAGGGATGCTCGCTCTTGGCAACATCTTGCTGGCATCGACCTGACCCCTGATACTGATCCCGCAGAGGGGAGTTTCATCCACACCAGACATTTTTGACATCAACAAAACCTTTCTGAGTTTTCTCATGTGTTAGGCACAACAACACGTATGCCAGTATAAAATGCAATGACACAGATCACTGAAACAAAAAGTATGTGAAAGAAGGAGAAAGTGTTCCCTGCCTTCCCGTGGAGATTCCCTCAAACTGGAATGCACTACAGATGTCATTGCACAAACTTTACAAGGAACGATGTTCTAGAGGACATTATCTTTAAAAAGTATGTGTAAACTGACTACCTGCATAGTTCCTCTCTTCTCTTAAAAAGAAATGTTTATCTTCAATTTCAATTTATTGCATTTAAGTTTTGCTTCAATACTTTTTAGTTATAACAGCCAACAGAGAATATTTATTTATTTATTTATTTATTTAATTCTCATTGTGAAACCTTAGAAATTAAACTACAGGTTTTCTCTTATATTAACAAATTACAATGACAACTACAGTCTTTTGTAGTGGTAGGGATACTCAAACATGGAAAATATTAACTTTTGATGAAACAAGTGTATGAGATTTGTTAGTACTGAGCTTTTTCATTAGGAGTTATGATTCAGAGTTTTTGTTTCAGTCTCCCACAACCCTTTTTCAATAATTCAAAAGCATTCAATATTTCTATTTCACAAAAATAAAAAAATTGCAGGTTTATACTTGACATTTTCATATATTCTCAATTCGTATTTTACTTTTGTCTAACGACAGCAAGACTGAAGAGAATCAGGTTTTATGGCATCTCTTAATAATATTCATATTAACATCCTTTATATAATGGTTTGCATCAGTTTCAAGGAAAAAAAGTGATCCATAAGATGCTAGGGCCACGATTATTACTCAGTAGTTTTCCTATAATTCAAAACATGGAACATTAAACAATGATCTGTAGACAATAGCTAAATAAATTGTTGCTTATTTCAAGCTCCTTAATATTTAGAATCCTTTCAGGGGATCTGCAAATTAAACTAATCCCTTACCACACAATGTATCGCAAATTCACTTTTGATATAACATTCATGTAATGTTTTTCTCATCTTCAGTGGTTCATAAGCACAGTCAAAGCAGGAATGCTCATTAGTTTTTTTCTTACCTCTAAAGGGAATTGAACACATACAATGCTGGAAATACAAATTCATGTGCAGAAATACTGCAGACTCCAATTCATCTTCTTTGTGCTGTATTTCTTTCCTTGATTGTTTCATGTCAAATTGATGTCTTTTATCCATATGAACAATTACAAAGCAATTTTAGGAAAATGAAGGAAAATCAAGCACTGTCATATTTACTCATTGTATGATTCATCATATGACAGATCTATTATATTTTCTATTATGTAAAATCATTTTTGTTTGCAAGGTATTTCTAAATGGTGAATGGAAGGGTTTCTCCCTCCTTTCTCCAATGTTCGGCAGAATTATTGTTTATTTAAACAAGGGTAGAAGCAGGGCCGTGGAATGCTATGAAAGATCAAATGAAATGTTCAAATAAATTTTGGAATCTACTTCTATCTTAACATGAACATTGGCTGCTTTAGGTAACATCTCCCGTGGGCTTAATAAAGGAGATAGTGTTGGTCCAAAGAGGTACCAGTGAACATCCAAAATAAGTTTTGGTAAATTACACTATTCAAATATTGCATGTGTAGTTAGTTGCATGTTAAAGTTTTTGAAATAATGCAAAAAACCCCCAAAAGAAAACAACTTCTTATTTGGCTCCAATACTAATATTACTAAATGGAATGCATAACCCAGTTAGAAAACTAGTTGGAAAAAAGGGGTAAATACTGAAGAACCAACCACATGACAATGGTGTGAATATTTGATCTACTCTTTCACATCACCAAACACAACACACAAAAGTCTTTCTTACACATTTACAAAACGTGTATTTTTGTCTCACATAGATACGGAACAATAAAATGTAAAAATGCAAAGGTGTGCTTGCTTACGTCAGGTTAGAAATTCTTTCAATAACATAACACTCTCTTCACTGGTACATGAATTTGATAATTGAGTTTACTTTTATGCTAAATCTATACAAAAAATGTTTTTATTATTTTAAAAACCACCTGATCCTTCAAAAAATATCTCGTGTTTTCCCAATGAAGCATGAAATTTGTTACTCGTGAAAAATAGAGTTCATGTTTGCGATAACAGCACTATGTTAATCACACCGCCTTGGAAAATCTACTAATATGTTTGCTAATAACTCATCTGATGTTCCTGAAACCAGATATTTCTATGAATGTTCAGGAATACTGATTTTATCCTTATGTGTTGGACACACACAGGCAGGACAGCTGATCCCAACTGAACAAAGGGATATTCCACACATATGGCCTCATGCTTGGCACATAAAGCTAGGGGAAGAAGGAGGAAGAGGGGGGGACATTTGGAGTGATGGTGTTTGTCTTCCCAAGTTGCCATTATGCGCCATGAGTCCCTGCTCTCTGGGAGATGGCTGAACAAACACCTGCCAGCCCATGGGAAGCTGGGAATTAATTCTCTGTTTTCCTTTGCTTCTTTGTATGGTTTTTGCTTCACCTCTAAACTGTCTTTATCTCAACCCATGAGTTTTCTCACTTCTACTCTTGCAATTTTTCCTCCATCCCATCAATGGGTTGTAGCGGGATGTGAGCGAGAAACTGTGTGGGGCTGAGTTGCTGGTTGGGGTTAAACCATAAAGCAACACAAGTCATTCTCAAAAGTAGCCTAAGACCTGTGACCCTAGCATGAGAATAAGTTCATACTTCCCAAAGAAAGATAAGATATAAGAATGTAAAACTTTTCTTATGGATTTAAGGGAATGAGAAATAAGAATAAAGCCTTATGCTTCTGTAATCAGAAGCTGAGATTAGGCAGACTTGTTCTAAATTTGGGGGAATATTTGTTCAGTCCCAAACCTACTATATGGGGCTTCTTCTGCCAGGCACCTCTGGGTATTGCTGCATTCAGACTTAGTCACATGAAGATTTCAAGTCAAATAAACAGGAAAAAAAGTGCCCAAAATGTATTGAGGTAGGTATTAAAACACAATTCCCTTTAATAATGCTCAGATTTCTGTGGTTGCTTCTTTAGAGAAGAAACCTATGCACAGTTCAATGAAACTTGCTGCAGTCCAGAAAACACCTAGCTCTGGCTGCACCTGTGATATTAGTTATAGTCAACCTTGATGATTCATCACATGATTAAGTTATGTGATTCCTGTACAAGCTTAATTTGGTTTTCCACAAAAAGTATCTTTTCTCTTTAATTTGCTATTCATGTTATTCTTTTTCTATATAGCTTGCTTGTATCTTATGGAGAATACCTTTTCTTAGTCATTCCAAGGACATATGTATACCACAAATAAGGATATATTTGTCTACAGCTGCAGATAATATCCTTTTAAAATACCATCTTCTACAGATTCTCTTCTAAATGTGATTCAAAATATTCGATCATCTATAAAATAGACTTCCAACACTTATCAGGCTCTTTTGATATTCAATTTACCTTGCAGCATTAGAATAGTAG
This sequence comes from Callaeas wilsoni, assembly GCA_013398955.1. Lineage (NCBI taxonomy): Eukaryota > Metazoa > Chordata > Aves > Passeriformes > Callaeidae > Callaeas > Callaeas wilsoni. The sequence goes on from VWPU01004878.1 coordinate 87,600, forward strand.
GTAGGTAGAAATATACATGTAGGCATAACTAGATAAATAATAGTAACATGTTCAAGATAAAAATATGTATGCATATATGCACTCTGTGAATATTTGTAAAACCTTTCTAACTGCTCATAAATGCCATCTTCATATCTAAGTATGGTAACATAAGTGGCAGCTACTAGACTATTTAGCTTGAGTTTATTTGATTCTCTTCAGCCTGCAATGTGATGATATGTGCAGTCAGGATCATTAGATAAACCTTGAATTGCAAGGGACATGCAGGATCAGGAATTCATCAACACAGAAGAAACAGGCAGGCTGTATTTTCTGCAAATTAGGCTTCTAAAGGCAGAGCAAACAAGGATAAATGAGTGTAGGAAAGTGAATCCAGAGCAGGAACCAGAATCAGGGATGAACAAGCATGTGTCAAGACAGGAATGAGATGAATGATTGCAACTGCACCCTGAACACAAGCTGAGCAGCCAAGGATAGAATTGTCTCAAAAAGGCAATAGTAACACCACTGACCAGCTCTAAAGGCAGACTGTGGCTACATGGGAGACTGACAGCTTCAGGGAGTTGGGTGCAGATGCATCATCCAGCTGAGGATGAAGGAAGATCACAGCTTCCATGTTCTCTGTTTTTCAATCTAAACCTTCCCCATACATCCTAAATGCTACCCACAGAAGTTAAGGTTTTTTTCCTATTTTGGTGTGTTTAGAAAGTGTAAACACTGAGAAAAGCTTTCTCACATGTTCAGCATTTATACAGCTTTTCTCTTCTGCTGAACAGAAATGGGGAGGATTTTATTTTTCTTTGAGTTCCTATCTGTCCATGAGATTGAAAAAAGACAACAAGATTTAAGAGAAATGTGAAATTAATTAAAGCATGAGTTAAGAAAAACAAAAGACTAAGGTTACAAATGCCTTTTTTTCGTTTAATTGAAAAGCTGAAGAACAAAGTTAAGCATGAAGAAACTGTCCCTTGTATCACAGAAATATGAATAATTATGTAAAAAGCAGCCTCACTGAGCATACCTGCTTTAAAATGTCAAAATGCAGTGTGTCCCTTTTGACCACGTGCTGTCCACCACAGTCTGAAAATAATTTTGATACGCATCCCGAACAGTAAGGAAACTTGTACTGCTCTGCAGCTTTACAGAATTTTTTTTATTCCTGTAAAAAAAAATCTTAGTAGAAAGCGATCCAGTGTTTAAGCAACTGAGATTTCTGTTAATATTTAGTTGCAAATGAGTAACTATGAAAAGCACTGGAACTGAACAAATATACATAGAAAATAACAACTCTTCTCTGTGTGTGCGTTTGTATGTGTGTGCAAAATTGGTACACTAGTAAGACAGTATCTTCAAACCAATGAAGCAGGGATTTTTTACAAAAGTCCTTTATGACATTCTATATGTACAGTTTAGAATTTATTTGAAGCATTTCTATAAGATAATCTGAAAATACCTTCCAACATGGATTGATCAATTCATCAAGTAGATGCAAACTAAACAAAAAAAAGAAGAAACATTTAAAATATTTTGAATTAATAAAAGTACTTACGTAGGTTCCAAATTATTTATCTTTTATAATTTTTCTTATATAAATACTGACAGGATAGATGATTTCTATATTGTAGGGGTCCCAGCTATAAGACTATGGTACACTGAGTAGTGAGTACTCCAAAAACAAGCTGACATAAGTGCCAGCATGTCCTGTACCCTGCACATTTTATTTGATTTTCAGGACTGTGCTGCACTGGGATGAGCTGAGCCATATAATCATAATAAAAGATCTTGGAGGATCTTTTATGCCCAGTTGGCATTAGCAGTGATACCAACATGTCCTTGGCTTTATCTTGAGGGAAATTAAAATGAATTCCTTGTATGCAATCATAAGGAAAAGCCTATCTTTAAAATACGGCAATACAGGTGAGCCAAGGCATGGTTATGTCTAGAGCATGCTGTGGCCTGATTGGAGGTGCATCCAGTTTTGTACCATCTTGCCACTTCCACTCTCAGAAAGGATTTAAGATTTGTAGAATAAAAGTAGTGGACCTCTTTGTGTGCAACATGCATGAATTAAAGGTCAATTATTTGAGAAGTTCTAGTAGCAAGATCTATCCAGAGTGCCAGACAATTCCCAAAACATAGCTCTATCAACCAACTGATTTTTTTGTTTCTCCTTCAAGAAATGAATTTGTCAAACACACACATCTGTTCATTATTTTTTGGAGGTTCTGGCTTGTTATGATCCTTATAAGAAAGGCATTGGGAGTCTGTATCTTAGTACAAAATCAATGGACATCTTCGAGTGTGTCCAGAGGAGGGACACAAAAATGATCAGAGGGAGGGAACACCTCTCCTATGAGAACAGGCTGAGAGAGTTGGGGTTGTTTGGCCTGAAGATCAGAAGACTCTGGAGAGACCTCATTATGGCCTTACAATAATTAAAGGGGACCTAAAAGAAAGGGGGACAGATTTTTTAGTAGAGCTTTTTGCAACAGGACAAGGGGAAATTATTTTAAACTAAAGGAGGGTACATTCAGAGGGTAGATATAAGGAAGAAAATTTTTTTAATGAGGATGGAGATACACTGAAACAGGTTACCTGGAGTAGTGGTATATGCCCCATCCCTGGTAACATTCAAAGTCAGTTTGGATCTTCATCTGGGTGTAGCTGAAGATTTCCCTGCTCACAGAAGGGAAGGTTGAACTGGAAGACCATTAATCGTCCCTTTAAACTCAAACTATTCTTTGATTCTACAAAAGGTCACTTACTAGAGCTAACATTGTAAAGAAAGAGGATAGCATTGGCCATTATACATCCCCTCAGATTCTGGGAACCCCAAAATCAACAGCATTGAAGGACTCTCAGTCAAGGTGCAGCACACTTGTGATACGATTAGTTGACATTTTGGTCTTTTGAGCTGTTACAGTATTTCTTAAAATGGTCAACTCTACTTACTGTTTTTGCCATCCAATAGAAAGATGTTCAGCTAAGAACTTGTTTCTGCACTGTTAGATAAAGGCAAAGACACGCAGGTGGCTTAATCTCCAATTCAAGGAGAACCTGCCTGCAGGCTCCTCTGTTCCACAGAGATAGTCAGTTGTGTTCTGCAGTGAGGGATGTGAGCAGCACAGCACACTACTGTGCCTGCTCAGGTTAGCTGTTCCATGGACCACTATCTTCTCCATGAACAGCTGGCATCCCATCAGTATCACTACGTCCATTCATACTGCAGGAAACTAAGAGAGCTCCTAAAGCATAACATTGAAAAGCAGTAAGAGACAGGGCAGCAAGTGAGGGGACAAGGGAGAAGACCTCATGACAGTTTTAATTCTGTGTATTTTACATTGTCCCCATCCTCATTTAGGTCAAATATTTTCATGTAAAACCTGAAGTTTGGTGAATGAAAATACTATTTTGGTATTAACTCTGCTGCGGATACAGTTTTTACTGTCTTCATATGAAGATGTTTTTCAGCAATCTTAACATTTTATTCCTTAGAACTAGAACATAAACTTAGAAAAATAATTATTCATATGCAAGTTTGAAAATTACAACTACCGTTTTGAAGCATCAAATTTGCATAAAATGCTTTCTTTCAAGTGCTTAATTCTTAAAGCAATTTCATATAACATGTAAACCATTACTGAAGTAAAATTACATTTCAAAGTGGTACACAGTGATCTAGCTGCTCAGCTGTCACTGGCTTTAATAAGAGTCACACAGCACTACTTGGAAAGTTTGTTGCCTTGTGTCTCTGTTAATCACATCATAGAGGGAATATCCCATACCAGATTTTTTTATTAAAAGTGCATTTTAATACTTCATTTAAATGCTCCATTTAAATATTTTATACTTGTCTATCAATTACTGTGCAGAGACCCTCCCTCAAGCAATTATTTTCTATGAAATTTCATATTTATTCATATTAGCTATATCGTTACTCTTAGTGGAAAGCCCAAGGTAAAATTCTAATATCATTTGTGACAGAAGAGGTAACCATAGCTATATTATGATTTACTAGTTTTTAGTAACAGCCATCTGCAGCCAATTTAGTTGCTTTTGGAATTCGTTTGCTCAAGCAAAATTAATTTTTTTTTGTTATGCCATTATGGTGTATAGAAGATAGATATAGCCTTGGTTCTGTGAGCAGTCAGGAAACTTGAGATAGAAGAGTGAGATGATTACAGAGTGAAGGCGATGATCTTTGGGCACGCCTTTGGCATATGCTTTTTTTCTGACTTACCTCACTTATAAACACAGCAGGAAAACTGTGGATCTAAGTCTATTAATGGAAATGTAAAAGCTAGTGAGATCCCATTATTACTTCAAGTACTTAAAGACACTTGAGATGGGTAGGTAATATTTTTCATGAAAAAACTCATAAGAAAACGCTGCCAAAACTATCTATCTTTCTTCACTTTTACCTTGCATATTTTCTCACTATTTTTGATGAGTAAAAGCCAATACAAAAATCTGCACTAAATCAGTGGACAAAGAGAAACGTAACTTTTCTCAGGGAAAACCATGTTCATCAGTTGAATATTTCTGTAACCATTTTCTACTGACTCACAATTACTGTATCCTCTTGGAAAACTGTTTTAAACTAGTTACTTCCTCAATATTGGCTAAACACATATGTTATTCTCAGTTTCTAGCACAGTAGACTATTTGCCCTTAATCACTAGGTTCAAATAATGTCTTGATATACAGCAGTACAGATACATATGTTTTATGTAATTTCCTAGATTTTGACAACTGCCCCCATATTTTCTTACTCCTATTTGACATTTCTAAACAACATTCTCAAAACGATCTTTGACAAAACTAGCATTTTGAATGATTAGCTGATAGAAACAGCGTTACTCCATTAGACTTAAAATACATGTATCTCTCTGCTTAAAAAAGGCTTCAAAATGCTTTTGAGATGGATATGGCTGCTGAATGAAAAATGTCTCAAGGCCAGTGCAGATGGTACTTATTGAATAAAACATATTCCTGTAAAATAAATTAATATAGTGCTTACATCAATTCAGAAAAAGAAAGATTGAATGTTCTAAATAGTTCTATTGATTTCATTTGGCATTAGCTGAGATACCAATGGTATTAACTATAAATGTATGCCCTTGTTGATTGGGTACTTCAATTAATAATTTTTTTTGGCTGTGAGCACTTTTTCGACAAAAAAAATGCTATTTCATATGGCGTTGAATCCTTTATCAGTATCTCCTGTCACTGGTTGTCAAGACTTTGTCCAGGAAGGCATTCAGTATATCGAAGTCATGCACATACTTCAGTAGAAATGAAAAGTTTTATTAAATTTTAGTTCTGTATCATCAAAATGTTTATATTCTGAGGGGCTTTGAATCAATGTTTCCATGCAAGATGACTTGCGCCTCCAGCTGACACCACCTAGATTATAATTTTATCACTTTTCAAGGAGGAGGTGTTTTCTAGAAAAATATGTAAATGAATTATTACCTACATGAATACATACATGGGAAAAAATGCAGAGTTGAGACTGTGGAAATAATTCCTGAATTTAATCGCAGTAAATTTTTTTTCTTAATAATTTTTTTTCAATCATATAATCCACACATCACATCAGTAAAAGTACTACTCTTTGAAATCAAATCCTCAGAAAATCTGTGTCAGAGGAGAGGACACAAGCAATAAAATGTATATCTGGAGAAAGGCCTCCATACAAATGGTGACATGGGTTTCTCATATGAATGTTAAATTTTAACACATTCTTTTTTACAAGTGAGTTTACACATATTAAAATACCTTAATTAAATTACAGGATAAACAAAATTAATTAGGCCATGACCGCATTTACTTTGCCATAAGTTTGTATGAGCCCTACTGCTTTAGTGGCAGAACTATTCATTTCTAAATACACAGAATATCTCTCACTATGAAATATGGCTTAAACACATTCATATTCTGATTAATAAAGAAGATGCTGTAAAGACAAATCTTAAAGCAAAATTTAAATACATAGTACAAGCAAAGAAATAGAGTAATTTCCATCTTCAGTCATGAAAGTCCTAAAGTGAAAAGTTAGTTGTATTTTTTTGCTATCATTACCATCGGGAAATGAACGTGTTTGGAGATGCATAACATTCAGTAGATTTCTGTCCAGAAAAGTTTTAGTTAATACAGCATTATATTTACAGAGTATTTCAATAATATTCACACTCACAATGTGAGTCATTCTTACAATACTTAGAAAAACGTGAAAGATGCATAGCAAATCTATTGTGGGTTCAGGTTTAGAACAAAGACCCTGCCTCTCAGAACTGCATTACTGGTAGCTCTTCAGCAACCAGATACTCTTTGTAAAACATGTCAATGATAATTCTAAAAATATCCCTGGTCAAAAGGGATTATATAGTAAACAAAGAGATTCATTTTCTTTAAATGCTTTCTGGAAAAGAAATACTAATCCTATTTCATAGTTCTTTAGCCCAATTGTTAAAATAATCAGTCAGAAAACTAACAGTAAGTAACTTCAACCTGTGGAAAGTATAATCACATAATGTATTTATAATCTCATAAAAGGTAACCCACCAACTGCCAAGATTAATGAAATTCAAAAGAGAGAGAAAACCGTGATCACTTTAAAACAAGGAAGACATTGGTTAAGTGTCTAGAATTTGATTCCTTACAGTAGCTGCTTAGCTACTATCCATATACACAGAGAATCATAGGATAATAAGTTGACCCCTCTGGTTCCTTGGAAATGTAGGTCAGGTGTTCACTGCCTGCAGAAATTACCTGCTAGGTGACTCAGGTTGCATGGAGCATTAGCTCATCCACTGGCTGCTCATATATCACTGTCATATGCTGGAAAGAATGTGGCAAAACACAATAAAAGTGAGGAAAGTAATTACAGAGGAGGACAAAAAGAAGACATCTATTTTAATTAAGCTACAAAGAAGTGTACTGGTTGTATATGTGTTTTTCAGGAAAGGGGATTTGATATAAAGAAGTCTTTCAGTGTAAAATTCCTATCAGTGTCCACAAGATGATAATCTAAACTAAACTGTATTACAAAAATAAGTGTACCACAATATGACAGAAGCACGTTTATTGGGCTAATACTATAATAAGAAAGCAATAAGAATTATCCTATTGTTACAAGAATTTTGTTCTAATTTTGTAAAATCTATAGTTAAAAAAACCCATCTGATATTAGAGAAGAATGGATGCTTCAACAAGTAATGATATTTTTAATAATCTTGTTAGAAAATGTGCTTATATTTTTGTAGTCTTAGTCTGTCAATTATTTATGTGCAAATGAATCATGTGTCTGACATCCAACTCTACTCAAATTATTGTAAAATAGAAAATCTGGAGTCCTGAATTAAGTGAATGAAGATATTAAAACTATTATGGTCTCAAAAGATTTTAAGCTCTACGATATTGCTTTATAATTTTCTGAATTAAAGATTCTTCCTCTGAAAAGTGACAAATAATTGATTTAATCACAAAAGTAATTAAATAATTGCTGGACCAGAATAAATGATCTTTGATAAGTTACTCTTAACTTCATTACACATGTCATTGAAAAGCTTTTTTTATGTAATTTTTTTCCTGAAATATATTGCATTAAGTTTCAAGTAGTTTGATTGTTTTGTAAAGATTTGTAGAGTGTCAGAATGAAGAGTACAAAGAAGAAATGCAAAACCACATGGAAAAAATACAGAATATAGACTCATAGAATGGGTGGGAAGGAACTTTTAAAAGTGTCATTTTTTATCCCCAGCCAGCCACCCAAGTACCCAAGAATGAACACAGCTACTCATTCACTCCCTCTCCAGTCAGACTGAGGAGAAGATAGGAGGGGTAAAAGCAAATAAACTTTTGTGATTTCCCAACAACAAACACAAAAGATACCTTTATATATTGCACTGTTTTGTAGTCAAACCTGAACTATTCCACTTAATTTCAATTTGCGGAAACTGAAGATACTGATACTGTATCAAGTCTATCACAAGCATCAATTATTTTTCTAATCTTCTATGGTCTGATAACAAACGCATCCATGACATTTGTATCCTAAGTGTAAACACCATGGGTTTATAAATCTCACTGCTTATGTTCATTACAGACAACATTATATGTATCTACATATAAGTGTCAGAGGTCTTTGCGGTGGATCTTAGTTTTCTGCTCTGCCTGTTTCATATAGATGTAAGTAGAAAAATATGTATTTTACTCATTTTTATAAAAAGCACCTGCAAAGCAGGAAAATTAAAGCTGTAATTTAGAATATACAGAAGTGGAAATTTGAGAATGCCTGAATAACACAAATTTATCCTACTTTTGTTGGGTTCTGTACAGCTTTATTTGAAAAGGGAAATTGGTCATGTAGAACAGAACAGGTACCTCTCACTTTTAAGAGAAGAGAGAATGAAAGCACTACTTTAAATAGTGGAAACTACAAGACCAACTAAAATGAAGGGAAATTACCTACAGTAATTACACTCTATTTTTGTTTTCTTAAATTAATTTCACAACAAATTGATCCTAATTAACATATTTTCATGCAGGAACAATGTCACAGAAATCTAATCTAAAAATGATATAAAATCAGACTACCTGAGGGTAGAACATGGTCAAAGTACATAGCCTTCTCTTGAAGAAACTAGGAGAGTAATTTTACCTTCTCGTATCTCCATGTCATTATGTCAGGAATACAAATTAAAGAATAAAAATATGGTTTTTAATAAGTTCTGGATTAAATTTATTCATTTCAGCCTCCACCTATAAAACAGTCTATTATATATAAAGTTGCAGTTTTCATTATGAGTTCCTAACTAATTTTGTCTCATGTCTTTAGGCAGAAATATTAGCTAAGTACTTGTGTAAACATCTGAGTATCTTTTATGTTATATAATTTATCTGATTTATTACATGCAAAGCAAATAGATTTATTTAGGCTGCTCCCCTTCTTTGAAGCAAGAACCATTGCATGAAACAAAGGGACTCACTTTTATGCACATATATATTTCCCTGAAGTGAAAACAGAAACAAAAATAATATATTTTTATTGTCTGGTGGGTATTTTGTTTAGTTTTTTTGTTTTTTCTTCTCACAGATGACATGCTTTTTGCTTCAACAAGGAATTAATTTCATGGACAAAGCTACAACACAATTACTCAGTGCTTTCAGAATTTATTAATGGTATTGAACCAATTCCTTTTAATTAGAGGTAGGGTGTCCCCTACCATTTCTCTGGTTCATTGCAGTAAGAGAACCTCTTATGACTTTAATTAGAAGAGAAATATTAAGAGAAGTAATAGGATAAAAGCCTTCTAAGTTTTCCAATCCCGCTTATTCTTTCCATACGGTGCTTGAATAGTTAGACTCTCTATTTTTCATGGATTTTAGGTTAAGTGGAGGATGCTAATTGTTCTAGCTGGTGATTTCAAACTGCCTTTAAAATAATAAGAAACACTATTGCTTTGTAAGGCAGACTCCACAATCTAGAAACATAAAAACGGTGTTGCAAAGAAAAGCAATTTGCACAAAAGACAATCTGAACCACTTTCAAGGTTAGGGCAATGTGGCAATGCTAAACATGCTATTTACAGCTGATCTGAACTTATTTGCTGCAGTTCACACAGCAGAATTTTTAGTAAACAGAAAAGTAAAAAGAAAGAAGGTTGAACACTAAACATGTAAGAATAAATTGCAAAAGAAAATTTTGAAGAAGGCTGTTGTTTTCAGTGCTTTCATAACTATCCACAAAAGGGAGAGTTAGACCCATGCATGTCATTAGGTTAATTTCAAAAACACTTCGATTTCGAAGCAAAGTTATGCAGACAAGCTTATGTGGTATAAATTATTTTGTAGGCCAGGCCTTAAGACTTGAAAAGCAATATTTGGAAATATTGTACAATCTGGCTACTGTTATCTTTGATCATCAATGATTATATTTTCCATAATTATAGGCGATACAGAGGATTTTGCATGATTATAGAAAAAGAAACAGCAAATTTTTTAAAAAAGAAAGAAGAATGCAAATAATTATAAATGGGTTAGTGTAACTTTATTCTTTGCTTAGATTCTGAGAAATTGTATCTAAAATGTATTTCTAAATGCCTAGACAAGATATAATCAGATCCTAGTAGAGATTTCTTTTTTTTGTGAATATATCTTGTAAAACAAAAGCTATTAGCTCATTTAAAATAATAAAAAATATATGCATGATATGAATATTAAATATCACTAGCTACTGTCCTCATGCTAGACCTGTTTCTGTTCATGATTTATATTTTAAACTAAGAAAAATAGTGGTTAATAAATTTATTATGCTTGTAAAGGGAATATCTGTTCTTAGGTACCATCAAAACATAGAAATCAGCATGTAGAAATATAGGCCGAAAGAGATCTACATAGGTAGCAATAATGTCAGGTTTATGATCAGGCACATAAAGTCTGTTAAAGTATATAATGATTTTATAGAAAAGGAAAGAAAACTCATATAGAATCTCTGAAACAAAATCGTTTATACTCTTGCATTCCTATACAAATTTTGGTTACCATAGAAAATTGTTCTTGGTGGTATTTAACACAACTCAGTATGGACATGCTTACATGAAAGAGGAAGTTATCTCGACATAATGATGAAACTGACCTCAATTTTAGGTCTAGTTCAGTTCAAATAATCCGGATGCAGGAGTTGAATGCATTTAAACCTGCTGATTATATCAAATTGGGATGTACTGATGACTCTGTTGGGGGACAAGAAGCCTTAGAATGAGATTGAAATAGTATGGAACTCTGGGGAATCATCAGTGGTCTGAAATTTAAGAAGTCCAAATGATGGATTCTGCAGCTAGAATAGAGTAACATCAGGCACAAGTGTAAATAGGGGCAGGAGTGGCTGGAGACAAGCCCTGCAGGAAGGGATCTGTGGTTGCAGGTCAACAGCAGGCTCAGCAGAGGTCAGCAGGGTACCCTGGTAGCCAGCAGGGCAAACCATATCGTGGTGCACATCAAGCACAGCACCACCAGCTGCTCAAAAGAGATGATTATCCCATTGTATTCAGCATTGGTTCAGCCTCACCTTGCTTCCTGTGGGCAGTTCTGAGCCCCACAATTTTACAAGGTTAAATTGTTTAACAAGGAAAGTTCTTGAACTTATCCAGAGGAAAAACAACAGAGCTGGTGAAAAGACTGGAAGGAACGTCCTATGAGGAGCAGATAAGAACTCTTCATTTGTGTAGTTTGGAGTAAAGGAGTCTGGAGGACTCCTTCATGGCTCTCTTCAGCTTCCTGCAGAGGGAAAGTGGACAAAGAGAGAGAGGTACTGATTTCTTCTCCCTGAAATGCCCTGACAGGAATTGTTCAAAGCTGCACTAGAGAAGGTTTAGATTGGACATTAGAAACCATTTCTTTACCAAGAAAGTGGTCAAACCATGGAACAAGCTTCTTGGAGAGACAGTCAATGCCTTGAGCCTATCAGTGTTTAAGAGGCATTTGGTTTTAGAACATCAGACATGTCCTTAACAACGTGCTTTAACTTTGGATAGACTTATGCCTTATGGTTTTGTACAGACCTTAGCAGTTTGACACAGCAGTGGTCATGATGACTATCACACAAATTCACTAATACAGCTCCTGTATCAGACAGTCAGATCTGATTTGTAGCAAATTAGCTTGGTCCACCAGCAGAGACATACATGCATTCCCAGTTCATGTGAGCCTGTCTTTTGATAGGCTTGCACAGATCTTAGTGTAACTTCTTCACATTCACTGCAGTATTGCCTTAGTTCTTTCATACATACATAATATTAGTATTTTTAATAACTATAGATATATTACATGAAAATATATTTACATTTTAAGTGTAAATGTGTTATCCACTTAATTACTGCTAGTAAAATACACAGAGGAAAAAGTATGCATGGAAGAATATTTGTGTTATTTAAAGCAAGTAACATCTTTGGCAATGTCTCAGACTGGACAAATAGAAATATCTGTATAGAGTAAAGCAGTTGACGAGGAAGACCTGATGTCAATACTCATTTAAGAATTTTTTTTTTTTTTCTTTAGACAAAGTGCAATCTAATGTATACACTGAATGCCCATTTGTAGCTGAAATGTTCCTGAACTGAACCCTCCAGCGTACCTAAAAGTATACAGTTGATGCCCTCTGGGACTACTGACCAAAGCACAATAACTGAAGACAAAGGAGAGGTTCAAGTAAAAGACACAGCCTTGATGCCACCTAAAACTGTATTCAACAGTCATTTTTATCTGCATTCCTTATCTTTGTTAAGAAATCCTGGCCACAGTTTACATAAGTCTTACCATAAGTGTATAATGCATCAGGCTGATAACTTTCCAGTGTTTCCAAGGTAATCACTCTTTTCATCATTCTTTTCTAACTAGGTTTTAGATTTTGTAGCTGTTTTCTGCTGGCTGAGTTTTAGCTAGGTTCCCTCCCCTCTCCCCTCCCCTCCCCTTGACCTGCATGACAGAAAGTCAACAAATCCAATATCTGTACTGTAATACCAGCTAAATGGTAATATGAATCCATCACTGACTTATATAGTATTAGTTTTTATGAATTACTCCAGTAACCAGTTTATAAAACAAATGTTCATACCTGTTATAGATTGCATTTATAGACGCTTTTTTTTACCAAAATAAGTCAATATGGAGCTCTTTTTCACCTTGCCTTTAGTCTTTTCTAGAAGAAGGCTCCATACGCTAACAGTAAAATACGAGAAATTACAAGTTGTATAGACATGTTACATTAAAAGTAGAAAAGACTTTACATATTTAGTCAAGTGTACATGGTACTGATATTGCCCTTGAGAACTCAGAGATACAAACATATAAATCTCAAAAAAACCCTTTCCAAAGCATGCAAAACCAGCAAATATGAGGAGGAGGAAATTTCAATTACTTGTCAAAAAGGTGAATAAGCTCCTGATTCAACACCTAGATGTAGGTGTGTATAGATTATCTAGGTATCATTATACCTGATGCACTAGAAAAGAGTAAGTGGTTAAATATGTTATTTTTTGTTTTTTAATCTAGTCAGTAAAATATAGTATTAAGGAGAGGATCTAGGACTGGGGAAATCCAAGCTAATGTCTAGGATTAAATGTAGATAATAATTGAATGTTTCCTGTTAAACTTATTTCTAAATATAAGCTGATCACAGTGGTGGTGCTGCAGTACTCTTGATTTAGTAGCCGATGAATTACATCCTCACCTGTATTTTTTTTCCTAGGATTGGTCACACATTTTTGATTTGCCATATTCTAAGGAGAAAGAAAAAATAAGTCTGAGTAACATAGTTATGGAATATGTAGCAAAAATAGTTACAACATACGTGTGTCATACTTGAATAAAGAGTGCTGCCGAACCACTCTATGATTGTATGATTACATAACTGCTTTGGTCACAACTGCATGTTCTACAATGAAGCAAGCATACAATGTTATTTTCTTCCCTCTCTAACTTTGACTTTTTTCTTAAATTTTTTCTCTTATTTGTTTTTATTTAAGCCCATACTCTTTGTCGCTTGGGCTCTATTTCTCTGTATCTTCCAGACTTCTCCTTTCTTTACAAACCTATCATCTCATATTATTTTATATATATATACACTTACATAATAGCCTAATTTTTTTCATATAGATATTCACATACAAATAAATACAGCCTAGAACTCCATTATTTTCTTCTCCTTTCATAACTTGTAAGATCAATGGTAAGAGGAGAGGGGACAGCTATTCAGGTTTGTATTATCAGTACTGTTCCATGGTACAGGAAAGGTCCCAAAGAATGAAGGTCATCCTAGGTTTGCCTTATTTTGATTCTGTAATGAGTACTGCCAGACCTAGTTGAAATATGTAAAAAACAGGACATAGCTAGATAATTCTTATGCTGATAGTTATGGGATTTTTTCCTGATTTATGTTTTCAGCAATGACATTTCAAGTGAAAAGATTACTTCTAGAAACACATTTGGCTGAACATTTCTGGAGCCAACAAAAATCAAAAACATGATTATTTACCTTTTTTATATGAATAATCAGTGTGACAGTCTGCACTTGTCAATGAGCAAGCAAGTCCTTTTCCCGAACCTATTAAATGCTCTGGTTGTTTGATATCCTATATTAGAAAAAAAGTCTCTACAAAGCTGTTGTGCAGAAAAAATGTCATCAGGTGACAGTAATGGCATCTTTTAAAGTACATTAGCATAGAAGACAGAAAAATCCATTCATGTATGAAGGGACAATTAGAATGTGAGAACTACTACTATTTCTGAATCAAACTGAAAAACATTTAGGAAAGAAAGCTACGGGGAAGAGGATAAGGGTTTCATAGGATGTTAAAATTAACTTAATTACTAATTACTTTTTTTTTTAGAGTGCTATGAAAGAGGAGATAATATCAGATATACTGATAAAACTTGCAGTTTTATTAGAATGACTGTTTTTAAATTAAATGTAGAAAACTACAGCTGAGTAAACCTTCTGATTGTCTCCTTAATTTGGCTGCTTGTGTTAGCATTCATAGTACTGAGTTTCTGTTTGCTTTTTTCATTTACACTGATGTGAATCTGTATAAATTTAGCCATGCCTGAAACCATTTCTAGGAGATAATTTTGTATCTGAGAAGTGAATGGCAAATAGTCCTGGATTCCTTTCCGCAGCTAAACAGCATGTCCATCATACAATTATACCAGCCTTCATTTGATGGCATCTACAGTAAAAGCAGAGATAGGTAAGTTTGCCTATACTTTGTTTTAGACAGATATCTGGAAATCTTAAAATAGTGAAAAAAATTTTAGAACTGCCCTGACCCATTTTTGCTCCAGACCAATCAAACCCTGCAGAGATGCATGGGAATAGTATTTTATTTTAACATCACTAAGGTTGCAGCTGTAAAAAAAGAAAAAAAAAAAAAAAAACACAGAAAAAAAAAGCCACACAAACAAAAAACTAGTTCTTTTGCTCTCAAATTTGCACATTTCATCCTACTCAAAGACAATATTATCTTTAAAAGCAGCAAAAATAGTGCATAATCAACTATATCAGTTTAGCATTATATCATTTAAAAATCTCTGTACTAGGAATTAATTTCCCTCATTCTAATATTATGTAGTACAAATAACATCTACCAATATGATAAAAACTTTGCTACATACCTACATTTTTGTTTCTCCAGCACATAAGCATGAATTCAGATGAGATCTGACTCTTAACAGATGTATATTAAGTGCTAACTATCTAAATAATAGCAACTTGGAAAAATAGAAGAAAATGGATTAATTACATATTAAAATTTCACCTTGTTTAGAATTCTTTTTTTTTTGTCAATTTTGTGCTTACCAATGCCAATAACAAGTGAGCTCCAAATACCTTTCTTTGTAATCATTTAAAAGGCAGCATAACAGAGACTTCACAAACCTTCTGTTATTGAGTTACAGAAGTTCTTCAAATAGAAATCGTCCTCCCTATCCTCCTTCTTTACTTCTCACTTTCTGACTACTAAGTAATCAACAGGAGGAAAGGATCAATATTTATTAATTAATAAATCTCTCAGAGAATTTGCAAAATATGACTAGAACTATTATAAAAATATGAGTTTTTTGGAGCAAGCCACAGCATCATTAAGAAGAGAATAGAGAAAAGACCAAAGTATTAGCCAGAGACCTCTAAATAAAGGACCTTTAAGCTAGAGCATCACAAATATGAGTCATTAACTCTTTCAGTATATAAGAACCAATCCCTACTAGTTCACTGGGTATTAAAAATAGTGTATATAGAAGTTAGAAGGGTATTTCAGAATCCGGATGATGTCATAAACCCTTAATTTTTGTGTTATGATGTGTGGTATACTGAAACTCTTAACTATTCAGATGGAGCCATGCTAACTGAGACTACCTTTCTACCTGATACATGCAAACTTCACTATCTTGCATCTTTTGTTTCTGATTGGCCTAAAATCAATCCAGATTTCAAATTTCTGTCTTTCTCCTCTGCGTCTAAGTTCTATGCTTAGAAAAATTACGATGTATTCTTCAGCACTGAAAATGTACTTCAGAAAGATTAGAGCTCAAGTTGCACATCATTTGGAGGTGTGCAAAATTATTAGGATACTTAATTTTTTTTATAAGTACTTGAGTTTGAAAGTGGGCTCAGGCAATATGAAGTGATTTAAAATTACTGTGGCACTTTTTCTAATTTGGGAGATTTGTAGTTTCCCAACTTAAATCTGGTGGGCTTTTTTTTAATGCATAATGAGCTATGAATGGAATTTTAAATGTTTGATCACCCAAGACTGGATGAAGTGAAGATCAAATGTCAGGAGTCTAAAGGAACTACTGTACTAATGAGTGTTTCAATGGACTATTAACCTGCTTCCTCTGATGATTCTTTCTATGATGATCTATGTGGTCAGATCTTTGATCTCATGTTGGTTTTTGCTCTTCTGACCCTTTAACGACATAGAAATGACAAAAATTTTAGCAGTAAATTATGAGTATTCTTTTTTTCTTTCCATAGGACTTTACTTTTCCCACAATTATCAGAAACTCTTTTTGCTTGTTTTTTTTGAAACTACTTGTCACAGTATATTCCAAAGAGTGAAATAAAGCAGAAAAATGAGAAGTCAAAGTTTCATGATCTCTTAAAACTTCCAGTGTTTCTGGAAAAGGACAGCGGAAATCAGTTTCTCTTTCAATTCGCCAGATTTCTCTTTTTATTTCCACCAGAAGTCAAAAACCAAAATTGTTGTATAGGTAGACATACACAACCTACTTGAAATGTTTCATAGATGACTTGAAGAAGGTGAGCAAAGTATAGGTTGAAGAATCTTATTTCCTTATTGTCTGTTGTTGGGTTTTTATTAATACTGTTTTTCTGCTTCTGTTTATTTTTATTTTGCTTGGTCTATGTTTTTCTTTAATCAGGATTGTATTTGTAGTTACCTCTGGAAATCCCTAGGGACCTCTGCAGCCAGCAATTTCTACTACCTGTTTCCTGAAGATATAGTGATGAAAAAAGAACAGCAGTAGTCTGTAATAGACAGCTCAGAGGGTAACATCAGGCTGCTCTTCATCTGCTTCGAGACGAATTGGTTTAGCTGATATGCAGGAGAGCAGGTAACATAGACATCAACTGTCACCAGGGCAGAGGATTGAAGAGAGTCTAGAAGTTCTGCTCCAGACAGCTTGGGACTCTGTGATCGAGGTGGTGATGGACTGTGGCCATTTCTCCATCCTTTGCCAGCTGTAGAATGTACCCACTGCAAACTGGAGCTCTTGACTTGGAAGGAGCTGCAGAGGCTGGATGCCTGCACCTAGGCTTGGGGCTGCAGGGGTGTCTGGTGCCCCTCCTGCTCTGGGATGACAGCAGGAGGTATGGGAGAAGGAGAGAGCAGATTGCATGGCACCAGGATGCTGAACAGGAGAGTGACAGTTTTCACAGACACTTTGCAGAGGACAAAACTTTTGGTCGCACAATCCAAGGATGAAGGAAGAGCTTAATGGCAGGCCGAGAAGCCAGAGATGTGGGAAACTGGAAGTTTGTGGTGACAAGAAAAAACTTCACCAACCACAGCATCAGCAATGGCCTAATCGTTAAGGAAGGCGAACAAGTCCATTTGAGGCAGGCCTCCAAGCCAGCTCGGCGTGGAATGACCATTAGCATGGAAAGGAAGCAATGGGTGACAGGAGTTGGTGCTTCCCTTCTGCAAGTAACGGAAGCACCTGTGGTTTGTCTGGGGAGGCTATCCAGGAGGATTTGTTGCTTGCAGAGAGGCAAATTCTGCTGCTGAAATATTCCTGGCCTTTGGAAGTAAATCTTGCTGTTCATCCACATGTGAACAGGCAAAACTTGGTTATGAACTGGCTGTTGCAGATGTTACAGGCAGGACTGTGGTTATTTTACCATGCTCCCATATTTCAGCAAAAAGAACTGCTAACAAGATATAAATCTTGGTTAAAAAAGAAAATTAAAGAAAGTGACTACCAGCGGGTGAGAATTCTGTTTCATTTCACTAAATAAAAATTTTCTTGAGATACATTCTGTACATTAGAGTATAGTTAGATACACTGAAATTGTTGGTATGTTTATATAAGCATAATATAAAATAATGTAATGTATTTTTTTACTCCCCAAATCATTAACATAATCAATTAATAATAAATATCTGCTCTTATCATAAAAATGTACTTAAAAAAAAGAATTACAAATAAATAAACAAATTTTACATACATTATCAGATTATCAAGTGAAATATCATAGAAATACAATTCTGTCAGCACTGATTTTAGTATGTACTGATATTTGCTGGCAAAGATTGTGTTACAAATAAACTTTCTGTGGATGAGCAGTAGTCTCTGGCTAGGAAAAGGAGTTGTTGCCCTTCCTCTCACACAATCTTAAAAATTTTGGGAAGCAGCAATGCCCCAGTGATGAACTGAGCAGACAAGGAAGTTGAAGAGCTTTCCCGGCTTCCCCTCTTCCCTTCTCTACTACTAAATGAAAGATTTATGCCTCCCTTAAGAATTGTATAATTTTCCATAGAGAAAATAACAAACTCTAACACAGAATAGAGAAAAAAACGTTATCACAAGCAGCAGTTATTCCTGAACTTAAAGGACTGCAACATGAAGTCTGAATCTGTGGTCCTTATTCAAACTCTATACTGACTACTGCTAAGTTGTACTCATGCAAAAATAATTTGTATTTAGACTTGTTGCTTCAGGATATCATAGTGTTTCCATCAGAGTATGCAACATGTAAGAAGTAGAAAGTAAGAAAATAAGAAAACAGACAGAATTAATTAAGAAAACAGACAGGAAAAAAAAAGTTTTTTGAGGAAGAAAAGTGACTGATGAGACAGTGACATGAAAAGAAATTCAAACCACAATCTATCTTAGATTATACAGTACAGTTTAATTTGACTATATGGACATATCTATTTATTAATCCATTAAAAGTATTTCTGATAGCATTTGTACATTGCTGTTGATAGAGAAAATGATGAAAACTAAATAACAAAGCAAATTATCCAAGAATTCAAATCTTTTGTTCACTGTGGAAGAGACTCTAGGGAAATGAGAAGTATCTGAGCATAGTGTGAAAGTTTGTATTGAAATTCAGAGTTATCATAAAAAATAGTTTTATGGTGACATTTGCCTACAGTATAATTATGTATCTGCAATACTTTCAGACAGTACATCCTGATTTTAATTCCCCCACCCAAAACTCTTTTGGTTTCTGCTTACAGGGAAAATATTTATCTGCAATCCATCATGTACCCTGGCAAGTAAATTTAATTCTTATGATCCAGTGAATGTCTGAAGTAAAATATATTTTTTTAATTACAAAAGAAAAATAAGAATAAGGCAGAATAAAAATGCAGAGATTACAATAAAATTTAAACTAACAGATAATAAAAAAAAAAACACCAAAAACCCCCAACCCACAATTTAGCACAAATGAAAAACAGTTAAACAAAGCTTCAAAGCTCAGCTGTAAACTAAAATTTGCAGTAAACCTATTAAGGGCAACCTACAGAAATTAAGTTTTTTTAGCAAATAAAGGAGTCAAAAATGTACAGAAACATAAATATGGCTTGCTGTAATTTCATACAGAAGTTTAAGAAACCCATGTAATTCTGAAAACCAGTGAAATCCAGGTAAAAATACATTAAACCTTATGTTTCTTCTTAAAGCATTATGTTTGTATTTTAGAAAAAAATGTCTCTATACAGCAAGTCGCTTTTGGAAAACCTTGATAACCATTTTATACTTCCTTATTTTCTATTTAAACTGGAGTTAGGAATGTAAAGTATTCATATATTGGTCCTCATTTTAGCAAAAAAAAAGAAAAGAATATTGTTTTGGATATAATTCACATTTAGTGAACTTTTTATCCCCACATCAAAAATTTTATAGAGACTCAGATAGATTATTTGACTATAGCCCATAACTGAACATAACACAGAGTTAGTAAATGTTATTTTTATTAAGTTATAGAAAATAAAAATAAAAATAAATAAAAATAAAAATAAAAATAAAAATAAAAATAAAAATAAAAATAAAAATAAAAATAAAAATAAAAATAAAAATAAAATATATGAGAAATATTAATTTAGGAATGTTCTTTTAATAGTCGTTTTTCTGTTTCTTGCAGTGGCTAAGGCTCAGCCTGCTTTATGGTTATTGACACATCATGATCTTCTGATCTTTCAAAGTGAAGTTTCATTTTTGTCACTACTATTTTCAAAAGTGTAATTTCTGTAACAAAAGCAGTAGTGCTTACTCAAATAAGATCAAGAAGTGCCTGGCACGTGTCCTTTGGCATTCCGCTTGGGAAAATCTCCTTTCTCTACCCTTTCCCAACTTTCTACCAGGTACAAGAGACCACAACTTCTGTGCCAGATGGGCACAGCAGCTCTCTTGCCCTCATTGCCCAGACATTGCTGCCAGTGACTGCTACTGAGAACTTCATTTCCACAAACTCCCTATTAGGGGTGTTGGCCAAATGCATCTTCAGATCATCTGCATGATATCGGACCAGCAAATAAATGGAGAAATCTAGGCTTAGGGAAGAATGGGGTAATATATAAAAGTCATACTATTTATTTAAGGATGCTATGCATTTACTGTCTCATGAAATCAAAAACATCTAAATTGTGAGGAATAACTTTCTTTAGTCTCAGCTCTTCAGATTTCTTTGGTGATTAGATCTTTGCAATGTCTTTTGCAAGTTGCTTTTTACACCCTCGCAATGCAATTAGTTTAGTTAATTGTAGAATGTAGAAGCCTTTTTTATACTTTAATTTAGTTGCTCTATGACTCCCCCCTAATAAAAAATACAATACATTCAATTGATTCATCCTATGAAGTATCAGCTAAGACAGTTTTATACATGTGTAGTACTTCACAAAGTGTAGTAATATTCAGAGTTGTTCTTATTCAAAAAAATCAGGGGAGTATCTATTTATTCAGACTAAAAAAATTAACACACAAACCATTTAAATATTAATTAATAATGGTTTCACTAAGTCAACAGATTTCCTGCAAATATCCTCATTTGTAATGGATGAATTTAGATTATTTCCTTTCTGCTTCATGAACAATCATTGACTTTGACTTCATCTTATAATACATATGATATAATTTTATTCTTCTGATGATCTGAGCAGCCTTTTACAATCCTTCTTCTGTTCTTGCATACCACTTTGTTGCTCAAAGACATGAAATGCTTGTTCCAGTTGAATGTCTAAAGTGTTTTACATGACATTTACATTTAATGAAATGTTGTATTACATTAATTGCAAGCAAAGAGCATTAGGAAATACAAATGCAAATCTTAACTCCCAACAACAGACAACAGCTATCTAGTCAGTTAGTACAACATGCAAAATGGCACTTCTGCCCTGGGCATTCAGCAGAAGTAGAATTGAAGTTAGAAAATTAAAGAGAAGTGCAAAAAAACCTCCATCTTGCTTCAATGATTTTTGTCCTTGAGAACCAAAAGAAAACCTGATGATTAAAGGTTTCACTCATGTATTTTTACAATCCCTACAATCTTGCCTGAGCATCTAAGTCATACCTAAAAAAACCCTTTGTTTATTCTCCTTCTCTAGCTACTAGACTCTTGCATACTTAGGGTTTGGAGGTTTTTTCTCCATCAAAGTGTTTTTTTCAGAACATATTTTTGATGACTTTACACTGAAATTTCCCATGTCTAGACAAGTCCACTATAGCAGTAATTTTCTGTTTCCTGGGTTATGCTGTAAAGAAAATTGAGGTAATGCAAGTAATCAAACCACAGAAGTGTCCGTGTCTGCATTATATTTTATACTTTCTGACCATTTTTTAATTTTTCCAAATCCAAATCTGCCTTAATCCAAAATCTGTTGACTGTAATAACTTATCACTGTTTCCAAATGAAAAGTTTCAGAAGTTCAAATGTGTTATAAACTTAGGCACAGCACAGTTAGTATGGATATATATCTTTTGGATAAACAAATGTTTGACTTAGAGCCCAGCACAGGACTGCTTATAAAATGTTATGCAGATGTATCTTCAAATATAAAAGCTGTGGCAGGGAGTGTTGTGGACAGAGTGGCAGCTTCAGACAGTTTGTTAGAGAAGCCTTCCTATTGAGTCACCAGGTGCAGAAAGAACCCCCATGCTCACCAAACCACTTCTCAGAGGGCAGCCTGGGTGTGGCTGGATCCAGTCTTGGCCTCAGACTTTAGTAAGAGTTTATGTCTAAAGATTATATAGGTGTAGTTGAACCTTTATACAAATTTGTCCTGGGGGATTAAGGATGGCAAACCATATATTTATATAGGTATATATATATATAAATACACATAATTTATTATAATAATTAGACAAAATTACCAGAATTATTTACTACACAGTGTAGGAGCTATAACAACTATGGTAATATAGTGCTCTATGAAGTAATATTGAAGCAATTATACTAAAGCAACTTTATTAAAGCTAGCAAAAACAATTATTAAGTAGTGATTGGTGTTACCCATGCCAGCTGTGGGCAAATCTCTTTCACTCAGCCTCAAGGAATAACCTTGAGGAGTGTCCTCACTCAAGGGAGGAATCTCCACACATACACTCCAGGGAGGGATAGTAGTAGACCCTGTTAAAATTTGGAACTGAGTTTTTGTAGTATAAAATAATTGACTGCCAGTCAATTATTATGTCTCCAGGCCAGCTGTGTCAGCTCAACAGCTTTAGATAAGTTATCAGAAGTGTCACTTTTTTGTTGGTTTATTCAGGTATTTTATCAAGTCTACCACTTCTTCACCTTACTATAAGGATATTTAACTTTGTGATTGATGAGTCAGACTGGTTTCAGCATAATTCAACACCAAAAGCAACATGACACACCCTTCTTTATTTACCACTGATAACTCTGTAAATAGGACATTGTTCAAGTTGTTTTACCCCATTACAGGCAGAGCATAGTGCTACAGTGGGTTCAGAAACACAGCCTTTGGAAAAGCAGTATTTCCTACACATAACTCTAAAATGGCATCCAATAGTTTGTTGTCAAATAGGATCAGCACATAAAATCTATTATTTTTCTTCTTTAAACACTAAATCTTTATCTCATCCTTGGATAGACTTTCTAAATTAAAATAAATAAATAAAAATTTTGAAATAACTGTGTGTTTGTCTACCACTAGAGGCATCTTCACTGAACTCTAAGTTTGCTTTTTTTCTAGGATTGCTATTTGAATTCTTCTCATCTGAGTATCAATTATTTTGTCTTTAATTACTGTTGTTCATAAAGTACATCCTTGTGAGACTTTCCAGTTAAGTTAAGCAGGGCCTTGAGTAGTTATGAATGGCTAACCAAGAGTGATAAAAAAAGCTAGAGAAACACCTATTTAAATTTCCATCCAGGACCATCTTCACTATGAAAACTAAAGCACAAAGGCAATCAGCGTACCTTATGCTATCGAGATCTACATATCGCAAGATAAATCAATGTTATTTTCATTTTTACCTCTAATTAATTGTAGTTAATTTCTCAAAAGTTTGGGGGTTTTTTACATAATTTTTCTTCCAGATTTAAAAATAAAAAAAATTATAATGTGAAGAAAAAAAACCCAAACACATTTCTACAGATCATAGAAGCAAGTATTGAGAAATAAAAAACCTCCTTTTTTATTAGTTTTTATTATTAAGCTTTATGGATAATTATTATGGATAATCCATAATACAAATAAAAGCCTGTTGGAGATGAGCTTACCATACTTTCTCTAATGGCTTTTAGTTCTTGTGCTCAGAGGAATGCATGTCTGAATCAGTTCTGCCCTTACAGGCTTCTCCTACTGAGTTCTGAGTGCATATCTGACAGCTGTTCTTGCTCTCACAGAAGGGGGGCTGCTTCTGTGCAGCTACTTGTTCTTCGACCTGGTCTCAGCACTAAGATTCTGCTTTAATGGCAGGGATCAGCCCACTCCATCTCACATCTGCCTTTGTGGTAGCTCTGTGGCTGTGCTGCACTCTCAGAACAGTGTCTTAGGTTATGCGGTATTCCATGACACAATCTATAATTTCATCATGGCACAAATTTCTACAGGATGTCATGAACGTTAATAATTTCAATTGGTTCCATAAGCTGTCGGGCAAATTCATGGAACAACAGGCCACTGAGAGCTATCAAGTGCAAAGATGAAGAATATGGAAAAGAAAGCCTCTTGAGCCATAGATGACTAGACAGAGTGGGTAGATTCTCCATATGCTCTTTGGGTTTTTAATTACCATTTGCCCTAGAATATAATGTTGTCTGTGGTTCTATGCAAGATATTGAACTAGAGAGACGTTCATTCTTATCAGAATTGCATTCTGATGTCTTTGAACTTCCAATATCTGGTAGAGCTGACTTTTTTGTAGAGGAAATATTATTTCCAGTGATCCTTGCATAATACTGCTTAAATTCCTGATTTTTTAAAACACTTTGTTTAATTTTTACACTTTGAACCAAGAAAAGACCTCCAAAAATTATAAATCAGGTTAATTTTATTATACAGTAATAAAATACTAGATTACAGTTTTCACTGATATGTTTGGTTCATCTCTAGATTCATCTATGCTTCCACTGAAGAGAAGAAAAAAAAGGGAAAAGTAAATTGATAAAGTAAGAAGTCAGATATTTCTTTTTTTTTTTTAATGTCTGAATATATTGGAGAATTGAATAGAATAGAATACTGAATGATATAATCTAGCCAAACTTGAATTAAAAAAACATTTTAAAAAAGAAAAGATTATATATTTACCTGGTCATACAGTAAACATTGTAGTGCCCTGCAATTGAGCAGGTCCCTTTTTATTCACCTTCTAAGGCTCTAAAAAGGTGGCCCAAAGAAACTGGGGGCTCTTTTGTGCTGCCCTCAATAGCATGACAACACATCAAGCCATGCTGACAAGAGTGGAACAGGGTCCAAAGAAGAATTAATCCTCCTGTGGCAAAGACTGCATGCAGACTGATTTTCTGGAAGGTGGAGATTGACTACTCACTTTCTTATCACTGTCTACATGCTTAGCTTCTCCTTCTATGATAACTGGAATTGTAGTGAATAGCTGTCATCTCTCAATAGCTGTTGCCTGGTGTTACCCTGAAACTCACTTGGGGTATGCATGGGATTGTAAGAGCCCGAAAGCACTCCTGGGTTTTCTAATTACAGGTACTATCCAGCAGAAATATCATGTTCTACACATCCAGATTGTAAGTCACATCAGTAGCAAGAGAGTCATTTCTGTTCGTTTCCATCATGAATCAGATGAGCAGTTTCCAGGTGTATTACATGGCACAAAAAGCCTCAGGATTCTTGTTGAGTATCACACACAAATAACTAGAAACTGCCATGTATCTAGCAGGGTTGAGCCTCTACCCATTTTTTAATTTGCATCTAGGATATAGCGCCATATGTATGAAAATAAGGTCTTAATTACAAAATTGTCACTCCTTCTGCCTCTAACATGTTTTGTTTGAACTACACATATAAATGTGCAAAGTGTCCCAAACAATTAAGTATTAGCTGTTAGTATATAAGCAGAGTGGTACTTAGTGATCTTATTATGAAGCAAGCCTTTTGTGTCACAACTAAGTGACAAAAGTAGGGATGATTATAGACTTGTTATAAACAGAAGATGCCTCTGGATAAAATAATTTTATTTTTGCTGCTTTTGTAACCAGGTTTACTTCACCAATCCGTAAA
This sequence comes from Callaeas wilsoni, assembly GCA_013398955.1. Taxonomy (NCBI): domain Eukaryota; kingdom Metazoa; phylum Chordata; class Aves; order Passeriformes; family Callaeidae; genus Callaeas; species Callaeas wilsoni. The sequence goes on from VWPU01004878.1 coordinate 113,345, forward strand.
CTAACAATGACACCTTGTCAGAGCAAGCTGGTAACAATTAAAAGTGCACAGTTAGAACATCATAGGCACATTATATGCATTTGGGGAAATAACATAAAAGAAAATGTCACAAATTTATTATCTCTAAAAGCTTTAGCAACTTAAGGCTCCCTGTTAATGCATTAATTTCCTTCATGTAATAGTTGAAAAATTGCCTTGAAACAGTTCCAGATCAGAATGGTGAGTGTAATCATGGAATAAATTTAGTTTCTGTCTGCTGTATTCTAGCATTTCTGTCTGCTATACTCTAGCAGAGACTTTTGTTCTGAAATGGAGCTATAAATTGGTAAAAGTATTCTGTGCTGGCAAGGGAGAGAAGTCAGAGTGTACCAGTGCAGGGTCTTTGCTGGATCTCACTGAGAATGGTCCAAGGTACTCTAAATTGCAGGTTGTATTACTTGCATGCAGATTCTTAAGAAGTTTTTCTTAGCTTTCTCTAAGTAGGAGCCCCATTAGAGCAGACATGGCCTGTCCAAGATCACCAACTTCTTGAATACAGTGCCTTTCATAGGTCCCTGAGCACAAGGTAGGAAAGCTGGAGGGTTGCATTTCAGTGAAATTCAGAATACTGACTTTCCAAGGAGAAAGAAACTGTAGTGGTATCAGGATACTACATTTTATAAACCAGAATAAACTGCACTTCCACTCAAATATTATTTTTCAGGCTTGTTGGATGAGAGAGAGAGAAATGAAATCCTAAAGTTCTATTTAGTTTAATCATCCTCTGTTTAAGAAATGAGCAGAACTTAATGCATTATAAATATTGATGTTGGACTGCTTACTTCAATTACAAAAACAAGATGAAGAATATAAATTCACTGTGTAAAATATCAGTCTTGATCTTCCTTTACTGAATGTTCATCCCATTGCTAGTGTGTAGAAACAGCTTTATTGTAGTCTGTTATTTTATGGAAGTGGGAATTAAAAAGTAATATAAAAAGGGCTGATGAAAAGCTACAATTATTTAGTTTCCTACTACAAATTCTGAATTTTGAAACATGAGATTCCTAAACTGAAGACAAAACATATTCTCCTCCTCCCAAATGTATAAAGACTTATTGAAAATCTTTGAAACGAATGAAAAGATCATCTTTTATTCAACCGTATCTGGTTTAGGCCATCAGAAATTTATCTGACTTGAAGGTCAGTTTTAGACACCACACATCATAAACTGTTTAAAACAAGGTGTAATTATTCCAGTCCACTTGTGGAAGGAGAAGGAAGTGATGAATGAACTCTGCTTGCACTAGATCTTTTAACATAACTGCTTTTCTCTAAAGAGAATTATTTCCAGCTCTAGCTTACCCTTCAATTAAACCAAGACCTGTACCGGCATTACAAGGGGCAGTGGTTTTTTATTAAAAGTTATTTAAAATTTCATTAAAAATTTACTAAAAATTAAAAATGGGCAGATTTAGATTGGATATAAGCTAGACTTTATTTTTAAGATGAGGGTGGTGAAACAGGCTGTCCAGAGATGTGGATGCCTCATTCCTGGAAGTGCAAGATTTCACAGGACTTTGAGCAACCTGATGTAGTGAAACATGTCCCTGTCCATGGCAGACGAGGTTGGGCAAGATGAACTTTGAATGTCCCTTCCAATCCAAACCATTCTATGATTTTTTTACCCTGGTTAGGTAGTAACAATTTCTAATCTAAGTATATTGAGTAGTTTTCCTGATTTCTTAATAGAGCAAATATGGTAGACTCTGTTTAAATAAAATCTACCATAGATTTTGGTCAGCTCTGCTGTCAACAGGAAAACTGACTAAAAATAAGAAAATTCTGGTACTACATTTGTATTTATATAAAAATAAAACATGCAAACCATCCAGCAGTAAAAGAAGTAAACTTCTTGACTAGTGTAATGTATAGTAGACAAATGAAAAGACTTGATGCATTTTCTTTGAATATTTCAACCAATAAAAGTATTTTTCGTATGATTTATAGTAAATTCTTTTTATAATTATTTTTTGTTTTTCTCCATTTTTTGTATATCAGCTAGGATAAAACAGATAGAAAAAACATTAATAAAGAACTAATTTAATTGTGAAATCCCCTAATTAACTCAGTTCCACTATGTTTTCTCTCAATTCATTTTCTCCCAACTTGAATAGCTTATTAAGGTTCATGCAGTTTTGTAACTGAGTCCAAGAGCTCTCCAACAATTTTAATGTAAGTTCACCTCAGTACTTTCAGTTGAATTTCTCTTGGATGTATAGCTGTAGGTTAACAGAACCTAACACTACATTTCAGACAGTGAAGAACAGCCCGTCATACATGTTTTCTAAATTTGGGGTATATAATGCATAAAGAAGTATTATAAAGCATATACAGAAGCAGCAATATCTACAAAGTTTCTGCATCCTGTCTGAAACATACCTCTCCAGAGTAGTACTCCAGTACAGAGGTGGCACAGAGCCAGAAATGAGTGAATCAAGGAAACAAGAGTCAGGGTTTAGAGAGATAGGCAGGGCAGAAGAAGTCAGGAAACAGGTAGATGTTCCTCCTTCCTATGAATTTCTATCTATCAGAATACTGTCTTTTCAGGTCTGAGAAATCCCAGTGCATGGCCCCACTCCCAAATGCCACCCATTTCACAGTCCTGATTCTACAGTAGTCCAGTTTCAGTCCTGAATGTGCTCTCTGAAGACTGGATGGTAGGATGGGTCATCAGATGTCGGCAGGGAAACCTTGTGTTAGCCACAACACTTTGGTGTCAAAGAGTAATTTTTTTCCTGTAATGAATTGAGGGTCCAAGCTGCTGAAGAAGATACAGCCTTTGAAATTAACAGTGATAGAAGACCAAAAATAATAATAAAAAAAAATAATCAGGAGGTTTGCTTTACTCTTTCCAGTAGAGTAGGAGAAAATTTAGCCTAGAGTTTCTGCTTTAGCTTCTCAGAGAAAATCATAGTACTTGCCAATTCTTTCAAGATCAAGGTTTATCTTTGACTATAGCAGTTGTAGAACATAACCATGTACAATACAAATCTAAACAACTCAAACAGTTTATTTAAAGCTTGTTTGTCAAAGAAACCAAGCCCTAACTTAGACTAACTAAGAGGCTAACTAAAACTATTTCGTCCAATTCTAAATTAAATTCTGAGTGGGATTTCAAATTTTGTGACTCCAGAAAGCAACATAAACAAGAAATTAACAATTCTAAAGAAAAACTCATTGAGGAAAATGTGTCTGTGTTACTTAGCTTTGCATTCAGAGTTGAAGGAAAAGATTCGTTGTTTATTACTCGTTTTGCCCATTACGCCTCCCAATTACTACCGTTATCTCAAAACCTCATCTGCTTTTTGGACACCAAAAAGACTGTAGTGGGTTGACCCTGGCTGAATGCCAGACACTCACCAGAGCCATTTTATCACTCCTTCCACAAGTGGAAAAGGGAGACAAAATATAATGAAAGGTTCATTAGTTAAGATAAGGTCCAAGAGAGATCACTCACTAATTACCATCACGGGCAAAACAGACTCAACTTTTGGATATTAATTGAATGTATTACCAATTGGAATCAGAGCAGGATAATGAGAAGTAAAAAAAAATCTTAAAAACACATTCCATAATTCCCAAGGTCTGCCTCCTCCCCACGGCTGCCCAGGGAGACAGGGAATGAAGGTTACGGTTCTTCATATGTTGTTCCTGCCATTGCTTGGGGAGAAGGTCCTTCCCCTGCTCCAGCACGGAGTACCTCCCATGGGAGACTCTTCTCCATGAACTTCTCCAATGTGGGTCACTCTTCCATGAGGTACAGTCCTTCAAGAGCAGCCTTCTCCAGTGTGGATCCCCCACAGTGTCACAAGTCCTACTAGGAATCCTGCTCCAGTGTGGGCTCCTCTCTCCATGAGTCCGCAAGTTCCTGCTTGAAGCCTGTTCCAGCATGGGGCTCCCACGGGTTCACAGCCTCAGCTCTGGCATCAGTCTCCTCCATGGGCTGCAGGTGGATCTCTGCATCCCTGTTGACCTCCATGGGGTGCAGGGACACATATGTGTTACCATGGGCTTCACTACAGGCTGCAGAGGAATCTCAGCACCAGCACCTCCAGCACTTCCTCCCCTCCTTCCTCACTGACTTTGATTTCTTCTGAGTTGTTCTTCTCACATGTTCTCACTCCATGCTTCTCTGGCTGCAATTACCTCTGCACAATAAATTTTTTCCTTCTTAAATGTCACAGAGGCATTACTATCATTCCTGATTGCCTTGGCCTTGGCCAGTGGCACATCCATCCTGGAGCCAGCTGCCATTGGCTCATGCCCTGTATGGGGGAGGTTTCTGGCAGCTTTTCACAGAAGCCACCCCTATAACCCTCTCACTACCAAAACCTGGTCACACAAATCCGATACACATATATTTCGTGAATATCTGCAATGGACTTTCTAATTAATTTTCTCCATCCCATCACCATTTCTCCTCAAAGATATTCAAAGATTCAAGTTGTAGAAACATAAATACAAGTGTTTGGATATCAGCTCCCATTGTAAACAGTGGACTGATAAATAATTAGTTAATCTTGTCTAGACAGCTTTTCATCTGTTCAAGCATAAGCGCCTTCAGGATGATATGAAGGCTTCTTCTGTTCTACTCACTGCCTTATGTTAACCGCAACATACTATATTGGCTATAAGTCTCATTTAGACAGCTAAACTTAGATGTCCACACTTTAATATCAAATTCTTCCCTTGTTGTGAAAAAATATCTCTGTTTCTAGAAACTAATAAAATATGCACTGTTCTGAGGAAAGATTTAAATGTATGTGAGATGAGAACATTACACCTCAACTGTATTGAGAGAAATTATTTTAACACTGACATTTAAAATTAAGTCAGGTGTGTGTACCCACTCAAAGCAAACTCTGTAAGGAATGTCCGATCATCTCTGCTACCTTCTAATCTTAATCTTGCTTTAGGTTATTTCTGGCAAAATAACCCAGTTTCTACCAAACAGATGAAGGTTGTATCTGTTTTATCCTGAAATAGCTGAAACCTCCCACATGACAAAAAATGTAGGGCAGAAAAAATTTAGTCCGGTTTATACAATAAACTACCGCTCTGTGACAGTCATAAAAGCTGAGAGTGAGTTCTTACTCCATACTCTATATACTTTTAAACAAGAAATGACTCACGTAATCCCTTTCTTGCTTGCTTTCTTAAATGTCTAAACCTCTTTCAAAGTCCAGAAATTATACATAAGAATAGGAAGATATTGAATTTCAATATTTAGGGCCTAAAAAATTCTGTTTATAAAAAACATGCTTTTATAATTCCAAACAGTCATGCCTGGAAAGGTTTCATCTAGACACTTAGCATGAAGTATGGTGACATTCACTTAACTATATTTGCATCCTCTCTAACCATAAATTATATAGAGCCTGTAATAGATGACAGAGAGATGACATGCAACATTTCAGGACACATTAACGGGACTATAATGAGAGTCATCTTCAGCAGTTCCTTGTTCCACAGGGATATAGAGGATATTCTTTGTTCAATTACACAAGACTCTGGATGGGGGGATATGTCTCTATTGTGTGATTATTCTGTCCCTGTTTGTGGATCTTCTGAGATAAGGAATCAAAAACTCTAGCCTCAAAAAAACCCCTTGCACAATAAATTGGAGATTTTCTATTCCCCTAGAAATGATATGAAAACCATTTAAACTGGCTTGTTAAAGAGTTGAGAGAAAATACAGCCAAGGACACAGCATGTAGTGTTCTCCTGAAATTCTAAAATAGCCACTTCAAGTTTCTTTCTAATGTTATCTCTGTCTGAATCTAAAATTTCATTTCAGTAAAAAGCACAAGCATGAAAAAGATAAAACTTTGGTTCAAACTGCAATCAAACAATCTATATAGCTAAAGATGTCATATTTCCTAGACAGTTTTCTCGAACACATCAAGGGTCATTCCCATTTGGAGAAAAAGCAGAAATAATCATTCTTTTCTCCCTCTGGTATTTGTCTTCTGTATTCCTTTGCTCCCATGGCTGACTTTGTACATGTAATCTAATAATGTGATTTAGAGTAATTAATATTAATCTAGTGAAAATAGTATTTTTAAATAACACGAGATTATTTTCGTCTGTTCCAGGTGTTGTGTGAATTAAAAAGGTCACAGAAAGATCAATCTCTACCTGCCAAAAAAAACTCCCAAACCACTCCTGCAAAGCCCCTCAGAAAATTTTTTTATTCATTCAATCTTATCAAGTTAGATTTTTATTATTATTTGGTTTGTAGCTTCCTCTTTTTTTGTAATATATTTTTGAAATAATGGAAAACCATAGCAAATGGAACACAGAAGGGAATTGGAGGAAAACTATTTTTACCATGTGTATAGTCATTTCATTAAATACAATCAGTATTCGTCTGTCATTGACATTAAATATAAATATATTAAAATGCATAAAAAAATAAATAAATATATATCTATATATGTACTCCCCTGCATCTTGAAGTGTATATCAGGTAAAGCAAAGAGCATGCACTGAATATGTACAACACTGAGAATAAGACCTGGACAGGCTCTCTGAGTAAATATTAAACAATCTGCCAAGACATTTTCACCTTTCATCTGCTCTAAGACAATCTCTATACACATACATAGTCCCACTGGAGATGTATTATCAAAAACCCTGTCTAAGGAGAGAATGAACTTCTCCATGTGATTTTTTTATCCACAGAAAAGAATAGAAAGAATACACAAAAGGGCAAGAGTGCTTTGTTTATGCATTTTCTGTTTGAAGAGTCTGTCTACACATATTGTTTAATCAAAGCTTTCTGCACAAGCCTTTACATGGCAGCTCCTAAGGAATGAAAGTGACAGCATAAATATAAAAACACATTTTTATTTTAATCACCATAGAATAAAGTATCACACGCTGACTCTACTCAAAGTCAAGTCCAGTTTCTCATGTCAGTTTAATGAAATTATGGCTTTAAACACTGAATGTTGCTCTGAAGCATGGATCACAGGGTTCCTTTGTTACATGCTTTTGCCACTCTATTTCTAGTACATTCACGTCTTTTGTCTCTAGAAAACATTTTTTCCATTTCATATCTGTTGGGCAGGCCTGGATTCCACAAACAGTTCTCCCTGCCTGCTTTCTATTTTGCAACTTCACTTCTTCAGACCTCCAGACAGAAATCTCCTACAAGACTTAACAGATTGACACATTCTTTTCTTCATTAATGAAACAGAATACATTGTTCTTAGTTTTCCTTAAATTCAAGGTCCTTTTCTTTTATTGAAAAATGGGTAAAAGTTAAACTGCTGCCTATAAAGATTTCTTATGGTCAGATGCTAAAAGTGCAGAATATGAGTTTAAAAACTAACTGTGCTCAGTAAGAAGCACCAATTTTATTACTGCTAGGTCCCTCCAAAATAACTAAATATATTATAATACTCATTTGATTGATATGACCATCCAAAATTTACCAGTTTTGAATCCAAATAATTCCATGACTTTTTTGAACCTAACATGTAGAAAAAGGAAACATCTCCCAAAAGCAAAACAGTACATTGTATCTTTGCATTTTTTTCTCCTTCCTATTTTACGTATTCCCTTCACCAGTGACAATAACTCTTTCCTTTGTCAATGCAGTATCAAACACCAGCATCGTTAAAATTCTTCTTAGCTACTTTTCTTTTTTTCCATTATTCTGGGACTAATTAATTGTTTTTAGGATTGCATGCACCAAATCATTTAGGTTGCATGTCATTTTTCCCTCTTTTATATATATGAAGTAGAAAAATATAAGCAATACATCCCTAGATATAAGAGTTTCTGAAAATAGGAAGTCATTAAGGTGAAATTGATATTTGTGTCAGTCTCCAACAATTCCCAAACGCCTTGATGAGAAGTGTGAATTAGCTTGCTCAACAGCACTTTTAAGTACAGTGCAGAAGTAGCAGCTTCTTGTATTTATCTTGTTCTGTAGCATCTGCTTTCAGTTAAAAACAGTTGAGGTGAAAAAGGTCTGCTTTAGATTGGAGATCTACATTACACACCACTAGTCCTTTCTCCCTTGTCTATATGTTATATAGGCATGAGAGGACTTTTCTGACTTAATTCTTCAGCATCATATAATGTAAATCAAGTTCCTCTCATATATTCTTACTCTGCTCTTCTCTGGCCACAATTTCTTCTGTGCAATAACGTTTTTCATTCTTAAATACCTTCTTGTAGAGCTGCTTCCACTGTCTCTGATGGAACAGTGGGCTCAACCCACTGCTGATGGGCTCAACCTTGGCCAGCAGTGGGTACATCTTGGAGTCAGCTGGCACTGGTTCTGCAGACATGGAGCAAGTTTCTGGCAGCTTCTCAGAGAAGCCACCCTTCTAGCCTTCTCTGCTATCAAAACCCAATACACAGTCCCAGAGTTGGATGCAGCACTCCAAGTGGGGTCTCACCCAAACAAAGTAGAGGGGCAGAATCACCTCCCTTGACCTCCTGACCACAATTGTTTTGATGCACCCCGGGATGCGGTTGGCTTTCGGGGCTACAAGTGCACATTGACTGGTCATGTTGAACTTCTTGTCGACCAAATCAACATAATTTTTCTTTTTCTGTGAAAATTTTACCTAATATTAAATTTTGAATTTTTACAGAGTAAACAGGAAAGGGAATCTTGCAACTGCGTGTAGTGAAAATTGTCACGCAACCTGAGACCCTATCCTGTCTTAGAAATAGACATTGAAGGGTACAATTTACTCACAATTCTGTGTAATTTCATTGACTATTTTTGCTATTTTGATAGAATTCTATTTTGGTAGAATTCTATTTAAATATTCTGACATCACAATGTCTGCTTAAGCGAGTTTGTTACAGGTTCCTCCCACCCTTCCACTTTCTTTGTGGGCATCAGAGGCTGAAGCCACAAAGTTGTCATTCTACCTTCTCAAAATTCTTTCTGGTATCTATCCTCTCCATACATTGCCCCTCAGGAAGAACAAATGATGTAATTGGATTGCTTTTTTTCTTCAAAGTTCTGTCCAAGTGTTAATTCACAAAAGTTATTCAAAGGAAATGATCTATAAATAGTTTCTTCTCCTCAATTGAATGAAGTCTTCAATTTCATGGAACATGTCTTTTTCCAATAACCTGATATTTTTAGGACTTTACTGTGCCATAATTAGTAATTAAAATAGAAAATATTTCTAATTTGTTACTGTGTCAGGTAAATTGAAATGATGTTCAAAGAGATAATTTTCCATATCCACATTCTCATTTGTTTCTAATTTCTTTTGGGGAACATATAAGAACATTCCAGTGTACTGAAATGAGTTATCCTATTAAGATTTCAATCCAGGTTAAGTATATTTCTGCATTTATTTTGTCTTCAGATTCTTTGATCATCATAAAATTCCAGATCAAAAATACATAAAATTTAACGATATTTAGCTATATAGAAAAAGAACTATTAAGATAGAAAAAAAGAGACTGCATTTTGGAGAAATCATGATTCTAATTATACAAGTGAAAAGGTCTAGGACCAGATCAATAAATGGGAATGCTTCATTCTTTTTTACTAGACAATTCCAAGAGTCTTTTTGTGAACATAAGTCCCCAAAAGATAATTTTTTTCCAGAGAAGAAAACTTACAGCTGCAAGTATGCGATATCTGAATTTAACATTGCTGCTTTTCCTGCTTTAACATTCTGGAGAGAAGGCTGGGAGGAGGGGGGTGACCTAAAAAGGGATTGCTCCGTTTGATTGAATCCATTTAGGGCATCTGTGACATCCATTTTTTAAAATATTCAGAATATTACCTGATCTTGTAAAATGAACGTAGAAAAGAATCTGTCTTGAAGCATTTCATGGAGTATGTCATGAACAAGATGTTTTTTGTTGCAACAATTTTACAAATATCTAAAGAAATCCTCTTACTCCACATCTCAAATGACATATACATAATACAAAGCTATCAACTTTGCATGGCTTTTTTTTCTGTGTTGAAGCAGGGAGAAAGAACATGTCTGAATTGCACTGGGGGTTGTAAAACTTATGTGCAGGAAGATTTTGCAGTACCTAAAAAATGTTTGGTTTTCCTAGTATATGTTCAGGAAGATATTTAAATGTTCAATCAATTTGAATCCAGTCTACAGTCTTACTTTTCAAACTGCATGTTGTTTGATCATGTAGAATTTTGGCTTTCAGGACAACTCTCAGGCCATCCAAGAAGACGGAAGCTTATCTTTGAAGTCTAAATGCAGCTGAACAAAACACAGTCTGAATCGTTACAAAGTTTGGTGAAAAAAAGAAAAGTCATACAATTATTTAGACATCATTAAGCAAAACTGATCTGACCATAATTACTGAGTTGTTAATTTTTACCTGCAGAGAATATGTATAAGACACTGTGCAAAATACAGCAAGTTATCCTCACATTAAGGAATTAATCCTTCTTGGGGTCAGAATATTAAAGCATTAATCTAGAATGAATCAAGAATGTAAACTCCCAGTAATGGACTTAGACACAAAGTAAAGCAACCACTCTTTAAGAAGTGCAGATATTCCCCCTTGGATATTAGTACAGTTTCATTTCCTTATCTTCATTTTGATTTATTAATGAATCTCTAAATGCAAGAGTTTGAAAAAGCTGGCCAGGACTCATCAGTCCATCCACATCTCTATTATTTGCTTGAAAATTAGTCATTAGCTGACATAATGTTACTTTTGTATATTCTTTCTCCTCCTGACCCCTAAAATCAAATTGTATATGCAAAGTTACAGTTTCTAGAGAAGTAGTGGAGGATGGATTCAATGACGTTCGAGGTCTTTTCTAACCTTAATGATTCTATGTTAGCTCTCTTCCCTCTCTCCTGTCGCCTCCTCCCCCCTGCTCATCATATATCAATTTATTTTTTGATGGCTTAGTACTGCTTTGGCAGAAGACGTGTAATAATTTACCACTACTGTTATGTACTAGATTTTCTAAGACCATCCTACAGTGTAAAAGTCTACAGGAAATGAAGTGCCCACTTTCTGGAACCAAAAGCTCATTTGGTTTCATTTGTAAGGTAACAGACTAAGTTTGCAGCTCTGTAGTTATACGGAAAATCCACTGAGAGCATCAGGATCCACAGTTTCAAACTAGGGTCCTGAGAGTTGTGCTCTTCAAATTATATGGCAATATGAGTCAAAGAATCACTTTAAAGTGTTTAAATATAACAGTTGCTCTTGGTCTGAAATTGTCAGTCTTCAAAGCAAGGGCCAACTCAGAGGAGAGCACAGGTAGGACTGAGAATATCTGACATAGTGTCACTGAGACACAGATACAGCTTTAAGCTGGTACAGCCTGTATCTTTGGTGACTGCTCTTTTTTATACAATAGCCTGATTTTTTAGTTATTTCCTTTTGTGCAGTGCATTCATGTCCTTTCACTGGATTCCGTCTACTAAATCCATATCTTTTTCCTGCTGGGAGTCCAGCCCTGGTCCCAGCACTCCAGACTTGCCTACACAGGGCTGAAAAAACAGGAGCTGCTCTTTGAGCTGCTGGCCACACTCTGCCTAATGCAGCCCTGGAGCTTGTTGGCAGCTTTTTCTGCAAGGGCTCGTTGCTGGCTGATGGGAAGGTTGGTGTTCACCAGGAACCCCAGATCCCTTCTCTGCATCTCCTTCCAGACACCCCTGCTCCACCCCTAACGTGTATTAGTGCATGAGGTTGTTACTTAGTGGAGCAAAAGGTAATAGAATGTAGCAACAGCAGAATAAATTCTCATCACACAGCACATATATCATGTACCACGATTATGTGGAGCATAATTTGATGGTTTTATTTGTGTGTGAAAGGGAGAGCAGCATATCTACTAACAGATAAAGGATATTATTAAATTTATACTTAAAGAGGTGCAAAAACACATTAAATGGGGACAATTCACCCATAAAGTTGAGATAGACAAAGTTAGAGAGAATCTGCATTCAAGAAAATATAAAGAGTAGTCCCAAAATGTCCAAAACAAATTGAACTTCCTAATTCACAATACTGTCCCATTCTGAACAAATGAGTTTTCCATTCTCCCTGAAGAACAGGTTATTATCTTGAAAACACTGAAATAAATGAAGTGACAAACAGCAGTATTCATATTAATACAGTCAACAGCGAGCTCAACTGCAGCCTAAAGCATTATCAATGACAAGGCTGAAGGAAAGATTAATAGAGCTAAAATCAATGGTAGAAAGAAGTAATCATCCCACCATTCTCAATAAAAATATATATTCAAATATAATCAGAAGAAGATAAAGAATTTGACATTTTTACATATGGATCTACAAATCTAAATAGCAATAAAAAGTAAAAAGACTTTTGGAAATTAAATATGTAAGTCATAGGTAGAGAAAGAAATAAACTCTTAACCAGGCATTCTGTTTTTCTGTGAGTCTGCAATCTGGCAGAGATGAAAAGATTAAAATATTTAGGAACAGAATTCAGGAGAAAATCCTGCATGAGCTATAATCTCTTGTTTTCAATCTAGTAAAAGCAAATGGACCCAAATCCAGTGAAATGCTTGAATATTTTCCATGATGCTATTGAAAGTGTCAACTAATAGAAGTTCTGAGATTATGTTTAAGAATTTGTATCATAATGTGTGAACAGTATTTTTCTGTTGCCTTGCACTTTAAACCTATCCTAGCAGAGGGCACTGATGTTATGCACTATATAATGCATTCAAACAGAACGGTGAAAGAGGTCAGATTTGATGCCAGATGTCTAATCTATCTCAATTATCTAATTTTAAACCCTCTTGGCACAAAGCGAGGGAAAATAAATTTTCTATTTACCATTAATTTTCCCACTGAGCATAGCCTGTTGATAAAGAAAGCAAACACAAAACCAGTCTAAATGGATAATAACCTGGCACCATTGATCTAGTTTTGAAGGTTAATTGATCATACACTTGCCTTCAAGAAAGTGTTATATTACAATGAACCTTATTTCTTACTGACTTTATCAGCTGGGTACTTCCACCAGCACCCCCAGCCAAGGCAAAGATTTGACTTTCAAAAGCTCCTTAGAAGCTCAGGTTAACAGTATGCAAAATATCTGCAGTTCAGTTCAAATATTTATCATCGCATATCCTGTATTATTTATAGCCCTGACCAGAGTAGCAGGAGCAAACTGGAACATACATGTAAATTCTTTCCACAGTGTAGTGCACTGGAAGGGAGTTGAAGGTCTGCTGTAGAACAATTACTCTCATTTCAGTGGCAATAAATCAGTGAAATGAGAATTAATAATTTCTATCCATTATGCTACTCCAGAAATTTATTCTGAAGTCATGAACAAGGAAAAGCTCACAGTGTATTGACTCAAATTACTTCTAAACATGCATTGGATTTTATTCTCTCTAAAAAACCCCATGTATTTACTAGTTAAAGCAGAATGATGTATATTATTTCCTCACATAAGTGATGATAAAGGATGACATTTATCTTGATAGCTCAAGTATACTCATAGTCTATGCCACTGTCAGATAAAGAAGATAGGAGAGTATTTTGACACTTATTCTATTAAAAGACACCTAAGACCTGGACTTAATTTAGAGATGTGAGAGTGGCACACATCCTACAACTAATGTAAATATGCTGCAGGTTGCACTTCTCAGACCTTGTTCAGATCAGTTAAAAGCATGCCACATTTCAATAAATCCTTCTTGATCAGGACTCTAAAAACTATATTTATTTAATATAGATTTGCAAACCCATTTCTTCATCCTTCCTTCATTCAAGATTTTATTTTTCCCCATCTGTATAGCATAGGAACATGGCTTAAAAAAATCTTTATAACACAAAATCCTTTAATGCTTTTTTTAATGTTACTCGACTGAAATGACTTGAGAGGATCATATGAACTAGTCTTTTACAGTCACATGCCTACAAATGCAGCCAGTGAGTTGCTTTGAGTTATATTTATCACATGTTGCCTTTGCCCCCTCACTAGAAGAGTTTAGCTGATGTTTTTATTTACATGAAAAGACTTAATCATCCCTTTTTATTTTTCAACCATATCCTTCCTGGAAAAATCTCTTGAAAATTGCCATTTCTGTTAATGCCATTTTACCTCAGCACCTTCTAATCCTTTCAGTATGATTTAGACGCATGGTGCATCACCAGTCGACCTAGAACATTCTTGTTCCTTCTACCGCAGGACAATAAGGATCACTGACCCTACTAGATGGTGTTTATTCAGCTTGCAACCTCTTTCAGATTTAATAGGTAATCCTTCATCCAAAAGTAAACAGCCTTTAAATGGCCTCAGATAGATCTGCAAGGTGTTTGTTGTCATCATTGCTGCATTCCATTTCATTTATGACCTTTTAGAGTGAAAAACTGACTTCATATTCTTCTAAATTCTTGGGCAGTGGTGGAAGGAGCAACCAGACACAAAACCTCGAGCAAGTATAAAGTGCATTTACAAGTAAGAAATTAAAGGAAGTTTAACACTTATTTTTCCTGTCTAGATACACTTAAATAAAGACAAAAAAGTTGAGCCAACTTCTGTGTTAAACTTATTTGTTTCTGATCAAATCTGGCATATATCCAGAGAGACTTCTTTCTCATATTAGAAATATGTTTACACAATAATAATCTAGGTCTCTAAAATGGTGACAATAGGAGGAAAATAATTATATATGTATTTGCTGCTTAATTAACACCACATAAACTAATTTTCTCATCATCTTTACAAAACAGATATAGCTCTGATATCTCTATTCTTGCCAATTCACTGCAAGCAGGGTGACATTTTTTTCTTTTTTTTTCTCTTGTCTCTACTGCTTTCAGATTTGAAGATGGTTATTATAGAGAAGGGAAATATTTTGAACATTATTCAATTGTATTCTGATTAATTTTTCAATATTAGTGATAATCTTGTCCTCTAAACATAAAAATTTTAAAAAAAGGATAGGAAACGACAATAAAGCAAGAAATTTATTTTAATGAGGTATTTAATTAAAATGAATGGTAATTAATTAAATTTTGCATTGTTTCATCAGCTGACATGAAAGTCACATGGAAGATCTGCCACTGATTCCCTCATATTTATCTGTCTAATATATTATAGATATTACAAAGAGAGAAAGAGCAAATATTTTGTCATAACCTATGACATGCCCTTACTACGATATAACACAGAACATAAGCCTGTGTCCTTATATTTAAATATAACACAGGATCAAAATGCTGAACAATGCCTGAATCTGATATTCATGGTTCTAAGCCATGTGCCATTTAGGAGTTCCAGAGGCACTCGTTATCATGAGTAACTCATTGTTTTTCTAGCTTAGATATTAATTTTAGAAGTATACTTATTTTTAATTTTTTTTTTTTTTTTTTTTTTAATGTACCAAACTGTAAGGTGCTGCAGTTATGCTGTCTGCATTACAGGCTGTGGTGAAGATTGGGTTGTAAAACCTGCAGGACTGGTGAGGAAAAAGATGCACACACATGTTCAACTGCAGCATCATGTGCAGCCTGGAACAACCTCAGGCAGATCCCAGGTCCCCCAAGGGCACTCTGCAAACAGACGAGGGGCAGGAGGAAGGGAAATCTGGAGCCCACCGCTAGCAGGCAACCTGGGAGCACATGCCTGGCTCCCACCGTCTGCAGTGCTTCTGCAACCGCAGCTGCCGTGGTGGCTATCTCCCACTCCTCTTCCTTCTGCTTCGAGTAGAAGCGTGGACTTTCTGGGCAGGCTGGGCTACATGTGGCTTCTTGCTGGGTTGCTGTGCTGCTGCTCATTTATAGTATTTCTCACTTATCTAGTACTTCTGTGTAACTCTTGAAGCAGTCCTTTCACAGCTGTCAAGGCGCACCCCTTCAGTGACTGACTGGCGTGTAGTGACTTTTTTCCCCAACTCGTGCCCATATTTTGAAGACTTGCACTATTATCTCACCCTTAAGCTGTGTATTATAACAAGACACCTGATACCAAACTCCAGTTCACACAAGCCAGCATTCTAGCAACTTGACTGACCAAGGCTGAAGCAGCATACATTTAGCATTCAGCAAAGTTAGCACAGTTTAAACACTGGTCTGCCACTAGCAATGGCAGTACTGGTTTTCTTGGTCACCGTGATGCAACAGTAGACACAGGCTGACCTTCTTTCCACGAAATGAAGAACCATGCAGAAATGCTAGCTACCTACCAGTAGGGTTCATTTCTGCATTAGCACTGGGCTGCTACATAGTTCAGATGGCTGAGGCTAGAAATCCCTGCACTGCGTATCATTGTGCAATAGTTATAGCTATAGTAAGGTGTAAAGAATACCAGATATCTCCTTACAGATGCTGAAATAAATGCCTGCCTTGAATCAAACAGCTGTAACTTCCAATTGTGTGACAAAACCACCAATTCCCTTTAGTAGAAGAATGAGAGCTGCAGTTTCTGCGGGTAGCTCTGGAATGTAATTTTATCATTCATTTTATCATAAAGCTTACTTTTGGATGCTGGAAAAGCCATGAATACACATAGTATTGGGACTCAACTTACCCATATATCCACCGTGAATGAGCACACATTATGCTTCTTAAATGTAATTAACCTAGTTACAAAAATGTGTATATGTTAAGATAGATATATATGTTATACAATATAATATTCAATTATTTTTTAATTAAAAGAAACAAGAAACTGGTTAATTGGAGCAAATTATCAACTATATTCTCCAGTATGGACAATTCCAGAAGGTAATTTAAATGTCTTCCTGCACATGGGTTTCCATTGCTTGAGATTTTCACAGGCAATAAAAGCCAAAAGAAAAATAAACAAGCAACCCTTTTGGGGACTGTTCATACTTACACCGACTGTTCTGTTTCCAGTCTTAGGAAAAACTGGTTATATATACAACAAAAGGATACAGTACATTGAAGTTATACCTAACTCAAGGGTTTTCAGAGATTACACACACAGTAGAATTATCATTATGCATAGCTGTCTCCAAAAGCTTTATTCAAGACTTTATTCAAACCTTTAACATAGCAGAATTTATAAATGAATGTGACAATGATTATTGGTTTGGAACACTTGCTTTCTTACCTCTCCCTAACATGGTATAAATTATACATTGTGAAATACTTGTTAAATCACCTTCAAGGTATAATGATAAGATGAGATTTATCAATGTGACAGTAAACTAATTTCAAATTGATTTATGGGAGTTCAGTACATTATGAAAGGTTTGTACTATATAACCACTTTATCAAGGCAAGCAATGAAGCTTATTTTCTAGCATTTATACCAGAACTGTTTATTTTTACTGTCTTGTTCTTGCAGAAACTGTTCATGTGATCAAAGATTAATATTTACCTTGTATATATCTCATACTTTATTCAGATATAGCATTCTGACCTAGTTACCTAGTTTATTAGAGAAAATGTAACTTTACTGGGAGCTTTAGATCACCCTTCATTTTACCCATTCATTAGATCTGGTCACAATGGAGTCACTGTAGTCACTGTAGCCACAAAGAGAAAGTCCTATCCAGAATTCAGCTGAATATATCAATCTGGGAAAAAAGAAAAAAAGAAAAAAAAATATTTTTGACTGTGTCCCTACCCACCACAGAATTCTTCACTTCTTCTGCCTCCTTGGCACAGCTGCCTACGGTGGTACTGAGTTAGCTAATGATGGAAAAATATCTTCACTGTTAAAGCTTTCCGCCTGCTTTTCTGCACCTAACACATCACTCCAGCTATGGACATTTTTTCCTTCTAAAACATGTTCAGAACAGATGAGCAGAATTAACGTACCATTGTTACTGAAATTTAAATTTGAATTTTACAAAATCTTTGTGGATTGGCCTCTAGAGTTCTAGGAAGTAGTCTGCAGACTTGAGAAGGGATATTAAGATGTGATGTAGCGAAGGAAATGAAGGTGTAGATCTTTAATATGCTTTCACACCTGATACTGTTAATTAATTGAACATTCCTCTACTATAAGAGTATTTATGTGTATTATAATATTTTACATATAACATTCTTCTGCTAAATTTGTTGTCAGTATTCATTATGGAGCTAGAGTAGTGACCAGGTAAAACATCAAGTAAATTTAATTCGGGGTACTCTAAAGAAGGAATTATTTACTGGCATGGTACTTTTTCTTTCTTTTTCTATTTTAATTTTTTTGAAGATTTCAACATTCATCAGACTGGTTAATTATTTAGTATCAAGCTCACTGCTGACTAACAACAGCTTATATATATGAAGTACTAATTAAACAGAAATTACTAGTCTATCTCCTTGAAATGGTTGTGACGCAATTCAAGCCTTATCCATAGAATATTGGCACTTCATATATGAGATAATTTTCATTAAGGGCTAACAATTTGTCCCAATTAATTAAGCTGTCACTAGTTACGTATGGCTTTAGTCACCCACTTTTCCTCTTTGACTGTTAAATTGCTATATAATTTTCTTTTATCCTTTATCTTGATGCCTTGGGATTTTAGCTTTTATATTTTCATATATTTGTAATCCTGAAATTCTTTAGTGTGTAGCTCTGAACTCCATGTAGAGTGTTAGCTACTGCTTTTCTCATCTTTATCAGACACAACAATTCCTCTCTAGGCCTGAGAATCAAGGACACCTCACTGTCCCAGGCCCTGAGAAATGTAAACAAATGTAAGTTGGGGAGGAGCAAACTGGGAGAATGGAACCCCACTACCTGAAGCTGGAATTGGACAATTAACCTCTGATATGCCAATGGACAAAACTTATATCTGTCCGAAAAACATGTGACTGTGGTACATCTTGGGTGTAGTCTCTGCAAGACTCCTGCACTGCCCAAGGTGTACCCTGTGAAGGCCTTTCAATAAATACCTACCCTTTATCCTTTCACTCTGTCTAGCCTCTGTTCCAGGTCAGCCTCTACAAGGCATACTGAAAAATAAAAGATTCATCTAGAATACCCATTTATATATGCTTGAGCTGTTATACGTACAGTATATCTTGCCTAGAAAAGTACCTTTTGACTTCTGTGAATACTCAGACTGGGTTTAGTTGAATGGAAACTTTGATTCATACCAGGGCTTTATCATTTATTATGAGAGAGGAATGAATGGAAGTGTCTCATACTCTGGCAGTACAACTACAAGAATCTAAAGACGTTTAGATGACCAAGTGGAGATGCCCACTTTGGATTAAGCTGACTTGCTTTCTCATCCCAATGACTTCATTGACTTGGGCCTATTATTGCAGGCTAGATGTCAAGTTCACTTGTAGAAAACAGAACTGAAGTGTTCAGATGCAGAGCTGAAGCCTTCCCTTTCTGATAAACCTGTGTCTCTCCAAAGGCTTGGGACCTGAAGTAACGGGTGCTTTGAAGAGTTCACTGTCTGTTTCCTACTTTAAAAACATTGGGTATCCACATGTTAAACATCCTATTTCATTCATTGTTAAAGGATGTGCAAGCACTGTGAAACTGCCATGTCCCTGAAGGCATCAACAGTTGTGAATGCTCTTGCCCAGCCCCCCAGAACTCCCCCCACCCTGCCCAGGGTCCAGGACTCCACATCAATCCCCAGGGACCACTAGATCCTGCCCCAGAAATGCTGCACTTCCCCACAGCCCTGCCTTTCTGTATATTGACTTCAGCTGTACATAAATTTTTTCCCCTAATATAAGGCATGGTAGTCAATATTTTCATGTCTAACTCATTCGTGGAGCCCTACCAGAACCTCTCTGTCATATGCCCAGCATCCAGCAGGTCTCAGAAGACAAATGCTTTTGTTATTTGATGAAGAAATATCCTTCCTGGCTAAGGGAAAAAACCATGAAAAAATACGACTACTCTGTGATGGCAGGTTATGTCAAATTTGTTAATACACAGACCTTCAGAACTATATAAAACTTGGGTTTATTATTTTTTCCTGAAAGAAAAAGAATTGATCCCTGGTACTCCTTTCTGTTAAAGCTGTTTATTAAAAGAATATCTTGCACTAAAGTAAAATATGGTTCAAGTTAAAGTTGCATTAAAAAATTTAATGTTCATGTGTTTTTTATACTTGGACATTATCATAAAATCTGCTGCTGCATAAGCATAAAATATATCACTTATTGTGTTATACCAAATTCACTAAAGAATTTATTATTAAAATACATAAAAATTTTTGCTTACTCAACTTATTATATTTTAACTATATAATAAGGATGAAAATATCAAATTAAGATATATATATATCTACAACTCACTTATATTCTGTAACTGCAAGAATAAAAAAGACATTTTCACAAATGTGGTTTAACTGAATTTGATGACGTATTTTAGAACCCAAGCTTTAGATAAAAATAATGTGTAATATTATGACAGAAATTAGCACAAGAATACATTAATGTCAAAATGTTGCAAAAATAATGATATAAATTCAGTATTTTTTATAAATAAGTGTTATAATTCTCCTTCTCTATTTTCACACATCCAAGACAGGAAAATTGTCATGATGCCATTTAAAAGATAATTAGTAAATTATACTAGAATTATTCCTCTGTTTATAGATCTCATTGAAAAGAAGTTATGCAACATGAATTCTGCATAATATTTTAATACTTTATATATATGCAGAGTATAATTTAGATAATTTAAATTTAAACATCTGTATCTTTTCTTTAGGTAACACAATCTATAAATTATGCCATTCTTTTACTCTTCAGAACTGATTTCAAATCATAGTCTGTAATGAAGGTGATATAAATGGAGATAAAGAATATTACCCATGCATATCTTACATGACACAATAGTACTGAAACAAATTAAGAACTCAGTGGAGGAAAGACCAGCCTTTGAGAAAGCCATAAAAGTACTAGTGTAAGTATGACTGAAAAAAAAGAAATAGCCAATATTTTAAAAGAGCATACTGACAGAGATATAAATAGGGTAGAAACAGTAGTTTAAAAAAATAAGTATAAGAGATAAGACATTCTTGTTTCCAATAAGTACAGTGGTTATAAATATGTTATCATATATTCATACATTTACAGCCAATAAAATAAAACACAGTGAATTCTATTGTGTGTAAAAACTACAAGTGAAGATGCAAAAAAACCTAGAAAACATATTTTATCTCTTTCTCTTTTCTTTTTTTTTAGAAAGCCTTCTAAATTAATGGTTTTTAAAAAAGTTTAGTATTACCTTTATTACTTTAATTAATAGTTATTATATACCTATTTCTGTTAGTGCAATGTATTATGATACAAATCACATGAACAAAAGTGGTGGGTTTTGAAATGTAATTTTGGATGAAAAGTCTATTTGTGGTTTCATATCTATATATTTACAGAATCAATCTTTTGTACAAACACATACAAAGCCTAACACAGAATTAAAGTTACATGCTGCTTAGTTTTTTTTTTTCTTCAAGTAGCACGTATTTTTTTTTTTTCTTTAAGGAAGTACCTTGCTTATCATTCAATAAGTAAAGTATATTACTACACAGACTGTGTTCCTTCAGGTGAGGAACAAAACACAGAACACACCCTGAGAAAAAATATCAATTACCAGGAAACACAATTAACTGTAAAACTAGCCAACAACTTGAAGTACTGATAAAAGTAGGTTATCTCATCAGAGTATTCCTTGATGAGGAGTAATTTGGTAATAAAGTTAGAGAAGTTATTTCAAAAAACTATTCTATATAAAATACACATTTTTCTGAATATGCATAGGTGTACAGGATTTTTTCATTGCTTGAATATTCTCTGGAATATGGAAAAGGGATATTAAGTTATATGAGATTTTCACTTCGTCTGGATTGGGAGTCAGTCTCTATCCTGGCATTGAAAAGGAAATGACAGACTCTTGAGGTATTGCACATTGTTTTGATTTGATTACAATTCTTACCTGCATGATTTTAAATTATTTATGTTCCTATCATATTGGTGGAATCACACTACAGCAGCATTCTCTTGTCTTGAGAATTTATAATTTACAACCCCTCTCTTAATGAGTAAATTATCCATGCCTTGCCCTGAGAATTCTTCTATTATATGTCACAGTAAACGTTTAAAATTATTTATTTTCTCTTTAATAATATGTTGCATTTATAAAACTTTCTTTACATGCACTCAAGAAATACACTTAGTCCTTGTCCCGGTTTTGGCCAGCACAGGGTTAATTTTTGCCATAGCCAGGAGGGGGCATGGCTGAGATCCAGAGGTTATTCTATACTACCTCATGTCATTGCCAGGGGCAGAGGGAAGGAAGTCTTTTCCACTTTGAGGTAGCATGACAATGGTCAGGTAAAGGTGAACATTTGCACATCAATCACTCACCTGTCTTACACATTTTTGTTATTAATATCATCGCTATTATTGTTCATTTTCTTATCCCATTGCTGTTTCCTGGAGACCCTTCTTACCTCAACCTGTGACCTTTACCTTTTGTGCCTCCAATTCCCCTTTCCACCTCTCTACAGTGGGAGGCGAAGTGGGAGACAGGGAATGAGCAAACAGCACATGTTTTGGAGTGGTTTCTGAGGGAATATTAAATTGAAGAATACCATTCCTAACCATGAGAATCCTAAAATGAACCAACAATGGTACCTATTTTATGCAGCATTGGTGGCTTTTATAGTCTCTCAGCTACACATTTTAGACATAGAACAAGAAGGAAAAACAGAGCAGAGTAGTAAAAGAGTAACTTTGCTTGTGATTACCCATGTTGGTTATTCAATTAACGGATACAAGTAAAACGAGGAACACAGAGAACTGGCTTTGAGAATGTGAGTTTTCTTGCACTTGTCTGATGATCTCCAAAGTTTCTTGCGTTTCAATGGAATTATCATTTCAATTGATGAATTCATGAGACATGACGTAAAGATGTGCTGCCTGGTTACCTGAGATGACTTCTGCTAAGGCATCAATGTCCTTTTTAAAGAGTCAAGAGCTGTGCCAGTAAATAAAGAACGTCATTACAGAAAGAAAACAGAGAAAGTAGGCTTCTGAGCCAGAGGATCTTGAAGCAATATCCAAAAAAGGAAGAGAAAGAAAGAGTCCATTTTTTCTTCTCAGTTAGTTTTTGTCTTTCATTACATCTCAATCACTGTATGTGTATATACCTGTCTCCTTCTTACAAACAATGCTAGATTTCTAAACAGATATTTTTGACTATAACAATAACCACTGATGTAGTACTATGCAGATGGCACCATATATCTTCTACATTTACATATGTTCAATTCTCATTTTGATAACAAGGAAAGAGAGTTATTAAAGCTGTAAAGCTTTGCAGAAAAAGAAAAGAACAAAGAAAAGTGTTGCTTTTTGAGTCAGTGCAAGCATAAGGATTAGGATGAAATAAAGGTAGAAAACATCATAAATTTTGTTTTCCCAGAATGAATCCTATGCAGGTCATAGGTACCAATTGGATGTCTCAGATTAGCTTTCATTCTGTGTGATAGGTCCCTCCCTTTCCCCTCTAACAGTGAGCTCTCTGAAAAAAGACAGCCTATGGTATATAACCTTGCCAAGAGCAGAGCCTAGCTAGTTAGAACAAGGCAGAGGATTGAAACGTGCTTGGTTTTCAGAGACTAATGCACAGCTCTAGGTGATCAATAGGTAGTTGTTTAGTTGGCTTTATCCCAGTCATTTTCTTATATATTTTTTTCATTTAGTAATTCATGCTTAATAGCAGATTTTAAAAAGTCTAGATCTAGCATAGATATTTTATAAACTTCACTGATCTATTAATAAAAACCTCTTTAATTAAAAGAAAATATGTATTCTAATTTTTAAACAATATTTTATATCATTTATTTGAATGTGATAGTATTTTCCTCCACATGCTCTAACTGAAATTAACTCGACCCTTTTCTTTATTGCATTCAGTGATCTATACACATACTGGATGTAGTCCAACTCAAACACATTTAAAGGATTAAAATAAAAATTGGTTTGAGGATTTAAACATCTCTGAATTATGACAAAGCTTAAAGAGATTCTCTGATCATACTGGAAGGCAATACCTAAGTGCTGAGCATGCTTTGAGGTTCAAAATGAGCCTTGGCTGGCTGACTGATTTTAAGGATTAAGTACAGCTGGGTGTACAGAAGTCCTCTATAAAACACCTTGAAGATTAAGATTTGTGATGTCTAACATGGCACTAGAATGTGTCCACATTTCTAAGCAAGTAATTTTCAGTCTTTTTGTTATAATCAAAGGTAAAAAATAGGCACTGTCAGAATCTTTTAGAAGTACCTGACTGCTCTGAGATTGGCACTTTAAGATCAGACCAGCTGAATCCCATCAATGTCTGCTTATTTCCACTAGCATTGCAAACACCACATTGTCATCACGCTTAAAACATGCCTAACCTATTTAAGTGGACTGCTTTTATGCTTATAAATTGCCACAGTTTTCTACTCTTTTTGCTAACAAGAACAAATATGAACTATTAGCTTGTAAATTCTGAATATGCAGATAGGAAAATTGCTAAAATAAGATTTACTCTTGAAAACAGGTTTCCCAGTAAGGCTGTGGACCATTTGGCCCTGGAGATTTTTAGAACTCAACATGAAATCTTCAGCTGCTTGACCTGAGCTTTGACATTTACCCCAATTTGAGCAGGAGGTCAGATTAGATGACCTTCAAAGATCACTCCAACCAAAGACTTTCTATGGTTATAAGAATAGTAATGTCAGCTCCAGTAAAAAAAACCCATGGGTGTTTGATAAATGCAGAGCAAAAAGGCTGAAATAGAACATATGTGTTTTACTGCATAAATATTTTTTATAAAGGAGAATATTTATGTATATTTCAGTTTCCTTAAGGTATATAATGTTCTACTCTTAGGAAAGTGAGAGACTGATAAACCCATGATTTAAGTACAGAATGTGGCACAGAATGAGATTAGATATATGCTAATTAAGTAAATCGTGTTCAAAGGTTTTCTACAGTGTGTTGAATGTAATTTGAAAAGGAAACTTTTGGCCTTTGTTTTTTTCTGTGAGCTCTCATGAAAAGAGAAAGGATTTTCATACAGGTTTTATTCTTTTAGTGGGGGCAGAAGAGGAATGATATTTTTGAAGATTGTAGGATTGGTGAAATTTCCATATTTGACAATGTAGTAATAAAATTTCTAGATATTATATATTAAAAAGTGTTTTATTCCCAATCTCTAAAAGATCATTTGCCAATTATTATTTAATGTTCTTTCATATTTCTGAAATATCAGGAATCCAGTCATAATAAAAAATCTAATTATTTTGAAAGACACAAGGCAGAAGTGTATAACACATTTTTTGCCTCTGTCTTCAATATGAATGACAGACCAAAAGGGTCTCAGTGCCCTGAGCTGGAGGACCATGACTGCAAGAATGATCAACTCTCAACTGACCCTGAAATTGTGGGGGATCTGCTGCTCCTGCTGGATCCCTAAAAATCTATGGGGCCTGATGGAATTCATCCAAGAATCCTCAAAGAGCTGGCTGATGTCATCACAAAACCTCTCTTGATGATTTTTGAACCATCTTGGGAATTCAGAGACATCCCAGCTGACTGGAAGCTGGCAAATATTGTCCCAATTTTCAAGAAGGGCAAGAAGGACGACTCTGGAAACTACAAGCCTGTCAATCTCACTTCAGTGCATGGTAAAATCAGGGAAAAGGTTATTCTGGGAGGCATTGGAAAACACCTGAAAAACAATATAGTCATTGGTCACAGCCAGCATGGCTTCATGACAGGAAAGTCCTGCTTATCAAACCTGATTTCCTTTTATGATAGGGTAACCCTTGATCAACTTGATCAAGGGAAGCCAGTTGATGTAAACTTTTTGGATTTCAGTAAAGCTTTTGATACTCTCTTCATAGTATCCTTCTGGAAACACTGTCCAGCACACAGCTGGATAAGCACATCATGTGATGGGTGAGCTACTGGCTCACGGGTCAGGCACAAAGGGTTACAGCGAATGGGGTGACATCAGACTGGTGACCTGTCACTAGCGGGGTTCTGCAGGGCTCCATCCTCGGCCCTGTGCTCAACATCTTCATAAATGACCTTGATGCAGGACTGAAAGGGATACAAACAAGTTCACAGACAATACAAAACTGGGAAGAGATGTTGATTCCCTCGAAAGCAGAGAGGCCCTGCAGAGAAACTTTGACAAATTAGAGAGCTGAGCAATCATCAACTGCATGAATTTTAACAAGGGAAAGTGCCATATTCTGCACCTGGAATGAGGCAACCCTGCATGTACAAACAGACTGGTTAATGAGATACTGGAAAGCAGTGCCACAGAAAGGGACCTGGGGGTCCTGGTCCATGGCAAGCTGAACTTGAGTCAGCAGTGCCCTGGTAGCCAGGAGGGCCAACCCTGTCCAGGGGGCATCAGGCACAGCATCGCCAGCCGGGCAAGGGAGGGGATTGTCCTGCTCTGCTCTGCACTGGGGCGGCATCTCCTCAAGTGCTGGGGGCAGTTTTGCGTGCCACAGTATAAGGAAGACCTTAAACTATTAGAGAGTGTCCAAAGGAGGGCAACAAAGATGGTGAAGGGCCTTGAGGGGAAACTGTATGAGGAGCGGCTGAGGGCACTTGGTCTGTTCAGCCTGGAGAAGACTGAGGGGAAACCTCACTGCAGCTACAACTTCCTCTTCTTCATGA
The DNA here is from genome assembly GCA_013398955.1 of Callaeas wilsoni. NCBI lineage: Eukaryota > Metazoa > Chordata > Aves > Passeriformes > Callaeidae > Callaeas > Callaeas wilsoni. The sequence continues at coordinate 139,981 of VWPU01004878.1, forward strand.
GGGGAAGAGGAGGGGCAGACACCAATCTTTTCTCTTTAGTGACAAGTGACAGGACCTGAGGGAATGGCCTGAAGTTGTGTCAGGAGAGGTTTAGGCTGGATACTAGAAAAAGATTCTCCTCCCAGAGGGTGGTTGGGCACTGGAACAGGCTCCCCAGGGAAGTGGTCCAGAATGGAGTTCAAGAAACATTTGGACAATACTCTGGGGCACATGGTGTGGGGGATGGTGCTGTGCAGAGTCAGAAGCTGGACTTGATGATCCTTGAGGATCCCTTCCAAGTCAACATATTTTGAGTTTCTGTGAAAGAGATTGTAGTTCTTAAATCCATCAATTTTCCCTTACATTTCCAAAATATTGTCATCTTGTTTCTGAATTTTTTATCAGAAAGTTACATTTTTTTGAATGGATGATGTTATTAAATATTATAACCTAGTTTAAGAGAGCAGCAAACAATGACAAGAAGCCACATCCTGATTAAATATTATAATGTCTTTAGAGATAGATATTCCTATCTCTTCAATTACTTCTTAGTATGAAATATTCAAAAATGGAAATCTAGGACTTGAATTAGCCTATCTAAATATAGGTATTTAGTGTCACCCAGGCAAAGTGGCTGAGAGAAGGTGGAAAATGTGGAATTTCAGTTGGCAAATTTTCCACTGGTAATCCTGTGATGGAAAGCTTCAGTGAAGCAGAAAGCAACAGAAATTGTGGGAAGACTCTTTGACTATTGCCTGAAGATGAGTTTCACTAAAAATTAAATTTATTTGTATCCAAATATTTTTTACTATCCCGTTTCTGAAAGAGAATGGAGGAGTAGGACAGGAGGTGGTGGGAAAGAGGATCTATACACATAAATATTCCCCTTTTGATAACCAAAATCTGTATCTGAATCCAATGGGTAGAACTTGGCCACTTTTTATGAGTAACATACTGCAAATAAATTCAACACGACAGAATTTCTAAGTAGACAATCATATTCAATAAGGTAATGCTGCTTTGGCTCTTAATGAGCATACACTGGTGATTACCAAATAATGTTAGGAATTCTTGCCATATGGAAAGTTATCTTCAGCGTTCACAATGACTTCACCCAGCTGTCACTGCAGAGTGGCCAGCAGTAGAATTACTCTGTTTTCAATCTGTTGGAGAACATCAAAGGCAAGATACCATCCACAGGGATTATTGTTTTTCAATATTACACCCCATACAGATAAGACAGTCACTTTTAAAGTCTTATATTACTGTGCCTTGAACTGTCCATTTCTATAATTAATCATTAATTTCAAAAGCAAAAGGAAAAGAGAGTACAGAAGACTTACTCTTGACTGTATGTTACATAAAACTCTGCATATACAGAAAGATGATCTCTCTAATCTCTCAGTGGCAGCACATTTTGTCCTTATGCAGCACTTTTTGTGCATAGGTCCAAGAAGAGAGCTGTTTTGTCACAAGAGGATTAACGAAATGCATTGAATCAGGGGTATTTTGCTGCCATAATCAGGGGCATAGATTTTCAGTATGTGAAAATACCATCCAGGACAATCCCTGTTTTTAATCCCTGGTTTCAGAGACACTTAAAGGTTGTCTGTCTTTGTTGGTAAAATTTAGTTTTGTGCTAAGATCGCGATGGTTCCACATTAGGGTAAGAGAGGTCACAGGGAGGAAGTTTGTGTAGAGTGGTAGTGCTGCAATAGTCTGGGAAGAGTGAGTAGGAGTGCTCTGGAGGCAAATGCAGACACAGTTAGAAAGGAGTCAGTGGCAGTTTTGCAGGTGTTAAGGTTTTAGGGATAGTGCACCTTAAGTAGTGTCAAGTGACTGAAAAAATTAGGATGAGTCGATGTAGCTTCATAACCCATGGGAACCCTTAGCAGGGTGACTTTCTCTTTCTTAGGCTTGCTCTCTTCTTTTATATCTTGTGTCCTCATTTGACAATCTGTCTGCACTGTGGCTTGCTACTGTGACCTCCTGCTTACTTTGCCTGCTGCTGTGAGCTGCTTCGAGCCTTGCTCTGGAAGCCATATTTATAATAAAGAAGGTATTGTTGCAATGGGGAAATCACCAGAATTCAGAAGAAAGGGTGGTTTGAAAAGAGAAGCTATAAGAAAAAATAAGGAAATCTGGACAATACAGGGACTATGGAACAGCTAAACAAATTTGGACATGTTTATTAATTTTTTTTTGCTCTATCATTAAATCAGAATATGAGACAGGAGCACACTGGCAGCATATTTCCCAGATAGAGAGCTATCTATTACTGGGAACACAGTGCTTGCTCTGTGAAGGTCTGCAGGTGGAAAACTGAGCTCTGGCCTGAGGTTTGGCTACCTGAGATGCCATGAGTGTCTGGGCAGAACATGCAAAATTACTGATCGTGAAAAATAATAGAGCAAGTACATAAAATTATAGATAATGCTGAAGAACGATTAGATTTCAGAGATGGTTAAAGGAAATTATGTGAAAGATAGCCAAACTTCACAGATATTTGGAGAAGAGGTTTAAGGATCTTTTGGAGAACAGTGCCTTGTAGAGGCAGTGGTGCCTAAGTTACCATATCAGCAAAACAATGCATGACGAAATCACTGCATCTTAGTCTGTAGCCATAACAAACTCTTTCTTCACTAGCAGGGTGAAAAACTGTCTTGTGAAAGTCATGCAACTTCTGTGGGTTCTTTTACTATAGATGGATAGACAAATAAAAGTTTAAAGACTGTTAGGGTGAAGTTCAATAATTGATATATATAAAAGATCCCTAGACTGCTATCTTCTTCCCCAGGTACAAATGTTTCAAAATGACAGTTTGTTCATTAGTTAATTCTTTTCTTTCTCTCTTTCTCTCTCTCTTTCTCTCTTTCTCACTTTCTTTCTTTCTGTTTCTCTTTCTGTTTCTCTTTCTGTTTCTCTTTCTGTTTCTCTTTCTGTTTTTGTTTTTGTTTCTGTTTCTGTTTCTGTTTCTGTTTCTCTTTCCCTTTCTCTTTCCCTTTCTCTTTCTCTTTCTCTTTCTCTTTCTCTTTCTCTTTCCTTTTGTATTATTTTCTTTTTTTTCCAAGTTGAAGGCAAGGGGTTTTTTTTTTCCAGAGTGTGTTTATTTTTCTTAAAAAGTACAAATAACTAATTAATAGTTATTTCACAGACCTGAAAATATTTCTAATTTCTTCGTACAACAAAAACTACATAAACCAGAATGTTTCTAACATAACAGGAATTAGACAATATAGTAAAATAATAAATTAGCAGAATCTCTAAATTCTAACAAGGTAGTAATCTTGAAAATTTTATTTCTACAGAAGATTGAAAGGAAAGCAATTGTGGTATTATAAACTTTTTCATATTTTCAGAAAAAATAATAAAAATAGATTATTTTGATTGAAAAATTGTAGTTGGAGTTTTATTCAGGGAAAGGAGAAAATAAAAATCACTGACTGAAAGATATGAGAAGAGCAATACTTTTTCTTTTCTTCTCGTCTATATTCTGTTTTGTCCCTGCCCTCCAAAATAAGCAAATGAGATAAGGAAAGAGAAAATGAAAGCGGATGAAAAAATATTATCCTTATTACTGATGCATGAAAATAATGGAGGACATATTCAACCAAAAAAAAAATTACAAATTTTAGTGATGTATTTATGGAACTTCTGTAATTCTAATGAACTTTGAATTGACAAAATTTTCATTACCACTGGTAATGCATCTGGAAAATGCATCTAGGGTAAAAAAAAAAAATTCTTATTGTTTCTAAAATGTCTTTCTCTTAACCAATCCTTTATTATAAAGCCACATCATTCTCTGTGATCATCATTTTGATTACATAAGAATTTAATTTCCATCATAAGTTATAAAATGTCTACTTCCTTTTTCAGGCTGATCTTCAAAATGGAGATATTAGCTGGAAAAAGATCAATAATTTCAGGTCACTGTCCTTTGAAAATTTTTCTCAGGTGACTGATGACCAATAGGTCAGAGAAGAACCTGTTCTATCATAGATGTAAAATGTTAATGTTATCCTTAAAACCCCAATTCAGTTAATTTAAGACAAACATTATTTTCTAAAGGTTAGGAAAAAATGCATCTTTTAAACAGGAACTTTTAGTTTATCACAGAATACCATGTACCTGAACAATAAATTTTCAACTGGTTAAAATATTTTTGTTTTGCAACAGAGATCACAATATGTATTACAATGCTGGTAAACTTTTATTTCAAAATTTTTCTGTGCATGCATTACTTTTCTTCACATAAACAAATCCCCTGAAGGATTTTGTCAATTGAACGATAAGTCAGGTGCCCTACGGTCTATCCTAATAAAATTACAAAACCCCTTGACTATTGCTATTTCTACTTCCTCTTGTTACCATTGCATTCTCGCTTTGCCTACATTTAATAAGTATAGACATTATATAAGATTCTGCTCCCTTTATTTCTCTTCTGCAATGAAATTCTGGAAGTTAAGAATGCTCTGAAGAACCTAGTCCTGACCTATTTCCTTGTAGCATCAGATTTTGATACTTCCTCTGCTTTTAGTACAAGCTTGAAGAACTTTGGATCAGGTGTTTCTTTGTGGTCTTTTCTAGTCAACTAATCTTAAATCTCTTCTTTTTCCTCATTGGACAAGTTGTTTAGCTGTAAGTGAAACTGAATATGGGAATGAACAACTGGAGTGTGTCATCATGATAGAGGATATCTATCACTTGTTGTGTGGTTGCAGATTTTTGGATTTTGATGATGGTATTACTGCACCCTGAACAGCACAGAACTGCTGCCTTCTTCTTGTATTACCTCAGGTATCACCTGAGTAGATTCAAACCTGCTATAGTCCTGCTAACATAAAAGAGAAGAAAACAAAATAAAATTAGATTGTTAGATTACTTTCAAAGAGGATGCTTGGGAATATTTTATATTAGTGTATTTCTATAGAAGAAGAATATATTAAAAAACTTCCCTTGGAGGAAGAATCTTTTAAAATTCAGCTGCTTTCATTATTATAGAAGAGAGAGTCTGTTTACCTCTGCAGAATAAACAGTGGTTCTATTTCCACAGCAAATTTTATCATCATAAGAAAATACCCTGGTTCTTAGTGTTTTGAGTGTTACAGATGTGATTTTTAGGGCTAGTTTAGGGCTAGCCTCCTCAGGAGCATGTTGGCATGTACAAGCTCCATAACACTTTGCACAGATTGATTCTGTGTTCCACAGAATATTTTTGTGACTCCCGTGAAGAATCTGCTCGTTGTAAAATGAATCATCTTTTTAAAGGTTAAGATTTCATTAATGTTGAATACACATAAAATGTTATTTCAAGGGAATCCTGATTTCAAATTTTATATATATATATATATTTATGCATATATGTATTTGTTTAAATCTATTAATGAGTTGTACAAACAACATAGATATTTTTAAGAGAAGGCCTAACAATTTTCTGTAAAGTCCACACAATTTCATTCATTTGCTAAGATTTGAATTTGGTCGTTAGTAATAAATAATGCTCATCTGTGAAAACACCTACTCAGACATACCCACTTCAGTTACCTTTCACATATTTTGAAGTAGACACACTAAGTTCTTTCCTTGACATTTAATTTCATTTCTCTTACGGCCAACAACTCACAGATATTGAAAGTTTAAGCTGAATGTCCTTTCTCAAGGACATCTGATGTTTACTTCGTTCACAAAGACAGTTCAGTGATGTAAAATGACAGCTGCCTGTGTGGGGAAATACAAAGAAATACACTGCAAACTTGAGAGCATATTTAGAGATAATGTTAAAACTAGTTTAAGCCTAATTACATGAAATAAAATATCAGGTTCTATTTCTACTTATTTTTACATATTCACATTCATCTGTGTCAGAAAATACACTTGTAACTTCTCCGACTCTCACTACAGTGTGCAGTATGTTTCAAGATGAAGTTACACAAAACCAAATATTGTTTTGCAACAATATATATATGTATGTGTTTTATAAGAATATATATAAATGCACACAAATATATGCTTAAGCATATGGGTAGCCCTAGAAACTAAATTTAAACAGAAGCAAAGGACAAAGGCATTATAAAATTGTTAACAGTCCACAGATGGAAGTATTCATCAAAATATTAAAGTCTGAAGTCTGGGAGATTTCTCAATTCACTCTTATAGAATGACAAATATGATTTTCTTATGTGGAGCAGATTGCAATGATCAGCAAAACTGAGTTTGAAGGAGACCATCTGTGGCATTTTAGCCAAGTAAGATTGTATTGCCATAGCTAATAACAGGCTACTAACAAAATTTGCAAGGCCTCAGGAGTGAAACTTGTCAGGCTTGGTTTGCCTGAACTTTCCTTGATGTTCCTGGAGCTTTGATCTCATTTGGTTTACTTTCAACAGATTTTTCTTTTTAAAGATTGGGTAGCTGTGACTACCATTTGTTTTATTTTACACCGTATTTATATAGAAAAAATGTAGTAGTAACAATCAGTAGTTGTTCTGTGCCAATGAAATATTTATGCATATGATAATGATACAGTGTAGAGGGAAACAGGCCTAGCTTGACAGTAGAGAATTTGAAAAATGTAGAAAGAGGATACAGTATAGAAAAGTACAACAGAGGATGGTAAGGAACACAGGCTGACACTGGAGGTATTTAGTTAAGGAAATGCAGATCTAGAAGATTGACAAAACAAGTTTGAAAGTAAGAAAGACAATAAAGAATTAGTGTTTAACATTAAATGCACCGTACATATAGTAAATTCAAGCAGAAAGAGACGTTAAAAATGAGTGAAGAGAGTGTACGTTGTAGAACTTTGCAAACAGACTCCAGTAAAAACAAAAGAGAAATGAGGAAACAAAGGAAAAGATACAGACAGAAGAAGAAATATATCACCATTTCTTTCTTTGCAGTGCAAGTGAAAGACCTGCAACACAGATGACCTACTTCAACCATTATCTATACCCAGCCCTGGTTTCCTATGCCCTTGCTTGCTTGAGGAACATGGATGCTGTCAATCTCAGAGTACAAAGGGGTATTGGAAAAGGGGACCATTACATATAATAATTTTAACTGTATTATTATTATTATTATTGCTACAATTATTATGGCTGTATTTTGTTTTTCTGTAATAGAATTAAACTCCAGATTGAAATTTGAACTAACAAAATGCCTTTGATTAAGATTTATATGATGCTAAAAAGTCAGATATTTGGGGTTACATATAACTTATATTTTCTTTTTGCTCCTAGCAATACTTTTTGCATAATGGAACTGGAATTCCAGTGGCATATATTGTTAAAAATAACAATTTAACTTGCTGAAAGATTGCTTATTGTGCAAAGTCAATAGATTATACTAGGAGCAACCTGATGGGAATTATAGCAAAATTTCAGTAGATGAACAGGCGTCAGGCAATGCTTTTCACCTAAGATGACATGAATCAGACATTCTTCATAGAGACAAAAGCAGTATTTTTTGCATAAGTATGTCTGCCTTGATGTTTTCAGTCAAGCATACAAACTTTACGGTGTCAGCTTATAGTTACTTACAGTTATAATACTTTATAGTTCAATAAAGGCTGATAATAAAACACCCACATAATTAAAGCCCATATTATGTTGTCAAAATACCTTAAAAATTACGTGCCAGGCAGTGTCTTGGAGAATGCTTCCATTAAGGAAAGGGTTTTACTAATCGTTTCCTTCACTGAGTGTTCCTCGAAACATTATTGAGGCGAACAGCAAGACTTCCTTTATTTTAAAAAAGTTTAAGTAGTATTCTTAATGAAGATTCACGATAAGCAGAAACGTGTGATACCAATTTGTACTTAGTGTGTGTCCTGGTTCTGTCCAGGACAGGGTTAGGTTTTGGAGTAGCAGGGAGAGGGCATGAGGTTATTCTATACCACCTCATGTCATTGCCAGGGGCAGGGAGAACAGAGTTTCTTCAAAGGAGAAGGAGTTCCTTCTGATTGAGTGAATGGGTAGAGGGAGGCATCTGGTGTTGTCTATTTTCTGGGGAAATTACATGTGGATTGGTTGTTTTTCTGTAACTTCTATCATTAGTATTGTTGCTGTTACTGTTTGTTTCCTTACCTTAGTGCTGTTTCCAGTAAATTGTTCTTATCTAAACCTGTGATCTTTGCCCTTTGTGCCTTCAATTCCCCTCTCCAGTGCACCACGGGGTGGGGGGAGAGAGAGGCAGTGCACAGTTTTAATAGAAGTACTAAACTGGAGAGTACTATTCCTAAATCTCAACAATGGGGTACCCAGGAAGACCAGCAGCTGCCCCCTCTGGAATGCTAAAGACTATCTGTAGGTCCTCTGCTGCATCTCTCAGTTGCATGTAGATGCCTCTTATACCAATGTTTATGTTACTACATCATTCCTCTGTGTCTAACTTCCAGAGTGCCATACAGAACCAAGTAAGTGTTCCATTTCCATTTCCCAAAGTTGCTTACATTTTGTTATATTTTAAATTAAATGTTATAGCACTATTTGGATGAGAAGTATGGATGTGAGTCACAAAGTAATCACACAATTATTTAAAGTGGTACTTCTTCTTATTAAAATAATTGTATCTATTTGTTGGTCAAATCCTTAGCTCTGGATCAACGTATTGGATCAAACTCCTAATACTCAGCAACTTATGTTCTTGTACTTTAGGCCAGTCAATTCAATTAAAAGGCTCCCACTATGTATGATTAAAAGTCCTCTGCAGACACTGAATGTGCTTACTGCCTGGAGCTGACATTCTTAAATATGGTATGGATATTCTTTTGTTTTCTTATTCCATTTATTGATGTGATACATATTTTAGCAGTTGACTAACTTAAAACTTACATACTCACTTAAAAGAGGTAATTTTGTGTTCTCCGCTGGAGGGGAACTCTCCACAGACAGAATCTACACAGTGTCATGTGAAAAATCCATCTGTGGGCTGTTTGATTCTGCATAAAAGTGGGATGTCCAGCATCTGAAAGGATGGTGACAATTACTTCCTACCTATATTATTCTATTTTCTCCATCTTGGTTAAATAACTATTTTATTATACCATTTGTTTTCCAGCCTTTTCATACCCAGACCAAAAAGACATCATCTCTCTCTTCCCTCACCCCAGTAAAGGACATCTTGCTCATTGAATTTTAAGTTATTTGTGTTTACTTACCAAAATAGAAGACATTGGAAAAGTGACCTTATCACATAGCAAGACCTCTCTGTTTAATTTTTATGCATGCATACAATACAACTGGATGACATCCATAATATTGTCACCGTATGCTATCTTAAGTATAGAAAGTAAGACAGCATTGTGAAAAACAACATTTTACATTCTTTTAGCTCAGAAACTCGACCAGTCATTTTTGAACTTTAATAGGACCTTTTTCTGGTAGAGTACAAGAAAGATAACTCTATGTGCATCAAATGAGTGGATTATGACTCTTCAAAAGTTAAAGTTCATCTCTGCAATTAAATCAACTCTGACAAAAACAGCAGCTTTGGAAAAAGGTCATGCATGAGTGCTGAGAGGCTGCAATTCAAAGCATCTGAGATAAACAGCAAATGAACTGACTAAGGGCTTGTAAATCTAGTCCTTCCTGTATATCTGCTGACAAAGTCAGGGTGTTATGGCAAGGAATTATTAAAATAAATTTGGAAAAGGAACTGAATTACATGGGATGTTATTTCCATTGCAGACACTTAGTGGAAGTCTTGTTTGTCAATGACAAAAGTTCTATTATATTTTTCTTTCTACTTTTTAAAAAATGTTTCCAAATGTTGATGAAGCTGGAAATGGATCTTAACGTATTCATGAAAACAAAGAACAGGTTTTACTGAAGACAGCAACTTAAATGAGAAAAGATGGAATGTAAGATTACATTTTAAATAGATATGTAAGCTAAAAATGGGGACAATTTGGATATTTAAAAACCTGGTATATTAAATCAAACTACAATAATGCTGACTTTAACCATACAGGATCAAAACTTAAAATATTTTTTAAATGGAATTATTTTTCATTTTATAATCATAGTTTTCATTACTCATTGAAGTACTTGCAGTAGAATTTCAGAGGAAAACAAAGGAACATATTTCTCAACTTACAAAAATGAAGAATACTTCAAAAGATTTATGTGGTCAGGTGAATCGGTAACAACATGCACAAGAATTAGATGGAGAGAGTTCTGGGGAAACTAGCATGCAAAACTACTAGAGAACATACAGCCTCATTTCATCCAGTGTTTTTCAGGAGATAAACCGTTACACAGGAGTATATCTAGAATATAAATAATGCAAAAGAAATTTTTCACACTGATGATATATAGTGTGTGGATATGTTAAGCAAACAAACATACAGAAGAATCTAGCATCCTGTAAAAAGACATTATAAAATATCCCCATGTTCAATTTTAGAACAAAACTGCACCCAGATACAGTTAAAAAGGAAATCAGCAGCACCTGAGGTAAATGTTGTTTGGATTTTCCCTTGCCATATTTATACCACCTAAATATTTCCTGAAAAGTTAAACTTGTTCATTATGTGGAGTGGTATGAATTTTTGCCACTGCAGCCAACAGAGAGAAGATGTTTTGTGATATGAGTTCAGCAGCTCTGCTGGAATGCATTATTGGACTGACATTTCATTACTTCTCAGCTGACTCAGCATTTCAGTTTTTATAGCACTTTTTCATTACCATTTATTTTGTCTTTGAATAATGTGTCTCAATGAAACATGCTCAAACAAACTGTCAATATTTTACAGAGATTTATTTTGCCCTCAGAGTACAATGCTCTGTGATAAACTTGTTCTCATACTTCCTGCAGTTTGTAGCTAAAAATATACTGAGGCTTAAAATTACTATCAGATTTTGATAATATTGTCTAATATTATTCAATCTTCTCTCAGCCATTTATGTGGTTCAAGAGAAGATGGGTGACCAGTCTAGCTCTGATCAGAATCTGTTTTAAAATAATTTAAGAAAAAAAAACCTCAATGATAATAATAAGAGGAGCAATAGACAAAGAAGAGAAATACGTATCCCTTTTCTCTCTCTCTCTCCCCTCCCCAACACCCCCCTCAAGTGCATTAATGAATTGGACTTGTCAATCATAAATGGGGACTGTGGATGTTTCGTACAACTTACTGTATTTTCACTCCCTTCTTTGGATCATTTTTCTTGATTTCTTAATAAGGGATAAATACCTTAAGCTGAAACCTTAGGCAGCTATTATCTTCCTTTGACTGGAACATCTGAATGGCCTGTATCAATCATACCAAATAAACAAACCTGTGACAGCTCTTGAAGAAAGTAATGCAGAGGTTATTCTTTCTGTTATTTCCCATTTGATTTGGTATTTTCAGGACTAAATTTTTCTAATTAAAAAAAATGAAATTAAAAAATTCAATAAAATTTTCAATATAAAATCAATAAAACTAAAAAACTTCATTATATAATGAATATTAAAGTAAACCAAATTGTATAATTTTTAATGTAGTTTTATAATTATATCCTGATAAAAAGTGTATTTCTTACAGCTTCTGAATCTTTCCAGCATGAGATCTTTTCATTTAAAGCATAAGCTTGAAAACAACAGCTATGGATGTCATGTACCTTGAAATTAGAAACAGATTGCTTCTAGATTCATCTTTACAACCATTCCAACAGAATCAAGGTCTTCCCGTGAAGAAAAGAAGGAACAGCATATCAGAGAATTTAAAGATCATCTTTTTAGGAAGAGACCTTAAAGATCATCTAGTTCCAATCCCCCTGCCGTAGGCAGCAACACGAGATCAGGTACCTCAGAGCCCCATCCAATCTCACCTAAATCTATGTTCAGCCTGCCCAGCAGGGAACAGCAGGTCCTTCCACAAGACAGATATGGAATGCTGGATAAGCTAAGCAGGGATGTGTAAAAAGGTAAGAACTTGACAATGTATTTATAAATGTGCAGCATACTCCGTGAGCTTTGATGAGTTACTATGTTTTAAAGTAGTTGCTACAAAGTACAATAAGAAGTATTACTGCTACCTCTCCTTGAGTAAGGGTATTTAAGACATAAAAAGTGTTAATCCATTAATAATTTGAAAATCATTCCTATTTTTATGAACACTGTGCCAAACACTTTCTTTTTCTAGAAAATAAGAGATAAAAATTATTCTCTTATGAATTCCTACTGAAAAAAACCCCTTAATATCATTCATTTGGAGGTTCTGTCCTCTGTCTTATTTCCGGTTTACCTATATTGAATTTAAATTTCAATATGTTAGTGTAACATCAAATCAAGTCAAAATGCATCTTATTTTTTCCCTCTCAGATCCATTGCTTTTATATCATCAGTGGTTCAGAAAAATAAAAGCTTAAAATAGGCCTCAGCAGGTATCACAATTTTCTTTATTACCTGATAAATATAATTTTAAGAGCCATTAACAAAATATTTTCTTTTAGAAAATAGAAAAAATGAACTTTTTTATTATTTTAATATCTGAAGAAATACAGAAAACAATGGATTAATTTGGAATACTTGAAAAATTAAATTTAATGTTGCTATTTTTTGAAGATAAAACTAGTTTCATTACAAGAGTTGCTCATTTTACGTATAACCTATGAAACTGAACGATTGGTTGGTATTTAATTTCATGCTAGTGCATAAAAAGTAGAAATTTTCAAAAATGTTTAAAAATATTCACTGAATGTTTAAAAGAGATTTTTAATCACTATATTGAATTCAGAAGGCCACCATTCCAGAGATAAGACTTCTCAGAACTTAAGTTCTTTATACAGACCTAATTTTCCTGAATAACATGTGTTCAGTTAAATAATCAGATGTTTGGTTTAGCTTTTCTTAAGAGTTCTTAATGGTGCTGCAAGATGAAGGAGCAAATATGGGCAGATGTAATTACTTTCAAATGATTATTTTTGTCCAGCCTGGGTCATCATTTCCGAACAATGCACAGAGAATATAAAGCATCTAAATTTCCAGTTAGTTAGGATTATGACCGGTCAGAAAGACAATTTTAACTTGAATGCATGCAGTATATTAGTGGATAGATTGAATATCCTTTACCTGATGGAACTCTATCACTGTAGTTTTTTTACTCTAAGAATGCATTTCTTCAGTATTCCAGTCCACCAGCTAGGGCAGTTTATCAGACTGGAAAAAGCCAAAATTAAGGTTCTGATACAAAACACTGACATCTGTCGACAGTTTAGCTTTGCTAATAAATAAAAGGCCAAGTGCTTAGCTCTAAAACTGAAAGGTATAATTACACGAACCTTGTCTCACAGCCGTGTTGGAAGCTGTGCTCTGTCAGGCAGGACACAAGGTTTGCCAAACCATATGGAAGAGGAAATCACAAGGCAGGCAGCTATAACTCGTAACCACTTCTTGCACTTCAAACTAATCATTTTATAAACTTCTATGCCTTAAATATTCATCACTGATGCTTCTTGCTGGAAAACACTTGTAAACATTCTCACAGGCTTTAATGTTTGTACATAATTTACCATGTAATAGCCTGCAGGAAGAAAAGAGTCCTTATATAGAGATGTATTCAATGCAACAGCTTTATAATAACATAATTTTCTGAAATTATCTGGACACATTGAGGATAGTTGCCATTTGCATTAGACTGGGAACAGAGTCTTCAACAAAGTTTTTATCACTGAGTTTGAAAATGGTTTGTCTAAGGACAAACAGTGCAAAGGTAGATCTACTTAAAGCAGAGTGGGCAAGTAAGATTGTCAGAAAGCGTTTGTAAGGAAAGTTTTTTCTAGTACAGGGAGTTGAAAGCCATTTTAGGTGCCAGAAAGGGAAGGAAAATCTGCTGTATAAAGAACTAAATTAAGGTTTCTTGGTAAAGTAGTTCTAAACTTGCCTACAGATGCATGATAATTTTCACTGTAATGTCTTTACTGTATTGTCCCTATTTCATATTTTCTCCCTAATTATTTATTTTGACAGAGGTAAGAGCTTAAACAAGAGGAAGCAATGGTCTGTAAAGTTACAGAATGTAGTTTTATTAATTTTAAGTGATAATGAACATAATTTATCAGAAATACTTGAGTGAAATCCTCAAATTAAGGTGTCATCTGCAAGACATTGCCTGAGCCTTGTATTAGATAGTATTCACAAACAACCATTGTGTTATGGGCCTTCTCAATAATATTACCTGTGCGTCTTTGACTGTTACTGAGTCCTAGTCAGAAGATACAGCAATATGATTTTGTTTACTCATTACATCTAGTCTGTCCAGTGCTATTCCTTAACCTAAATTTCAGCATACAGAATGCTAGGGAGAAGTTAATACATAAATTTTGTACACTGTATTGTAAAGCCAAATATAATTTCAATCCTCAAAATCACCAATAAGCCAGGTCCAAAATACTGTGAAACATAGGATTTAAACTTGTAGTTAGCAACTTCACTATTATGAAGGCTCTGTAATAGCTGTATTTTGTAATACAGTGAGTAAGGTCGGTTAGTTCTGGTTTTCTTTCTTGATTTTTGATGGAGAAAAACAAGATGTGCAATAATATTTACTATCTTCTTTTCTTTTTCTCTGCCTTTTCCCTCCTCACTTCTGTCCTTAAATAAAGGAAATATTTCCATTTTCATTTGGGATTTATAGATCAAAAGGAGGAAAGATGAAACTGATGAAAAAATGGGTGTTGAAAAACTCATTTCCTTTGAAAATCAATACAACTTAGACTCACTAGAGCTGTTCTAAAAACCTGTATCCATATCTCTTAGGATCAAAATAATCTAGAATAAAGTATTCAGATCCTATTTAAAGCCCTTTAGATTTATGAGTCCAAGACCCCTGTTTGCTGAAGAAAAAATCAAAGTAGGGAAAAAAAAAGTGTAAAAGAGTAACACTTTCATTGCAGTATTATATTTTATATTCAGCAACATCGCTATGTAAGAGAAAAACAGTGCAGCATTACTATCACTTTCATAAGATTAAACCTAAAGAAACTTTTTTTTAATAATTCTCATAGATAATTTGTAACATCCTCTTTCTTCTTAGCAGAGAAAATATGTGTTAAACCAGTAAACATGGTAGTGTTTGATATTATCAGTCAATAACATGGGGCAAATGACTTGTGAATTTAAAATGCTCTGGTCCAGAATAATAATGCAGTCATATTTCTATAGATTGGATTATCAGGTTAAATAACTAAACATCCACTCTTGGAGGATTTGACTGATTGTTCCTTTTGTTCTGGAGACTCTTCTGAAAATCGTCTGTTACTGCATACAATTGAATGTTTCAGAAGACATGGCTAATGAGGCTGAAATAATGTGAGGATATTTATTTATGTGAGTTTTATTTATCTGGGTATGTTAGTTTCTGCACTGAGTCCAGTTACTAAAATCAGACCTTCACATCCCCTAATGCTGCCAGAGTTACCGTGTTTTAGCTGCTATTGGCTACTATTACATAATGTTTGACTAATGACACTTGGGTTAATTAGACACATTGTTTGTCTTTCTTGACATACTATTTTCAAAGAAACAGAAACATTATTCTTTACATTTATCAGTAAACAAGTGGCAGCCATTCAGTCACGTGTAGCTGGCAGAGATTCTATGTTGTACAGCTAGAAATAGCAAATGTTTTTCCTCTCTTCATTCAGAGCATTATATAGTCAGATTAGTGGTTAAATAGCACTGGTTTTCCTTTCCCTAAGTGGCCTTGGAAAGCAGAGCCTGTAATTTAGTAACAGCTGCAAGAAATTAGCTGAAAACAATCTACTACAGACATAGACAATTCATACTATAAAACAAACAAATACTAGCAATTCACACAATCAGAAACCTCTTTCCCCAAGTTTATTCAAACTGCTTATTCAGATTATTTTGATGTTGTTCCCTTGGGTGATGAAAAGTGTGAGGCCTGTGGCCATGAAAAATAATTTATACATTTTTATAATACATATAAATCCATTACATCATCCTTTTGTTTTTTAACTTAAATTGTACTTGCAATTACATGTAAAACTATAATTATACTGTTCTTTGGTACCAGTACTGTATGAAATTATTTCAGATCATATATGGCTACTTTAGTAATAAATAAAGTTTTTATTCCTTTCTGATATTGTTAGTTTTTCATGTTAATTTCATCTGGACAGTTTACTAATGCATACTCTTGTTGAGGGATGTTCTTCATTGTCCTATTTTTAAGAAAATTTGAAGCCAATAGAGTTAATCAAAATTGTTCCCCCAGTTAAACTGTAAAAAATTTCTTTGACCTAAAGGAGCAGATTTACAAAAATATATTTATTTGGTTCAAAATTTCTCAGATCAGTACTTTTAAATAGGATTTTGGTTTTTTTAAAAAAGGAGAAAACTGTACAGAAAAAAATATTTATATCTTAACTTCTTCTTTTTCCAGGGTTCATTCATTTTATGATTTGCATTTTTTTTTTAATTTGGGATTATTTTGGTAGGATTTTTATCCTTTTTTTGTTTAATTTTTCAAGAAGAATTCATGTTTTGGGGTTTTAATTGGTGCTTTAAGAGGAAGAACTGAAAAATTTTCATAATTAATTATTAAATTGATGCAAAGAGGAAAGAATGCTAAGAACTGTAAAGAAAATATTTTGGGTTTTTTTTTACAAATATTTTTCAACTTCTTTAACTGTATCAAAGACCACTGGTTTGCCTAAATATTATCAATGTTCCATTTACAATTGCTGGATCTAAAAAAGGAATAATCTTTCTCTTTTAAAAATCAAACAGAAGCATGGTCTTAGTAAAACTATTTCACTTTCAATTAAATTTCTGGTAACAATTCTGGTGGAAAGATGAGAGACTTCAGTCCAGTATGAAGGAAGAACAACTGAAATATACTTTTATAAATTTCTGATTTCTATGCCTGACATATGCTTCACCATATGGTTTATTTGGATTTTAAAGAAAATTAGATTGTATCTTAGAAAAATGATGAACTGAAAGAAGAGCACATAACAGCAAACATGGAACCAAGTAGAAACAAAGGAGCTAGCTATCTAAAGATTATTCAAATTCTATTAATTTCAAAGTTAACACGGTATTTTCAGTGCACTAAATAAGATATAAGAATTATATTAGTATAATCGTTTATGAGACATTTTTAGTACTGAGTAGCGGTACCTAAATCCTGGAGCATATGTCCTACACTTAAAAAAAAAAAAATAAAAAATCTCCTCTTCTTGCCGCTGTCTTGGATTTTCCATAGAAAAGAAACACTGATGTTCTAACTTCTATGTTAGGCAGAACTGATAAAAATGGCTGTTGTCTAAACATACATTAGCAATTTCTTCCATAATGAAATTAGTTTTTGTCTTTCACTGCAGTAGTTTCTTGTGGTGAAAAACATACAAACCATGTACAAAATTTGTAATTCCGTTATATACCTCATTTAAGATCCAAATATGTATGTATGCAAATGTGAGACTTATCTAAACTCTCATCATACTCAAGAGACTTCTAGTCAGTATATATACACTGGACTCTAGAGAATTATGCAGAAGAAAAAAATTATTCTGACCAGAGTGAATCTTCATGAGGAGTTTCTGTTCAGCTGCCCATGTACAAGAATCTAAAGCCATGTGTAGTATGTGACATGAAGAAAAAAGGAGACAAGGCAGCATCTCAGATGGATCTAAATGGCTGTGAGCAAGTGAACCAGGTACAAAATTCTCACCTCTACAGTCATCAAATATAAACATTGTAATAGCATGACTGTTCCTTCCATAGGAATATCTCAGAGAGAGATTCCAGTTTTCTCTCCAGTGTAAGTAAAGGAAATGAGTAGAAATGTTTGAATGTTATTTTTCTTTGTTTAATTGTTGTCTTTATGTGCTGCCTTGTTTTACTTCATTCTTTATTGTGGCATGGAATTTTAATTGTATTGTCATTAATTTGAAGGCATAAAAGCCTCAAGAAAAATGTACATGGCATAATGCCCAGAGTGTAAATACTCTGTTTGTGGACAGGGTTGTAAGTATCCAAAAATGGAAGCAAAAAGGGAAAAAAAAAAAAAAAAAGTGTTCAGTGTTGTTTCTAACATAATATCTGACTGTTTTTCTTTGGATATGAGGGGTGACTAAATATTCTATATTCTGGTAAAATAATCTGGTCTAATGCAGATCCTTAGAGCAGGATTTCAGAAACTGTTGTATGCCTCCCTGTGCTGCAAAGTGAATTAGAAAAACTAAGTTTCTATTTTGCTTAGCATAATGATCAAATTTCAGTATTATGAACAAAAGTAATAAACCCACTTCTTCCTATGCCACCCCTGACCATCTGGTCGTTTTTATGCCTCATCCAGAGGAGCATGACCCACAGTTTTTGGAAGCATAATCATAAACATGTGTCTCTCTTTGATTAGTGTATTTTGGTTTTATTGATGGCAGCTTGTTTATTGACTGAACCAATGAAATCTTATTTTCCAAGAGATTTTTACCACTGTGGTTGGCGTTACTTGATTGTATGACCTTCAGCAGCAGAAATCCATCTGACATATTGTTACTAAATTAAGCACATGAAATAAATTGTTCAGTGAATGAAGATTAGTACAAAATCTAATGGAGGGTCATTTTAAAAAATTTGGTACTTTCTTATGCTTTTTTATGAGCTTTTAAATGACAAAGGCACTGTTTAGTTCATCGTTTTACAAGTCAAAATCTGAAGGTCAAGCTGTCACAATTGCATGTTTTAAATAACACAATTCCTTTGGCTTTTATGGTACAATGGATATAAAATAATTTTATGTGATTAAAAGCTTAATTTTTATATGGTTAAGTGTTTAAGTGTTTGTAATAATGGCTTAATCTTATATTCACGGACGTTAAAATGGCCAAGATGAGATTTCTCTCCATCATTGCCGCAGTATTTATTTTATAAAGGAGAACTGCATATAAGTTTTAAAAATGCAGTCAAAACTTTGATCTGTTACCATCAGATTACTTTCATTGTCTATATCATTTTAATATTTCTGATGAGTTAATGAAATATTTGCTACAGTTTCCATCTACCTTAGGTTAATTTTCCTGTTATTTAAAAACACTAAAAAGAAGTTGTATGAAGTTTACTAGGATTGCCAAATTTCCTCCACTTTCTTCTGACTCTTTTTTCTCACTGCATTCCAGTTTTTCATAACACATTAAAAATTGCTTTTCACACAGGAATATTTCTTTATATATATATGTAGAACTGTTAGATCACTCTTACTATACTTTCTGTTGCA
Organism: Callaeas wilsoni; assembly: GCA_013398955.1. Lineage (NCBI taxonomy): Eukaryota > Metazoa > Chordata > Aves > Passeriformes > Callaeidae > Callaeas > Callaeas wilsoni. The sequence goes on from VWPU01004878.1 coordinate 159,191, forward strand.
GCACATACTAATACTCTGCAGTAAGTGGAGTTATCACCAGCAATCCTGAGCCAGTTCTTCTGTTGTTTCAATAAGCAAATCTGGATCCACAAATCTGGATTGTGTAAGTCCTTATTGAATGCAATCAGACCCATTGTATTAGGTTAAAAAACTGCACTGTTTGTGCATCTGTTCTCATTATAATTCTAATTTGGCTATAATCAGAAATTAAACCCAGCCACGACCAGCCCCTCCGATCTCTGAGGACCAGCAGGAACACAAGGGGGGTTATTTTCTCCTAAATTCTTATACCATTAATGCAACACCAATTGATTTCTGTATTTTTTCTCTTTTTTCATATTATGATAAAAAGTGAATATCAACTTTTTATTTACTTTCTTCAAAACATTCACAATTTTATGGACCTCCATCTTATCTTCCATGGATTGTTTCTTTTTAAACTCAGAAATACTTTTTCCACAGCGGCACTTCGTAGGTAAGTCATTTCATGCTTCTGGTCATCCTTTTCATCCTTCTCAGAACTTTATCTAAACCTGCTAGGTTTTTTTGTTGGTTGTTTTTCGGTTTTTTTGGTTTTTTGTTTTTTTCTGAGATGGGTAACTAGCACATTTTATTCAGCATGGAAGATACCATCCATTTCTATGACAGCATTTTTTTCCTTCATTTACTTTCATTCTATACTCCTTCACTCTTATTTTTTTACAAGATATTTGCCTATTTAGAATTATTTTAAGATGAGTTTTGAGAACGGTAATCCCTAATCCACAGACTATCATTCTGTCTCTTCAGTTAGGGTGATAGTTACATGTGTGCTTTACACTGAATTTATGAGCCCTGAATTACCTCTGATATTTTTTATCACTGAACAAAATGAGTTCCTTCTGCAAAATTTTGCATTCACCTCTATTTTTCACTTTGAAAAATGTTTCTCAACTTTAATATTTGGCAGGTCATTATTCACTCTCTTATATAAATACAGTGAATATCACAGGTTACTGCATAGGCCGTTCTGGGTCCCCAAGGTCTAGCTCTTTGCAATGAAGAACACAAACATTCATTTCTGTACTTTTTTCCTTTATTTTGCTGTCTTTGTTGTGTCTAATCATATATAATCATTCATGGAAGAATTTTCTTTGGTTTTCTTGTCTTTATGGACCTTTCTGAAGATTTATGTTTTTATTATTTTCTCTCTTCTTTCCATTTTTTAGTTCTGTTTCCATTTTATATTTTCCCTTTCTATCTCCCTTTCTTGCTGAGTTTTATTTTACTTTCCAGCCCAGTTTGTATTCTTTCTGAATATTTCTTATGCCTCTTTTAACTTTTTGCATACTTTATGATGTTTCTTTAAAAAAATCCTTTCTTTCATGTTTAAAGCTATATATGTCTTTTTCATTATTTTCTATATTATCTATTTTTATTTTATTATTTTTCCTCACACTTTTAATAGATAATATTTTTGTTTGCTTATTTTTGAAATCTATATGTATTCAAATCCTAGAATCATAAAATATCTCAATATGGAAAGGACCCTAAGTTCAAACACAATACAATGTATGCACTTTGATATACATATGTGGATTCATGAAATCTGTAAAACCTTATTTTCTTATGCTATGTATTATCACCAAATGCCTTCTGCTTCAGATTCTGTAATTTTCATTGGAATCTCTGTCCTTTACTTACGTACGTGAAATAAATTGAAAAAAAAATCTTCTTCAGGCTCCTTTTGGACAAAATATATATTTCTGCCTTAGAAATTACTACAGATTTATTCCTGATAAATGTCCTATATATTGAAATCCCCACAGGAAGTCTATATATTTTCCTCATAAGAAAAATTTACTCATTAAGCTCTTCTGCCTGCTGCAAACAGAAGCGAGTATGCCCAGCAATCTGGAAATGCCTTTCTTTCAATGAAATTTGCTTTGTGGCATTAAGTTTTGAATTTAGGCACTAAGTTCTCTTTCCATAGTATAAAAATCTGAATCTTTCATTTATAGCCCTTTACTCTATGACCTATGTCAGTTTTCCACAATTTTTCAATAGATATTCTACATATACTGGTGCATATTATACAATAAAATTACACACAGAAGAGAAACTGAAAATTCAGACTCTAACGTAGATTTGAAATGAGCTAATTTTCCCAAAACCAAGTATATTTTGCCTGAGATGGTAATTGGAATATAATCCCTCTGTCTTTACCTGGAACGATGTGTTTTCCATCTTATTTTCTATTCTAAGTGAGTGGGCATTTAGGAGTTGGCCAAGATCAACACATCATAGCAGTTATGGCTTGATTATGGAGTTTACTGAAGGCAAGAGGAAACAAATAAGGAAAAAAAACCACCACTTTATTTGGGACCAGAGATTTTATTATTTAATTTACCCAGCCAAACAGTGTACTTTGCCACAGTACTTCTTTAGTACTTCCTTAAACTAGCTGAATTTTACTTTCATTTGACAATATTACTACAGTGAAGGAAAAGAATCCTGAGTTGAAAGGTCAAAAAGAACATGGAAGAACCCAGTTTAATAATATGAAGCTGAATAGTAAAATTTTGCTGCAGACCTGATGTCATGCTGTGAAACTGAATCTGAAGCTTTGAGTTTCTAATTTTGGGCACAGAATGCAAAACTCATCTTTATCTCTATATTGGACATTTTCTCCTCCAAAATGCCGTGAATCATGTTAATAATTTTAAATTGTATTTTTAAAAATATTATAACATCTATTTCTGACATATTTCTTATGTTCACCTCTACTGTTCTTAAACTACAATAATTATTTTTTGTTCTGCTGTGGTGTATAAGTCAGTTTTGAGCTGATTTGCTATAACATATTTGCTGTAAGATGTTCATACAAATAAAAAAATTCCTACTAACTACAATTCAGATACTTGTTTGACGCAAAAGATATGAAACCATCACATTCAGCCACTACTCTTAACTTGGACCCAAGGAAGTCTTGTGGTTCAAGAATATTCTTCACCAAGTAGGTACCAAAGTGCTCTACAAAGCAGGGAAGGATCATTCAATCTTGTTTTACTGGTATTATTTGTTGTGTCCATTTATAAAGAGAGTAGAGAGAGCTGGTTGTGCACACATACACATTCATTTACATATATATCTCAGGTTTGCTTACACACTCATTTCCTTTGGCAGATAACAGCGTTTCTTTTCAATTTAGAACTAGTGATGCTTTTTCTTCCCCCCATTTTTTTTCTCATTTTTAAGACATTATCTTTGATAAATGGTCTATTTTGGTTTTAGGTTTGTATGGCTGGTCTTATCTTGCATGTTATATATGTGTTAATATTTGGGAATGTAATGCATAATTAGGGTAAGACTTCTTGTTTTCCTTTTTGCCTTTCTTTCTGTTCGTTTATTTAGAGTTTCTGTACAACTTCTCACCATAAGATGGGATGCAATGGATGGAGCAGAAGAATTCATTAAACCATAATTTATTCACTAAATGCATTGCAAAATATGATGACGCCACTATTTCTTTGACTCTTTCACATCTCTCTTCTTTCATATATTTTCTTACCTCTAAGTATATCCTTCCTTAGATCACTCAAGCTCTTCAAAACAAGATTATTTATCTGAATATCAGATATGCCATGAGACTGAAATAGATAATGAAGCACTTGAAAGTTAATTAAGTATCCCACATAGATGAAAAATAATAGTATTATGAGGTGATAAATAACATTCATTAGCATCTTGTAATCTGAAACTTTGACTATCATGAAAAAAACAAAGATCTCATGAATTCACATCTATCATTAATCTCAAATTCCTTAGATGGCCTAAACACTAAGTGCATTGGCTTTTTCCTTGTATCTCTAAATTTCTTTTTCTGCTTCATATGTCAGGCTTTAAAGTCCATTATTAACTCTGTTTAAATCTTTAAACTCATTATAAACTTCTGTTTGTGTCTAATCAAAGCAGGACAGTACTTACTGAGGCATTATTGTCCGTAAATACCCATCTCTCTATAAGTGCTCTTCTGGTAGTCCCTAACCCTCAGAATATAATTCCTCTTGGCTTCTGAAGTGGAAGAATATGAATAATCAAACAGCTGGCTCTTGTTGAAATGAAAGGTCTGCAGCAAGCTGCGTTGTAATGTCACATTGTGCTGCTGCCCTTGTGCTGGGAAGTTACCCACAGCTATATGCATGTCTACAACTCTGTAAGGGGAATGAGAACAAAACAGTTGGCTTTTTGTTTAAAACAGAAGTAAAAAATTACCAATTTGTATTCCTCTGATTTAATTTAAGCCTGGGGATTTAGTTCCTATTAGTTGTTGCTGAATGTTATTATTGTACAGAAGGAAAAAAGAAAACACATTAGGTAAAAGCATGATTTTTGAAAGTGCAAAGTATGGCTCTTGCCTGCTCACATTGCATAAAACAGTAAAATTTAAAAAATGACAAGGCTTGAATGAATAGAAGCAATCTAAATTAATGGTTCTAAAAATTATTTTATAGATGTATTAAAGAGAAAAAAAATTATTTAAAGTGGTTGGTAGATTTACAAAATTTCATTAATAGAATACATTTTTTTTTGCTTTTGAATAAATAAGTTTTAGCCAGTCTTGGCAGTTAAATGAGTGGCTTTGGAGAATGTGTTTTGACTATAAACTACTTATACATTATACAGAGAGTGAGTTCAGTGTTACAGATCTGAGCTGATGATTCTACAGGAGGCACAGGATTGAATCATGCTGCAGCACATATTCATATTCAGTCCATGCACATAGCAGAAAAGAGTATCTGATAAAAACATTTTAAAGCATTTTTTAGCAGAAATTTTGCTGCTAAGTAGATGCAACAGACAACAGGCAAAATCTAGGAATTAGAACTGAGTGTAAATCTGGGGGAAGTATATCTGAAATGCAGTTAAAATAGGCCTAAAAATTCTTTAAAAAGAGCAAGCAAAACAAAAAAAAACTTGATGGATCTCATTTAAAGCATAAGATGGCAAAATCAGTGTCACTATTAGATTACTTACCTTATGTATCTTATATCTAAGCTGTTACTAAAACCAGAACTGACCAGGCAACAATTTTAAATTCTGATTTTTCAAAAATTTTTTATACTGCAATGTGAATTTACTGTTATTCTGCACGTAATATTTTCAATGTCATTTAAAGAAAAACCTTTGACAAAGCAAAACGAGATTTTTATTACATAATTACTAAAATATTTGTAAATGAATTCAAAATATTTACCGAAAATAATTTATAAATTCTTGACCTTTTCTAGTCTTTGAAAAAGCAGTAAGGTTATTCTCATCAATCTTTGCTCTTAAAAAGGTTTGCCTCCAATTATTTTTATTTTAGTGAAAACTCTGGCCATCTGTAGATAACGTAGATTTTTTTGTGGTAGATCAGACAAAATCTCCCATTTATTGAAAGCAGAGTATCCATTCTATGTAAACCTTTTAAAAGAAAATATTTTTTTATAAACTATACGCATTTAAAACACCCAATCATTTCCACTGAAGTCACACATTTTTTCTCTTCTGACTTGTACCTAACAAGCTGACAAAATTTTAAAAATAACACATCGTGGAAGGACATTTAGAGCCCTAAAGCAGGTTACTTTTATGTGCAGTATCCCCAAAGCTGCATCTTGTCTCCAGACCATCATAGGTCAATTCAGCAACAGACAAGGCTGAACTTTAAAGGCAATTTTTAGGTTATTGTTAACACTTGTCATTGATATAACCCAGCTGAAACAAACATTACATTTTCAAGACTAGGAAGCACCAGCTCGTACAAAATTACAATTAAAAAAAAAAAAAAAGAAGAACATTTTCTAGTTTAAAGTATAATCAGCTTTAAGACTCCTGTTTTAAATATCTATTTTTTCCTAGTAAAATCGTTGTACATTTCCAGACTCAAATATTGGCAGTTAGTCAAATGGCTATTTTGTGTCATGGTGCCTCATTCATTGGCCTTAAATCCATAAAGAAACTATAAATGGAACAGCATTTAAAACACTTCACTTACTCAGAGGTGAATTTTCAGTGTCCCTCTGAGATGGAACAGTAAATTTGATTCATTAAGTTAATTATGTGTATATGTAAAGCATTTTCCAAAATGATTTCTAAATCTACACAAGGTCATAACAGGCCTTTTTATTTAGGCATTAAGTTTAAAAACCCCAATGCTTTTAAAAAAAATCACTGTATCATGTAAACATTCTTATATAATATATGTTCACATACACTTTATTCACCTTTTGCATTTCCATAATAACCCCAAGCACGCAATTCACCCATGCAGTATATATAAAGCAATTCCATCTAGTGCATATTTTACTTTAGTAATAAAAAGCCGGTTTATGTCTTCATCATAACTTCTAAAGCCAGCTACGGCTACACCTCTTGAAAATTTACTCTTGTATGGCAGCTAATCTGCTTCAGTTTCTAGCTCAAGAACAAACCAGGTTTCAACAACACAGTTACAAAAAGAAGCTTGGCTGCTTTCTTACCTCAAAGAAGCTTGTTTTCTTCGAATACTTTACCAGTATAGTAAGCACACATGCAATGGCCATAAGGCAGAATTAAGTCATTTATAAAAATTACTATTTGCTATGTCACTGCAGCCTTTTTGCAGGAATTTTTCATATTCTGTAATCTCATCATACTCTAACAAGATGAGATACAACTCTAATAAGAAAGCTGAAAAGCAGATGTGAAATAAGGTTTTAACATAAGGGAGGTAAAACTTTTTAGTTTCAAGTCTCAGGAGTCCAGTAAAGGGAGGAACAGCTGGAGTATCTTTCAAGATATTGGATATTGCTACACATAGACTGCTTCTGGGTAGCTTGGCCAGAATCTCTTGCATTATCCTGTTTATAAAATAACCTATACTGAATGGCAACAAAAAAGACAAGATATCTTGCTTGCACTTTTGACTTTGTAGTTTGTGTCTTATGAGATATTCCACTCTTTCAGGAAAAAAAGAAAGTTAAAATACATGTGTGGGGAAGAATTCTTTACATATAGACAGGAAAATGATGGATAAATTTCAGCCTGATATCAGCCTGGGAAGTTTTGCTTAACCCAGAAACTGTTTAAATGCCCCCATTAAACACAATGTAAAAATATCAACAATAGACAATAGAAAATGATGAAAATTTTGAAGTAAGGTAAAGACTATTTTTAATTTAGGACTGATTGTTTCAGGATCTGTTCAAAGGCTTAGGAGCTCCACGTCATAACCCAGAAATTTAATAGAAAAGCCAAAAGTGGACAAAAGCACATTCTAGTGTAAAAGGAGTTCGCATGCTACGAGTGGTGATAAAACACTGACTTTGGGGAGAACCCATCCAAGGTATCATGCAGAAGTATGAAAGAGGGTTGAAGAGAAGATGACTGTGTTTTCACGATGAACTCAATGATATAAACTCTTATGATAGACTGATGCTCCTAAATGGACAAGAAATTAAACAAAACAAAACAAAGCAAAACAATACAAAACAAAACAAAACAAAACAAAACAAAAAAAAGCAACAATAAAAAATCCAAAACCCAAACCAGCAAATAAATCAACCAACCTGAAAAGATCAGAAACAGACAACTGATACAAGTTATTATTAGCTTTATCTAGAAATTCTGTCTAGAATTTAGCTTTGTATTCCCTCTGACCTCAAGTGGTGCTGTGCCCCTAAAATGCCTAATCTCTCTTTTGTGTGCATGTGTAAAGAGTTGTTACAGATGGTGTTTGGAAGAACCCCATGATGTGTTACTGCCAACCAGACTGGTGTTTTCAAGGTATGACACTGATCTCTTTCTTTCGGGTTTGAGGCAATATCAATTAATAGTGTGTTTTTTTCATGATTTTTCTCATAGAAAAGAAGAAAATATATTTTAAATATATTGATCAGAATTCTATTTAAATGACTGACATCCTTAGCTCTATATTCTCATCCACTATGCCCTGCCACACTCAATATTTTGCCAAAGAAATATTCATCAACTTGTCTCATGTAAATTTTCTGTTCTATGTGAGTGTCTGCCTTTGCCATTTTGAATTTAATTCTCAGCACTTGACCTAGGGCGGCTGGAACAATGGCTTTAAAATCAATCTGAAATAGTTCCTGGAAAGGACATGCTGTTGCTGACTGAATCAATGCAAAATGACTGACCAGTAATTAAATCACTGCACCTGTGACTTTTCTCTCTAGACAGTGTAAAAGTATTGGTTACAGTAAATGAGCCTGCAGATTACACTATAGGCTTGTCACTAACACAATTCACTGAGATTTTTCTGGTTTTGTGGGGTTTTTTGCAGTGTTGGGGAAGCGGAGGATTAAAGATAATTGTGTCTAAAATCACTCATATATACTATAGAAGGGTTTCTGGCCCACATATTACCACTGCAAAGGCAGTGGATAGTATATGAGATTTTGAACAACGCTGCAACTCCTCAAATCGTTCTGCAATTATGTATGGGAAAATTTCATTTTGTACCTCGAGTTATATAAGTATTGGTTTATGAAAGCTCATGCAATCTGTGACAGGCAACAAGACCACTTTTAGGTTATAAATGAGATTCCTGTACAAGCTGGTACAAAGAAGGCATAGCATACTGTTCTGCAACACAGCTGGGATAGTAATGATTCTCTACAGCAATATTTTGTTAGCTGCTCTATGATGAAATTATGCTCAAATTGTAAAAATAACAGTGTGGCAGTGTCTATAAAAACAAGCTTCTCTCATCTTTATATCACTCAAACCAGTTGCTTCTCACTGCATTTAATCACAAGCCAGGATCTCTCATGAACTGCACATTGGTCTCATACTATCTCAGAAACACTCTTCTGTATGTAGGTTGGCACAAAATGCAAGTTTGCAGATACAGAGCCATTTTATAAGGAAATGCTTTTCTAGAAACATCATTGCTCTGTACAAATTCCTGAGAAGGGAAGATGGAGAAGAAGGTGCTGAACTCTTCTATCTGAGATCGAGGACTCATGACAGTGGCTCAAAAATGCTTTGGGGGAGGTTCAGAGTTGACATTATGAAACATTCCTTTACGGAGACGCTGGTCAAATACTGGTTACAGACTTCCTAGAGTGGTAGTCGATGTCCCAAACCTGTCAGTGTCTGAGGCTTTTGAACAAGGCCCTTTACAACATACTTTAACTTATGGGTAGCCCCAAATTAGCCAAGCAGTTGGACTAGATGATCATTATAACATGACTTCCAACTGAAATACTCTATTCTATTCTATTCTATTTTATTCTATTCTATTCTTTCATTAGTCTAACACGTCCTACAAACGATCAAGTTAAAGCAACTGAGTGGGCAACTAAAGTCAGAAACAAGCTAGAGGGAGAAGTGGAGTAAATATTTTTCTTAAATAAGAATTGCCAATGAGAAATATCAATGTGGAGGCATTGTACAGCTATGCCATTTTAATGTAGATCACAGGTCACACATAGGAGCAGATTTTATCCGTGTACCAGATAACAAGAGCTATGAATCTGAAAAGGATAAAGGCCATCTTACCTGCTTGGTTCTGATGAGAGATGATTCCATTTGCCTTGTCAAAATTTCTGATGATATTATGTATATCAAAATTTGCCTCACACGTAGGTACAAGATTATGTCTCCTTTCTAAATTCCTCTTCCTGCCTTTCTTGAAGTCTCCTTCATTTTTGTGGTCATCATTTTTCTCCAAAACACTATCACCTTCTGATCTAAAAGTTTCAAGAATTATTTCCTCTTTATTTTCATTTTTACAGAATCACAGAATCACAGAATAGACTAGGTTGGAAAAGACCTTTGAGACCATTGACTCCAGCCTGTGACCTAACATTACCTTGTCAGTTAAACCATGGCAATTTTTAATGTCTTCTATCCCATTTATGACAAGCCCATCATCTTGAATAATCAATCTCTATGCCCTCTGTTGGAAAGAGTGAATTTCCATCTCCTCAGTGATAATTTTAACTTGAAGAACTAATGTCTTCATAGCAAGACGGTCTCTTCCTCTAGAAGGGTTGTAGAGGTAAGTGGGACAAAAGGACAGCAGGAAGTAAGCCCAATGAGTGTGTGAGGATCAGGTTCCCTCTGACAAAATTTAAGAAATATGTTGACTTTTTGAAAACTAATACAGGTTCAGAAATCAAACAAGAAGGAAATATTTTCCGTTATTACAACACCTATAACAAGTATTATTATAGCTTATTATGACAAATGTTAGTTTCCACAGATGGTCTTTTGTCCAAAGTATTAGCAAATAAATGTCAGAACAGCTGTGAGTCTGTTGCAATTTTTTACTTGAAGAAGAAAAGTTGACTTGACTGGTCATGCTTAATTAGCTCTGAAACAAGGTGTCATGAACAGTGAAATAGGCACTTTTGTCATCCAGAAGAAAAAAATCTATTCTGGATAAATCTCAAATGCAGGCCAAAGGAACTTCTGAAGAAAGTCTGTCTGGTTGCTTGCTACCATGCACTTGACCACAATGTTACTAGATATTTGACACCTGAGTACCACTACAAGGCCACAAATTTTTTGAAAGTTTGTTTCTAAGGACAGAGATACAGGACTTAGTGCTTACTGACTTACTGTCAATGAAAATTATGAAGGTGTAGTATTTTGATTTTTCCCATCAGCTCTATAGAGTGCAATTTGAATAGAGAAAACTGTGGGGAAGAGTAGAAATAAAAGAATCTGAAAGTAAATCTGTATAAATAAGCTAAATATTATCTCGATTTGTGACATCTCTGTAGACTCTTCTGTTAATAAATATCTAGTTTAGTTTCAAATGCATTGGGTCCCATGGATAAGAGAGATATTACAGGCTTACTTGTACTTGTCACACATATATGAGTACTCAGCTCACCCACAACAACCAGGCTTTTTTTCTCTTTAGTGAGAAGACATTCTGTATTCCTCAAAGATAAAGTTGCAAATCAATGGGTAAAATGTATTTTTTGTGAAAATATTTACGTTAAATTCAAGTGAAAATACATAGGATTTGCATATATGCTCTTCTGTAACAGACTCTGCTATAAACTCCTGTTCAATGTATGTCAGTGTGCAATACTGAAAACATAAACTCCAATATGTTTGTGCTTCCTTGTGCCTGGCTTTGTGATAATGACATTGGCTTCTGCAGCAGTTGTGAAATTTTAATGTAAGTTTTATCTTCTTACAAGATATTAATGTAGCCTATGCAGCTAAAGAGTCATTATACTGCTTATTATTATGTGCATGCTAATGTTGTTTTCTATCAAGTTATAGTTGCTTTTTATTAAGCAACAGAGAAAGGTCACTCTAAAGGTTATACCAGCTTTGCTGTGACAGTATTTAAGCTGCAGTGCAAGTTTCCCTGATGTCCTGAGAGACTGTAAAATATATTGTTATATTTTCATCTACTAATTGCTCCTTCAAGTGACCTAGTTGTAGAGAAAGTATCTCAGCTTTTATTACATATACTGACAGATATGTTCCTCTGCACACTGCAGAGAACTGTAAACATGAGATGAATAAAAAAGAAGAAAACTGACAAACAGCAAAAAACAAAAAACCCCAAACAAAGGCACAGGTTGTCACAGGCAACCTTAGGACTATAAATAGCTCACAACTGCTCAGTTAGAGAAATACAGTCTTGGGACCTGGGCAAGAAACAAAGAACAAGTTTCTGATGTACATGAAAAATACATAGCAGATTAAGATGTAACATAGCTTTGCAAGGGTATACATAAACATGTGCATAATGATTGTAACTGTTGTTATTATCAACAATACATGTTTTGCTCTTTATAAGGCATGTTGGGTTTTTTTTCCATAATGATATTTTGAGTACAAAACTAAGAGATCTGACTTTCTTTACCCTCATGCAAATTGTGATGCAGCAAAAATTGAATGAGAGGGGATATAGAAATTATTAACTGAGATGAAGCACCTAGGCATCTAGGGCACATAATACTACAGTTTCTTTAATATATAAAGAGACAAGCATAATTTCTACTACTGGGCAAAAAATTAAGCAATTAGATATTCTTAGATAAAATACAATTGTTTTTGTAACTTCGTTGACCAAAGCTTCTCATCACAAGAGCTAACGCTATAATATAACTATTATCTGTTGCCATTCTTGCTCTGATTTCGTCTTGTTATGGAATAATAACTTTGAAACTGAAGCAAAATCTAAATAGGAAAGAAAATCTTCAGCCTGAAACAGAAGGGAAAAAGAATCAGATTTACTTAATACAGACTGTTCTCTGGCTACATGACTCAGTATATGTTTTTACAGTACCTAAATCGAAAGGTACTACCATCCTCATTAGGGTGCCTGAGCATATGCTTTGTTCTCAAATTTGCTTCGTAAGCGTATCACAGTAATTGTACTAGATACAACACAAACACATCTATTTCTAGTAATAGCTTTTCTTGTTACTAAAATATTCCTCTATTAAATGAAGCATTTCTCTCAGAGACAAAAATGTATGCTAAAGGTCATTTCCACTGCAAGAAGTGCAGATTTACACATAGCATTTTAGTAACATTCTTTCATTGACTAGATTCCCTCAAGCAATGAGCAAGGCACAATTAGTACTTTTTTTTTTGCTTTTGCCATCAGTTTAGTGTCTGCAGACTTTAGATGCTTACTGGATGTATCCCTCATGATTCTTTGTTTACTTCAAAAACACTGATGGAAAGAAAAGTAGTTTGATATCCTTTTCTTCATGAGTTTATGATTTCTGTTTCATCCTTAGCTCATTGTTAGAAAGAAAAGTTCTGTAATGTTACGGTCATTGTTTACTTCTTATTTATTCAATGTATTTCATTTAGTTTAGTCTGCAAAATACAGAACAAAGTTTGCCTTCCTCCACTTGTATTTCATAATGCGTTCTTCTCTGACTCTGACCTCTGTTACTTCCGAATCAGGAATTTTGCTGGTCATCTCTGAATGTGTACTGGTTCAATTAAGGACTTCATCCTTCCTATCCCCTCAGTTGCAACCAGTCAGCTGTTTCTACTCCTTAACTTCACAAAAAGCCTGACACTGACTTCACAAACCTTTATTCAAAGGGCTTAGTTTTCATATTTTATGTGTGCTTTACATGCAAATAACACACTTCACTTCCTTTTGAACTACTTCTCTGTGAAGCACAGACAAGATCTTATCTCTCTGCAAACTGCTGTGAGACAATGTCATGTATTTTTTATTTCCTTGAGTATGTATATAAATAAGACTTAGTAGAATATCAAGATGGTATTTTAATTATTTATTACGTGACTATTTTAGCAGTCTCTTACTTCAAAAAATTGTCCCTTTTTGAGAAATTCATAAATTTGCAAGTGCATTACAATTTCACAATCAACTATGGGATTCAGAAAAGTCACATTGGGACTGCATGTGCATCACATATGCTACACAGAACAAGTAAAGAATGGATGCTGAAAATAGCAGTTATCATCAACAGCTCTAGAGCCAGGGCCAAGTAATCACCTCTTCAGCTTCCAGATAATAGGAAATCTGATAAAAACTGGCAGAATGAAGGGCATGGACCTCATGCTGCATGTAAAAACTCTAATACTGCACACGGAAAAAGACCTCAGAATTTCATGGTTCTCTCTGTGTATCATCACTGTCTAGTCCTGCCCAAATCAGTTCAGTATTCAAACTGCAGATGTGTGGAAACTGCCTGTTTTCCAAGAGAGACATTAGAAGTACGTAATATACAGTGCTACTGTCCAATATTATGTCTGGATTAGCAGTAGTTCCCAAATGGTAGTTGTGGTGTTGGAGGATTTTTTCCAGTAACTCATGGCTCTACTTTCTGTAATACAACTCCAGTTGCATCTGCTTCCCCCTCCTTTGAAAACCACACTTTCAGGTGTCTCTGGGCAATTAAACTTGCACAAGTATCTTGTTATGCACCTATATCCTGGAACACAGAATGTCTGTCAGTCTGTCATTTATGTATTTGCATGCATTCTGAAGCCCACAGACATACATCTGCTTGATGAGCCAATATATACAGGTTACTTTCTGCAAAAAATTGTCTATAAAAGAAAGTAAATTCTTTTAGAAGACACTTAAAATGATTTCTGAATTCCATAATTAACAAAAATCTCCATGTATGCTGATTCTTATAAACCTCTGTTATTATGATCTATTTTTGTTTCAGTTTTGGAAGAATAACTAAGCATTACAGTGAACTGCATGATTTTTTGCTTCCTACATATTTCAGATTAGATAACGTAATACAATTAGAGAAATTTTCTTGTAAAATTAGTTTGCTCTGATTGAATCCCTAGCTCTACTGGGATTAATTGTTTGTATTCCAGGTAGTTTAGCTCTTGTTTTAATCACTCATATGTCTTTTTAAAAAAAAATTTCTTCTTTTTCCTTTTTTTTTTTTAAACAGTGGACATCAACAAATTTGAAAGTATGGAACTAGGTCATATTAGTAACATCTCTGTGTACTACACACCACATGGGGTGCAAACAAATAAAGAAGAATATTCTTATTAAAAAGTCAAGCCTTTAATTAAAATTAAGTCATCAGTATATAATAAAATAAATAACTTTTACACTACAAAGAGCAGGCTTCTACAACTTGGGGGTTTTCAGAGGTAGGGATGGGTGGTAACAAAAAATAAATCAAATCAAATCTTGACAATTCTCAAAATTTTTGTATCACATAAATCAATTTTGTAGTGTGCATAGTCTGCTCTATTCCTTTTTCTGCAGGGCAACTTCCACAGAATTTGTCTCACTGAAAGACAGAGCTAAGCTGATGTAGACACACCTAGGCTCCTGTCCTATTCTCTATAGTTGGAACATGTTGAGGTAGAACACTGGTAATGAAGAGACCTGCAGTGTGTTCCAGTTTGGGAATAGCCAAGAATTAGAGACACCAACAGGTGGTATTTTTGGTTGCTGTCCACCTGGGCTCAGATCCTGTACTGCATTTTCTAACTGGCACAGCATCACTCTGAGTGTTAATGTATTGGCTCCGAGTTGCAGAGCTGGCCGAGTCATTGGTGCCAAGACATTAATACTCCTTGTGAATAGGAAATTAAGCTGCATTCTGCACCAACAAAGTCAATGAAATCATTATTACTTCTGTCCATTCAGAAAATGAATCCCAGGTATGAGAATATCTATCCTGAAAATGTAAAAAAAATCATATATGCAATATTTTTTAAAATAATTTTTTTTCCAAAAAGGATAACCTGCTTCCCCCTGTCATTATTCTAAACATCAGAAATAAATTCAAGCATGTAGATGTGAATGCTGTCAAAAAGAAGATGAGCAAGATCAGGCCAGAAGCTTTTAAGAAACTGAGAAAATGAGAACTAGAAATACAGATACAGTTTAATCCAATCTGATGGTGCATAGCAAAATCCAGAACTTTAACATATTCATAGAGGGAGTTTCATGAGACGATCATTGAAAATATCACACTCTCTATGCCAACTAAACACGTCTTCTGACCTTTTCAAAACAGACTAATTCTCAGCAACCTCATGAGAAGATTATTCCTGTAAGTAGACCTCCTACACTGCAGCTAACAAATATGTCAACACTTTCACTCTTGTGTCAGCATCCAATACTCTCTGACCAGGCTCTTTCAGATACCCTGCTCAAGGAAGGTTTAAAGTTTTAATACCATATTTATTTATTTGAACATATTGAACATTTCATGGGATTTTGATTTAGCAGGGTATGCAGCAGAGTACTGAGGTTCTAACACAAGCACAATATAGGAATTGCAAGATTCACTTGGATCACATTGCAAACATAATTCTCATCATCAACCCCTACGCATGTGCTATGACAGTGCTGAGCACCCTCAGTCACTGGAAAGAGTATGTGGAAGCTCAGGTCTGTTGCTGTTTTCAGAGTTTATCCTGTTGGCTGCTCAGCTTATATAGTCTGTGTTGGGCTGAGCCACAAATGCCCTTCCCCCATGCTGATCCAGCTGGCTCAGAACAACATTAAAACCATTTAAACAGTCAGTTGACCAGCTCAAACGTTTGACTAAAACAAAGGTCACCAGTTGCTCTTTTTTGTTTTAAGTTGAGCTTGCCTTACATCAGCTCTTGTCTCTCCCTGTACTTTTCCCTGAGTATCACAAGCACATTGTCCGTGATCATCTTCTCTGATCCTGCTTTCATTATAGGATTTTGGTGATTGGTTACACCATAATATTTTGTCATGACAGGTGAAGGAAATTTCTGTTGATAAATCAGGATGTTTTTGATGGTATGTGTGGCTGGATGGAATATGTCAGAACCTATATCAGTTTCATTAGGTTAGTCAAAAATAAAAAGTGTTCCTCACCTATATTGCACCTCTAGGGCAAAACATCAATAAACATAAAAAACAAACAAACAAATAGGTCTTAATCCTAGTATAGTCAAATCAATTGGGAGTCATTTTGTTACCAGGAAATATTGGGTATGCAGACAGATTCATCCAGCAGCACCTGGACCTTCAGAGAAGCTTCCAATAAGTATTCACAAAACACATCCGAATCAAAGAAAAAGAAAGGTGAAAAGACTAATCATGAATTAAGTGCAGTGTTTTAGGCAACTAAGTAAGAGATGGGTAATGCTAAATGGTGTGATAAATCCATGAGTACAGGATGCCTTACAATCTGTGTTAGTCCCGTCACACTTTTCTTGGTGTCACAAAGTTTAACACAGCAGGCTCTCCTTTTACCTACGCGGCTCAGGAAGAAAGCTGCCACCACAAGTGTATGGGCAGTGGTGGCATAGCATGTCTATGGCCCTCTGATGGTGTGCAGCTGCAGGTGTGTTTTGGTGTAGCAGGGAGCATACCCGAATCCTGACAGCCTTAAGGTATCTGCCACGTTGGCACTATTGCACAGGAAAATGTTTCAGTGCTAAAAGTCAGTTGAAAAGAAATGGCCAAAGAATTTACTCCAGACCAGATGGTATCTCTAGCCATGACTTTCTGTTTTGATTAACAGAAATAACCTCCTGTGGGTGATCTCCTGATTCACATTAAAAGGCCAAACTACAGTCTTATCTAAAGAGATTTTACATTAACAAAACTTTGCTCAAAACACATAGAAAATATGGACAATAATTAAGTCTGAATTTATTGTCTCACTTTAATACTTCAATTTGGCTTTCTTTCAGCTTTCAGTTACTATTGCTATTCTGTTGGAATATAAAATACTGTGATGAAGCTTATTTGTATTTGTTTTCAAATCTTCCTTAAAAGGTGTAATCCAATACATAATAAAAAAATATGAAGGCAAATTAACCTCCCGCAGTTTCAGATCATAGTGGAATCATTTTTTATTATAAAGCAAAATTATAAGGTACAGAAAAATCAGTCCTAGAGATCTTAGCATGTCCCCAGATTACAGGTTTTAGGTGGAGTAGAGCCAAAAAATTTATAATTTTCTCCTTCTTTTTTTTTTTCAATAATATATAAAATATTTGTAAGTTTTCTCATATTACAAAACTGCATCTAACACATTCATTTCTGGTAGAAAGAGAGAAATATTTCATAAAATATATTTAGGGTTTTGATATTTTCTATATATTTGATGTTTTCTATAATGTTTATTGCTATAAAGAATGGTACTGTTTAATTGTATTTTTTAATTATAAAAACCCACCTATCTTTAAGTTTTTTGCACCTCTGAAAGTTAGAGCTAATCAAATCTCTGTTTTGTGCAAGGAAAAATATTCACTCAGGGGTTTGTTTTTTATTTTATATTTTATCCAGTAATTTCATTACCATAAGTAAATAGAATCTAAGTTTCCTTGTAACATTTTTTGTTGACTCATCAGTTTCTATCCAGATTGCTTGGAAATACTTGGTAATTTCGTATATGATATGACAAGTTATTTATGGCACATAATTTGCTTACTTTGCTTACATTTAATGCATTATACAAGCAGCAACGTCAAATCAATACCAACACAGAGGGCCAGGAACATTTTTTCTGCAAGTAAACTTGTTTGTATGCATGATGAAATTTCTTTTCCTAATATGAATTTTTTACACACACACAAGCAAAAAAACCCCTTCATAGACAAAATATTATAAGAATTATATAGCTTGAAATATATGCAGCCAAATTGACTATCTTAGTACAGAAAGGTGTTAACTCTAAAAGCATTAAATAGTTTCTTTTGCATAAAGGTTGACAGATTATATTAAATTCCTTAATATTCATGATTTATGTTGAAGTTGATGCTAGTTTTTATCCTTTGGTTGTACATTAGTAATTTCCTGTGGTAATGGACCATATTTGGCTATCCACTTCCTTGTTCCCTACATTTCTTTGCTCTCTGAAAGGAGCAGGAAGCTCGAATGGAGGCTGTGGAAGGAGAGGGACACTGTCTCTTCCCTGAAGCAGCCATCAACGGGCACTGCCACAGAGGCTGACACACGTTGGTGCGGGTAGGGCTGGCAGTGGAGGCAGGGGGGGCATTGAGGTGGGAGAAACGACTGCCCCTCTAGGACGCAGCTGTGCATAGGGCATTTTTCATTCTGATTATTTTCTGGTTTTCTTGGCCTAATTGCCTTGAGATTTTTCTACCAAAGGGGTCATGTTTCTCGTTCATATCCCAATAAAATTTGGCTGTCCTTATTTTAAACCTCTGTTGGTATCCTGTGGGGAGATGCCCCAGCAGAGCCACCTCAAAGCTCTGAGCATCTCAGGATCCTGTCACAATCCCAAGCTACAGGATGTAGAGGGAAAAAGAACATCTCCATTATTGCAGTCTGGAGGACTGTGGCATGACTACCTGTAGGCAGTCCTGATGCATTTTATTACCACCACACTGATCTATAATTTTCTTCATTTATTTCCATGGTATTTATGTTTTTGGTACTAAGAGTAATTCTGTCACTGTTAGTCATCTATCTTACCTATTTGCCACTTCACTCTGCAGTGCCAAAACAAAAAAAAAATTTTTCTTAGTGCACCCAACTGGTTTTTTTAGGTAAGTACACTAAAAAAGGTATGTAATAAAGCTTTTGGTTTTTTCATGACAGAATATATTTGACCTTCCTAAAACATGTCACCTTTTTTCTGTTAACTTGTGAAATTAAGTTTTAGGCTGTTCTGCATATTGTCACAGACTTCATCTGTAATTGCAAAGAAAATGCCCATTTCTGCAGGTGAAGCTGTTTGTTCTAGTTAAAGAAATATTTGGACATACTCAAACAAGGAAAACAATGTTTAATGTGCTTTCACTTTTATTTGCAGTGCTGCAAAGATACTTATCCTGATCTAATAAAAATGTATACTGTTTGAACTCCCATAGTCAGAGATGTTTTTGTTCTTAAAGCTCACATGCACCATGGAAAAAGTTCTGCAACTAGAATGTTATAATTCTTAAGCCAATTGGTAATTATACAAACTATACAATATTTTTTTCATGAAGCTCCAATACAGAAAAATCTGAATTAAACTATACACCAAAGAAAAGTAAAATATTATTTCCTAAATTTGGTGAAATATTCTGTTGCTTGAACTCCAGGACAAGAAAATCATGGAGGATGGAAAGGAAGAACTTTTTTTACTTGAACTAAAGATAATCAAGAGCATCATGTTTCTTGTTATTCGTTGGCCAATTTACAGCTAAAGATATAACTAAGAAGAACCAACACAAACTCCTGAAACCTCTCAAGCCCCTCCTCCTTACTTCAAACTTGTTAACTGGCAAAACTCATAAGGCATCTGAAATGCGCAAAAAACAGGAGAAAGAAAAAAAGATCACTTATACAGAATCTTAATGAGGTTCGGTTTTGTTGTTTTAGATCTTTGTCCCATTGCCTCATTAAGGTTAACATTTCCCAACTAAGGAATTTCTGGTTGGCTTTTTCTTTTTAATAAAGCTGATTCTGAGTTACTGAAAAATCCTTGCATTTTCCTTTCCCAAGGAATTCTGTTTGTCACTATTTGTTTTTCCTCCAAAATTATTGATCTATTTCTAGTATTTCTACCTGAAGGTTTAGGAAATCACTGTGATTCTGCCCAACCATTGTCACAAGTTGTCAATTTACAGAGCTCTGTGTCTCTTGGCAAGTATTAGTCAGGAGCTTCTTCAAGAGGCTAAAGATAATGGCGAAAGAGTCTGACCTCGACTTTATTTGTGCTTAGTGTAATTTATAAACATCAGACTCTTCAACTCTTTCCATTTTTGTTTAAATATTAGTTTCAACCGTGTGAATGTTTTAATTGTCTTGAAAAATATTTGTCTGAGCATTTATTAGTAAGATAAGCATATTCATAATTTGTTTTTTCTTTTATGTATTTTCATTAATCCCTTAACTTATACAGCATCACATTTGTTTATATTAAATGGGAAATCATCTCTTGCATTAAAAGAAGTTATTTATAGTGTTTTTTTGATTCTGTACTGGAATATTTAGTGTAAGATAGGGAGCAGGCTTAAAGATTTGCACTAAATTAATGTAGTAGTGTGTATGTGACAAACACTAGGGTGTAGAATATGCATCATTATCTCTCATTGTAAAATAATTTTTAAAAAAAGAAAAAGAAAAGGTTTTTTTTTTTAATCTGACATGAAAAAAGGGAATTTTCAGCCTCACTGAATATCTTAGAATATGGTGGGGAAAAGACAGCAAACAAAATAATATTTTTATGATCATGCATTAAATGAAACTTTAGTATTGATTGTTTCACATTAAATTATAATCATGGTTTACAGCAAGAAATGAAAATATGAAAAAAGAATACGTTGTTCCCTTGTCACTAATGAATAATGCTATAATGGAATATGTAATTTTTTACATTTATGGGGAATTACTTTGAAAATGTAAGATATTTTTGTGGGTCTTGTATGATGTATAGTCTAGCTACAGGTGGATACCTCAAAAGATATTTTGTAGCATGTGTAACACATTTTCTAGATTTTACTTAAATTTTGATCAGTAGCTAACTTTTATTCATTTGTTATGAATTAAACAGAGAGTAACAATTTCAGTGACAGTTATAATTATGATGGACTATTTTCCACAAGCAGTAGGGTTTGGGGGTTTTTTTGGCTTTGAAAGACTTGCACCTTGTGCTATGAGAAGTCTTACACTTCACATGTGGTGGAAACATTTCACCAGAAAAAAAATGCCAGGACATAAGCAAGGCTTTATTAGTTCATTCTCTTACACCACAGCGGATCTAAATCCTTCAGTTTAGGCAAGATAACATGTTTCAGTTTTATATTAAGCCATTTAGGGCATAAGCATATGGTACTTAGACCTTGTGGTCAAATGCCTTCCTTATTATAGAAACATGAAGAGAGGAGACAAGACATTTAATTACTAGATTTAATGATTATAATTCATTACAGACTTGTACCAATTGATACCCTGTAAATATATTATCATTAATATGTATGAAATTTAAGTAATGCAAGTGTTGTTTTACCAATTTCAAAATGAACACCGAGAAAAAAAAAACCTGGGAAACAAATCTTCTAGGTTTTAGACCAATACATGTGCAAGTTTCAGCTAACCTGTGAATTTACATTCAAGTGGCAATCTGTATGCCAAATCTTTGATTTTGAAAGACGGTCCTTGGAGAAGGCCAATGCAGCAATTTGGTTTCCCCTTCAAAAGGTAGAAAAGAAGAGAGAAAATCAGAGGAAAGAGCTGAAAATTCTTGCTCATAGATTAAGAGATTGTCAAAATCTGTAAAAAGCAAACAGCTGTTTCTTGGATGCTTTTGAAGGATGTCCCTTCCTAAGAAATTGTTAGGAGATGATTGTGTGGGGGTTTGCTGCTATTCAGAATACTACAGAGTTTAATGAAATGAAACATGAAAGCATTAGCTTGTTCTAAAGGACAGAATAAGCAGGAAGAAAGCTGTTATAAATCAAATCTTCCTTTATTTCTAAACCGACCTAATATCTTTGAGAGATGCAATTTAAAACATCTAGTTCTGTTCATTTTCTGGTAAAAACTGTTTGCTTGGAGAGGAGAGTTAAAACCTATTGGCTGGTTTTGAGGAGCTTAGTCTATGAAGAATTTCTGCTAATTTATTTCCAAGCACTGGGAAACTTGGATTTCAGAATAAATTAGTAGAATCATCTCCAATTTCTGCTATTGATTACCTAGGGATTCAGTAGAGAAACTAAAGTAGCTTTTACAATTTTTCTTACTGAATTATGATGTTATCTTTTATTCACAGGTGTTTAAAGTAATTTTTCAGTAAGTATTTTCAATGCACTTGGATAAATGGAAAGTTATTTACAAGACTGCAGAAATATGTTTCAGATAAGATCTGGAGTTCAGAAAATTAGTGAGTCAATAACTAAAGAAAACTTTTTACTTATTTAATATACAGAAAAGAAAAATTTTTAATCCAACCTGACAGAAATATAACAGATTAAGAAACAGTAAAGGACATATCTATTCACATTTATTGTAAGATTTACAATTTAATTTAAAACCTCTATCAAGTTGAAATGAATGTCTATTAAAAAATAAAATAAGAAAACTCTCTGATAGCAGCATTATTATAAAGGGATGAAGAGATATCATGAAATCCAATCCCATAAAATGTAATGCTTAAATTCTAACTTCAAGGCTGTGTACCCTAGTCAGAAATACTTTTTTTTTAAAAGAATTTGAATTGAGGCAATCAAAATATAGTTGTGTGCTGGGTGTTTTAAAAGCAACATATTTTTGTAAGTGTATCATCATGTACAACTTCATATAAAAAGTAGAAAGATTTTTTGGTTAATAATTCAGAGACTTAGCTATTGTGTTTAGATTGATTATTTTCAGGCTTTTACATTGTGCATTTTGCTAACAATGACTTTAATATTTGCGAAATACCTGTGATTAAGATTTAGATCAGAGAACATTTAGTTTCTGTTTCACTTCATAAAACTTCAGTCATGCTTCCATTCAGACTATCTGCTTTTAGTGTTGTTTTGTATTCTATTTCTTATAAAGGAACAATATATGGCAATCATAAAGTGAGTGAGTAGAAATTGAAATCCTTTCATATGTAAACAAATGAGATTTGAAACATGGCAGAAATTCACCTGTTTCTGTTTTCTTGCAGGACCTATCAGAACAAGATTTTAGGTAGCTATTGTGGACTTGCCACGCATAAAAAAATGTGCATAAACTTTCTTTGCTTTTTGGCCAGCACTAACTCCTTTCTGTGCTCCAAGAACAAAAATATTAAAAAAGAACAATCTGGAAGTTCAGAAAAGTACTTTATGCATCTAGCAGTAGCTAAAATTCCTTCTTTTCTACCTGAAAGGTATATATAGTTGTTGTCCCGGAAGAAATGTCAATCTACTTGCTGTTTAAATATGATTCTTTTTCATCTTATTTTCATCTTCAGGATGTGAAATACTGGAAAAGAAAGTCATTTGGTGTAGATAAAGGTCTAGATGATGAGGTAAGAAACACAAGTAAAAACTTTCACAGAAACATGGAATAGATGTCTCACTGGTATACATGCTAAAGAAAATTCTTTTGATTACTTAATGTCCTTGCAAATAGGTTGCTAGCTATACCTTACCAAAGAAATACATTTTTCTTCTGCAGTTTGCCTTTATAAAGCATTTGATAAGGTGGATGGCGTTGCATTAAATTAGCCTTTCCTCAGTCCAAGTCATTCTGATTTCCTTGATGTGCATCCATACTGGAAAATATCAATATCTTTCAAAATACTTGCATGGCATCAATTTTGGAGGTTACACCTTTAAGCTACTGACATGGACAATTTGTAGTCATCTCAGACTGTTAAAAATATGAAGTTAATGGGGAAATTGCATGGACAGCAATGTAATTATTGTAGTTCGAGCAGTACATCCGTTGAGTCTTTAGTAGCAGGGAAGACTGATTAGCAGAAAGAACACTGGGATTATGATATGTCCTGTTCTTTGCCTTTCTCCTCTTTCTTAGGTTGTAGAAGCCTAGATCTTTCTTTTGAAGGAAGAGATATAAGTACAAATATAAGTGTATAAGCCCTTGCATTATAAATGTATTTAAACCACATCATCAGCAATATTTAACAGATATTTCTTCTTCCCTTCTATATACACATGTACTGAAGGGACAGTCGGGTTCTACAATGCAGCAGAGAGGTAACATTCTTCAATTCTGTGGTAATTACACTACAATTAACAACATTCTTCTGTCTCATATTCTGTGACCCTGTGTGCATTTAGTTGGAAAGAAGTGCTCTTCTAAAAAATTTCTTTAATTCTTCTGGTGGCAGTTCTGAGTTAATGCTGCCTAACGCAACCCAAGTATTACCCATTTTAGGATTAAAAACCCCAAACATCGAAGTAAAGTTGTAATGTCACCATAATTTCTGTACTAATAATTGAATATTCTTGTTGAATCATAATGATTCACCTGTTATACTGAGATCACTGGAGAAAATTAACAATGCATATGGTATTATTTTATCAAGACGGTATTAAAACTATTATAAAATAGAATTTGAATCTTAAAGCATCATAGATATCAAAGAAAGGTAAATTCAAGAAATCAGTGCCAACAAGCAAAAATTCTATGCCTGGGGCACAAGCTGGGTGTGTAATGTGGAAACTGAGAACTGTCATTGGAGACAAATCTGAAAGACAGAGCAGATGATTACTGCATCATAATTGTGGACAAATACCTATGGTATTTAATCTCTTGTTCATCTTGATCTTGATTTTCTATCATACCCTGAGGCTTATTTATTTCAGCAGTGGGCCTTCTGATCTGACAGGGCTTTTTGTCAACTGACAAAAAAAGTTAGATAATGAAATCACATTCTACATAATTTTGTTTCTGCAAATATCAACCTTTTCAGTTCCCACTTTGTTTTACCACTTTGTCTTAGCATCATTATATTTCTTCCTTATTTGTCTTGTTTTCCTTCTTCTCTAATGTATTTTATGTCACCAATTCTTTCCACTAATCCGCGCACAATCTTCATACTCAGTTCTCGTCCTGTCTCTTTTCATTAGAAATGGGTGAATTCAACTCAGGACACTAGGTGTACAGAATTCTTAAAAGTCTATGTTTTTTTAACTTAACTGCTGAAATATAGATTTTAGGTACTACCTAAATAATACTACCTATAATACTACTTGCTTTTGAGTTCCTATTAAAAGATCAAATTTTCATTCTTTATACTGTAGTTATCTTTAAAAATTTGAATAATTTTTAGCATTAGGAATCAGTCCTAAGTTGAACTGCTACAACGTGCACTTTGTATTTAAAGTTTTTCTTTGGGTTTGCATGAGAGCATGTGAGAGGAACAGCTCTGCAGACACCAAGGTCAGTGGAGAAGGAGGGCCAGGGAGTGCTCCAGATGCTGGAGCTGAGATTCCTCTGCAGTCCTTGGTGAGGGCCATGAGGAACCACATAGGTGCAGAGATCCACCTACAGCCTATGGAGGACGCCTGCACGCTGGAGGAGGTGGATGCCTGAAGGAGCCTGTGAACATACAGGAAACCTGTGCTGGGAGAGGCTATTGGCAGGCACCTGCAGACCGTGGAGAGAGGAGCCCACACTGGAGCAGCTTTGTTGTCAGGACTTGTGACCCAGTGGAGGATCCACTTTGGAGCAGGGTATGCCTGAAGGACTGCACCCTGTGAAAAATGACCCATGTTGGAGCAGGTTTGTGGAGAGCTGTCTCCCTTGGGACAGATTCATTGGAGAAATTCATGGAGTCCTTGGGATAGATTCACATTGGAGAAATTCATGGATCACAGTCTCCCATGGGAGGTACCCCATGCTGGAGCAGGGGAAGGATTTTTCTCCCAGAGCAGAGGCAGGATAAGCCCCATTCCCTGTCTCCCTGCACCACTGTAGGGGGAGAAGATAGAGCCAGAGAAGGAGGGAGGGATGGGCAAAGGTATTTTTATCATTATTTTACTTCTTATTATCTGGCTCTGATTTTGCTGGTAATAAGTTCAGTTGATTTCCTTAACTTAAGTATATTTTGCACATGATAGTATTTGAGGAGTGATCTCTCCTAGTCTTTATCTCAACTCATGAACCCTTTTTAATTCTTCCTCTCTCCTTTCAGTTGTGGAAGGGAGTGATAGAATGGCCTTGGTGGGTGTCTGGCATTCATCCAGGTTCAACCCACCACCCTATTCTACAACACTAATGCAGCCTGACAGTGTGGAAAATAAATGGTTTGTACATTTGAAAAAATTGCCAATTTCAACAGAAGCAAAATTTATTTTTTAATGACAGATGGACAAGGTAGCCTGACATAATTTTTACTATTCTTCAGGAATTCTACACTCATCTAACCAAGAGATGAAACTTAATTAAATCTCAATGTTCAGAACTGCAGAAGAAATTTCAGTACATTCTAGGAGATTAATTATTTACACAAACTTCATTGTCAATGTTTCAGTATACAGCTGAACAGGGTGAATGAGACTTTGCATGAAGTATGTATATCTGGCAAGCAAGAGGTCACCAGGAAGTTTACCAGAATTGAAATATAGAACATTGTTGCCATCTTATTCTCAATATTGTTGAGAATACAAGTGAGAAAAGCAGATGGATACTGTATAAGGTCCTACTTCTGGGACACTGAATAAAAGAAGCTGGCTGAATGTGAAAAAAGCTGTGAAAATGATTAATTGCTGAAGTAGATGTTGGGTGGGGAGAAGGGAAGACAGGTTATGAGTCTGTAGTAAGGTCTGACTGATGCTGATGACAGACTAAGGGTTATTCTTCCCTAAATTCCTTTTTAATTTTCTTTCCTTAGTTAGGTAATTACAATTGTTACAAAAATGGCTATGAAATAATTTATTCAGATTCCTTATTTTATTTTTTTGTCACGTTTATACACAGGTATAAAGAAATTTTGCCACTTATAAGCTAGATTTCCAACTGTCTTTAAACATTTATTTTGTCAAACACAAAAGAATTTACTGACTTTCATGTTGACTTCTTTGGCAATAATAAATGTCCCTAAGGTGGCCCTGGCATCAGAAAATTGACGTGGGTAGTCATCAACCTGCCTCAGCTACACTTTAGCTATCATTGACTTTCTACCTGTCTTGTTGCTAATTTCAGGACTTTCACTTATGATGTCTTAGGGTGTTTAAATGTTGCCATGATACTTCAACATATCTGAAATTAACTGAACATCTTAATGCAACTATATATGGTCTGATCATCACAAAGAAAAAGGCAGAGATCTGATAATTTATGGTGTCAATTTTATCTCCTTTCTCCTT
The DNA here is from genome assembly GCA_013398955.1 of Callaeas wilsoni. Taxonomy (NCBI): domain Eukaryota; kingdom Metazoa; phylum Chordata; class Aves; order Passeriformes; family Callaeidae; genus Callaeas; species Callaeas wilsoni. Next base: position 186,416 of record VWPU01004878.1, read on the forward strand.
GGCTTTCAGCAAGTTGTAATTTATTTTATCAGCTATGAGAACATAGTGTTACAAGATATTTTCTACATTAATTTAGCCATCGTATATACTCTAAATGGTGACAATAATTTGTCAGTCTGAACTGCTAGGTGACTGTAACCTTTCCTAAAATCTAGAATAAAAAGTAAAATTTTCATAACACTGAGAAGGTCTCTCATAATTCAAAATTTCATCCTGGGTGCACAGAGAGGTATTACATAGTCAGCACCACAAAGGATGTGAAAGAAGGAGAACCTGAAAGAACCACAAAAATGAAGAAAGACCAGCTTATAATGGGGAAAAAACATAATTTTGAGTTCTAAACTTAATATTGATGCAAAATATTAATTTATATGCAATACATACATAGGGATATGGAAGACCTAAATATGTTTGTCGTTCACCTTGGTTGAAAAGGAGAGCCAGAACTGCTTAACCAGAAGGAATGAACACATTAATGGCAAAAGGTGCAACAACAGAAAGACTTATGGAATAGCTGCTCTAAAACAAGCGTTAGACTTTGTATGATGCTGGTTTATCTCATCATGCTGTAGTATTTAGTGGGGCCTATCACATACTTTATTAATGTGGCTTGTCTTGTTTAGCAAACCTATATAGCCATATTTAAATTGTGTAACTAATGTTTAGTAACTCAGGTACTAAGGAGAAAAAGAACAATTTTCTGGACAGGCCCTAGTAAAACTTACTTTTTCTTTCTTTAAATGGTTATATAAATATGTAACAAAATTGCTTGCTTCTAAATTATGAAATAAAGCAAAAATATATTTTCCATTACCTATTGAAAAAGCAGAAAACAAAAATTCCTATGAATTTTTTGTTTAGAAAAGAAATTTTAAAAACACCTACATTATTTTATTAAGGACAATTCATTAGAATACTACATTTATTTTATTGTTAAATGTCTTTATGATAGAAAACAAAAAAAATTACCCATCTAATAAGGGATTTCTCAGTGGCTTAGTATGATTATTTACTGGTGCAATAAATCATGTTATATGAGGATTATGACAAGTTCCATCTGTTCTTTAAGTCAGCTAAACTTGACTTTCAGGATTTATCCTATGCTCTGAACAGATCATTATGAATATTCACCTACTCTGGCTGTGAAGATTTTCAGATCATTGTGGTATTCAACCATACCACCTTCTAAAAAGAGAGCTATAAGGTTAAGATAATATTTTCATTTTTATATATAAATATTCATTAAATTGACTGAATTTGTTGATAAATGTGAAAAAAGTTTTCTGAATACATTTTTCAGTAGGTAGATAACATCATAGTTGCCATGATGATGTAAGTACATAAGAAAAGCCAGATTTGAAAAAAAATCAGTGAGAAAGTTAAATCCTAGACTTTTCTCTCTTCAATGTATGGCATTTTTCAAATAATTTAATCATTAGAGATATTTCTCTAGTTACTTTCGTTTTTTTTTTTTAATTGAAAGTCATTAAAGTAATACCTTGTAGACAAATGAGGTGTAGAAGAAATATTGGAACAGTCTTGGGAATCTTGGAGATTTTGTAAAAGTTATGGTCTGTTTTAATATACTAAATATGTGAAAAATTAACAGCTGTGGATTGAGCCAGCTGTGAGATTCATGTGAAGGCCCCCTCCACGCTTGGTGGAGGAGGTAGGAAAAATATGTGTAGCTGAAACATTGCAGTAGAAAAGGCCTCTTTAGCAGAGACAGAAGTATGATGTACAACCAAACTGACAAGCACACTTTCTAGATCCTAATATTAATGGTCAAAGGTAGACTAAATGAAAGGTAGAAAAAGGTAGAAAAATGTGGGAAAATGGTAGTAGGAATCATCTTTTAAATTAGTAGACTGTCATGAGAAAAGATGGTTTTCTGCAGCTGTAATGATAAGTCCTTTGGGCTACACCACCTGAAATACTGAAAGTGTGTAATGTTCTAATATTGCTATAATTTCTAATAGCCAAGTGTAGCCTCAACATAGGAAGTCTGAAGGACATTTGGTGTAATAAGATGGACCTGAGCTTTCATCCATCTCATTTTCCATCCTTCAATTTTTAAAATATTATGCAGCAACATAGGACCTCTTTCCCCCTTCTCATTTTTAATTGTGTTTCAATTTAAACTACAGAAACATTTAAAAACACTTTAATTTTAAAAACAAAAATAATTTAAAAACAACTTAAATACAATTTAATTATTTTCCATACAAATCTCGTGTATTTTTAATAAAAAAACTTGTTTAAAAAAAATTAACAAAAGTAATTTGAATTAAAGTTTATGTCATTAAAGTGAGTCTACCCCAAGTGTCAAATTCCATAATGTTGACTATTTTTATGCTAATAATACTAGTGATTTTGCAGCATTTGGCTGTGAATTCTGATTTAAAGCTTAGTATTTGCAAGGGAGTTCCTCACATTCATATCAACATCACAATATTCCACTTCAGTGTCATAGAAAGTGTGGGTAATACTGAAAAATGAGGATGATTCTTATTTAGAAATCCAGAATAACTTCTAAACCAAATATTAAAATCATGTCAATAGATGTATTCACTATCTACTGTTGTAACAGCAAACTAATTAAAGGCAAAAGAATCTGCTTTCATTTCTGTCCTAGCTTCCTACCAGATACCAGGAATGGTTTTGCTAGAGAAGGAGAGCAAGAATTATTTATGTCTGTCTCACAAAAACACAAGACTCTACCACAGTCTATTCAAGCTGAGTCTGTGGGAAATGAAAATACCGAGAACCTTCTATGAGCATAGCAAAAAAGTTTAAAGAAATAAAAGCAGGCAAAAAACAGATCCAAGTGAGACCTTTAATAACACATTTTAGCTTGTTATTTTAAACAGGCAATTTGCACATCCCTAAGAATGGAAAGTCTGAAGAATTTGCTTTTATTAAAAAGACTAGCACTTCAATAATGAAAGTCTCTACACTAAACGAGATTTTGATCCTCATATTAGCTCTGTGGTGTGAAGACATAGTGTCTGCTCACTGTGTTTCCAAACTTTCATTCTTGTCAGAATAACTAATGCAGATTTGGCCCTTTTGTTTATTTGGGTCTTTTTTTTTAATTAGTGGATCAGGTCTCAAAAGATGTATTCACCCCCACCTTTTAAACAAATGTTTAGTTTTTACATATGATATCTCTGCAATTAACTTGTTATTCATTTCTGTGCTATTTGACAACAACACTTGCATGTAATCTATCGTTGACAAAACTGGAGACGATAACTCTGGAAAAGCAGGACATCATCAGTATTTTTGCCATGAGGGTGAAAGAAAAGAGGAGAGATGCAATTCATTGCATGGGACACCAAATGCTGTATACTCCTCACAGGAGCTATTAGAGGTTAGCTGGCCTGCTGCCAGATTCATGAAGAGGCAGGCTGAAAGTAGATGGCATTAAAGACAGCAACACAATAATGTAGCTTTAGGCTGCTTTCTACATACTACCTACCCTAGCCCACTTTTCTTACTTAATGCCTCTGATATCACAAATGTGGAAAAAATATGTTCTTTCAAAGTTATAACGCTCTCTTTTTTTCAGTAGTTTATTCAGTAAATCAGTTTATGCATTTCTCTTAGTCAGAGATTTTCTTCTGAAGCAGAATTTTAGCTGGACTCCTCAAACAGAAATCAGGGAAGCAATCAGTCACTAAAAAGTATGTCTTTTGGGTTCTAGAGATTAATCATTTTGCTATGTAATCACAGTTTTATTGCTATCTGGTTTTTAAAAATAATTAATGATCAGTCAGAAAGATTGGATTGAAGGGTGTTCTAGGATTATTAGGAAGTGAAGGAAGGAAGAAAATGCTGCTCCATTATCAATGATAATTGCTGTTAATAGTTGTTTAGAAGATACAAAAAGCTAGGTCATAGAAAAAGATACATTTATATATGAAGTTATTTCCCCAGTACTGATAAAAATTTCCCAATTAATACAATATTTCCAGAGTAAAAAATCTCCTGTCCTGGGATCTCTCTCAGACATAAACATGCACACACAAGTTAAAGTAAATAACCATGAAACACACACCTGCACTTTATTTTGGTGTACCTCTCAGCATGTTATGTAGGCTTGAAATGCTGCTTGTCCCCAGTGACTTGCACTGAGCCCTTCCAGTGCTTTACAGCAGTAGTCAGTGGTGGTAGGTTGTTAAATGCTGTGCATTTTCCCATTCCCAAGGGACAATAAAAGAAGACGGAAGACAGAAATTAATTAAAATATTCAGGAGCAGGTGATGGTAGGCCTTCTTTCTTTACTTTCTTTAATATTTCATAAGTAAACATGTTTCCTAGCCAAAAAAAAAAAAAAAAAAAGCATTCTCTAGGATTTTAAATCAAGGTCAAGGATTTTAAAACCATTATGGCCCTCAACCTACCATTTTGAAAAATGCACTAGACCTCCAGCTGGTAATGAAAATTGATATTGAGTGAGGTTTGCTTAAGATTTCAAAATTATTTATGAGGTTCAGTGAGAATAACACCAGTTCAATTATTCTTTTTTTTTTCTTGCTTAGGTTTTGTCAAGGCCGGTAAAAAAACAGCAAAATATGAAATATCTTCTTCTCTTGAAGTAAGAAAATTATAGAAAAATTGTCTATAATTTTTAAAAAATTTATATGTATTATTTTTAATTTAGTATATTTTTTTGTGAGTGAGGGAAACCTTTAAGAGGCAGATGCACTTCAATGGACCTAATAAAAAAAAAAGAACAAGATTTAAAATTAAGTAACCTGAGAGAGTAAAACTGTTATTTACTTTTCTTGTCTTTGGTTGAATGGGTAATTTGGAAGCTCATGTATTTCAAATGTATTGCCACCATTACTTGATTATCTTTATAAGTAGGTAGTGGATTTTGGGGCACAGTGGTCTGTACTCAATAGAAAATTGGTATTTTGTACAAAGACATGCAATATATATTAAAGTATAAGTAAAGTTTTCTGAAAGGATGTAGTTAAATTCAACAGAAAACTAACTTAGTGGGAATATAAAAACATAGGAATGAAGCAGACCAAAGTTTCATCATCCTCTCTCTTGAAATGGCATATTAAATTGCTCTGGATAGATATTTCCCCCCCAGTTATCAACCCTGATTGCTGAAGCAATTTAATCATATATTCAATTCTCAAAAAATGTTAGAACTAAAATTAGGTTGGGACACTATTCTAAAAATCATATTCTTCCCTTAATAAAATCCGTAAACTTGATTTTATCATTAAAAAAAAAATAGATAAAATTGTGTCATCTATTTTAGATAAAATTCATCTAGATATTTAGATATCATATTTTAGGTAAATAAATACATCTGTTCATGATACATATAGAGATCTGGATTTAGAATCTTAATTCTGAAAAACTAGTGTTGGCTTTGCAGATCCATTCTGCAACATACTAAAGATATGCCAAAATGTGCAAAGTAATCCCCAATTGCCTGGCATGATCAGTAAAAATATTTTACTGATAGAGTTCATAAACTTTAGCCTATTGCTAGGAATGTGTCAAGAAAACCAGTAGCAGAGATGTCTGTCTACTATGAAATCAGTCTACATTTTTTAAACAACCCTCAGTAGCAGTATATTCACAAGGTAATATTAGAGGGTAAGCAAATGTATTTGGGAAATAATCAGTGATTAAGGACTATGCCATTTCAGGAGCTTTCTCATCTGCCATTAATGCTTTTGGAACAGGGCAAAAAGCAAAGCCTGCTCATTCACTGCAACCCCGAGTGTGAGGGAGGTGTGCTGATGACTCGCTGACCACCAAATATAATATTCGCAGAGAGACAGGTGCATGAATCTCCTCTCTTTCTCCCTCCAATTTGCGTGCCCTAGAATGTTGTAAAGTGCAGCATTCACATCAGTTCTGGGGCATAACCAGCTTCATTTGACTATAATTCAAAGCAGTTTTAGACATTTATGTAAATGTTATAGACATGAACCCTTGATGTTGGCAGGTATGTACAGATTAGACACGTGAAATTTTGCCCTTCTGAAAATTCATCAGTTAAGAGGTGCCTTAGGTATGAAAAAAAAATCTTTCTGATGTTAGGTTGATATGTGACCCACTTAATTCTTTTTCTCTGAAGGCCAGTTTAAGAGAATCTGCACAAAAAATTAGTTCAATGTAACAATTTCCATGTAACTCTTCTAAGTCCACAGCTACATGCTTTCAAATAGTTCTTTATACATATAAAACAAAGTATATGATTCCAGGTTTTAAGTTCATTGTGACATTTCTGTGTAACATTTGAGTCTTCCTCTGTTTTAATAGTATCACCTAAACTTATACCATGAAGAAAATTAAATTTTTGCTGTTAATCTTAAATCGGTGAGAAAATCTTAAGCAAGATATGTCCCAAAATAGATACATGAAAACTTCCAATAGGTATTTTCTCCTAGTCTGGTACTGTTCCAACAGAAATCACAGTCATTTCCAGTTCCTCCATTTCAATAGTGTTAAACATTCTGGCGCCAACATCCATATTCACAGACTTCACTTTAAATTTCCCATGAAGAGATTAAATATTTGACTAATACTACTCATTCTTCTCTAGAAAATGAAGTAACTTTTAAAATTTAGCATGAACTTTCTCTTTGAAATGCACATAGAATTTTATGGGGTTTGGAGGTTTTTTCCCCACTTACTTTTGCTTGTGTCATTTTCTTTCAAAATTAGTTTCCAGTCACACCGGAATATTTCATCTGGACTAATAGACCTTTGTTTATATGACTCCTTTCCATATGCACCCATCCTTTTTTGCTTTTACATTTTTTCAAGACCCATGAAAGTTCTCAAATATCTTACTTTTTAATATTCTTCAATTATATCATCCTGTTATAATGTCATCTTTAGTTTGACAGACTTAATAAGATTAGTTTTTATGGATCTAATGTGTCATGTGTCACATCTTTCAGGAGAGATATTATCTGATTACATCTTCCACAACAGAACTACATTTTCTCTTTTGATGCTGTTATGACATAGTATCTCCCATATAACTTCCATTACTATTTTTCCCATTCACTTTGTCAGTCTTGTCCTCTTTAAAGCACTTTTCGGGCCTCACACATTTTAAATTTTACCTACATATTACAAAAACATTTCAGTTAATATATACTTGTCCCTAGAAAACAATATGGATTTTTTGAAGAATAGTTATGTACCAAGATGGCAGTAGGACGGAATAATTTCAACAGAATTAAGTATACTACACTACCCATTGGTGGTACAGTGTGTATAGTATGTAAATACTTCTGGACTTTGTCAATGATTGAGAATGTTTTGGAGTGAAAATTTGATATTTAGATTTTTAATTTATATCCGAATTCCACTTTAGGTGTTACTGCATTACTGGAATTAGACATCTGTGCCGGTTTGGACACGAATCCAGGAGGAAACAACCCGAGAGGGGCGCCTCACTCTCTCTCTTTCCTGCCTGCCAGGCAAGCAGGCCCCAGCAGCACCTCCCCCACGGGTTCATGAAAACGATTTCTCAGACAGAAGTGAAAAAAACTATTTATTATTAAACCCCAAGACAACATCTCATACTCATTGTTCTTACATCATTACTCATTTCTCATTGATAATGAGAAAATGGTGATTTTTCTTTGGTTAAATTTTACATTAAAATGGAATATGTATACCATTGGTGACAAATAAAAAACCTCCTAAAAATAAATCTGTGTTATCCTGTTTCTTCTTTCCTTAAAAGAAATATATGTTGTTAACATAAAAACAGCAAAACATTGTCATGTTTTCCCAGCTGGAAATTAAGCACCACAGAGCCACTCACTCAACCCCCTTTTCTCCCCTTCACTGTGGTGGAATGGGGAGGGGAATCAAAAATAAAACTTGTAAGTTGAAATAAGAACAGTTTATTAATTAATATTAAAGTAATATACAATAATAATAGGGAAATAATAATAATAATAGTAATAGTAATGGAAAGGAAAACAAACAAGTGATTCACAATACAGTTGCTTACCACCTGCTGACCTATGCCAGACCTTGTTCCTGAATCCAGATGGGCCTCCCTTCTGGGTAACTCCTGCAGTTAATATAGTGGGCAAGATGTTCTATGGTTGTAGAATATCTCTGGCCAGCCAGGTTAGTTGTCCCAGCTACGCTCTCTCCCACTTTTCTTTTGTGTACATCCTTACTGGCAGAGCATGAGACACAAAATACCCCAAAAAACCCAAAAAAATCCTTGACTTAAGATAAACCAAACTTAGCAAAAAACTGAAACAACATTGTGGTATCAGCATTATTACCATTATGAATCCAAAACACAGCAATGTACCAGTTACTGAGAAGAAATTTAATCTATCCCAGCTGAAGTCAGGACACACATACACTCAAAAACCCCTTTACTTTGTCTACCTATAAAACCGTCTTGGCAGTTTACCGTGGTAAACATCTGGAGATATGTTTACCTAGATATGACCTGTTGCATGATGTTTTATCAGATCTTTGCCTGCTCTCAAGCAGCACTTGTTACAAAACCTGTCAGCTATGAAATTATATATTTTTTGTCGTGTGAGTGATAGCTTTGGAAGAGTTTCAGGTTGAAAACACCACCTGCTCATGAAGACATAATTCAGACTTCTTGCAAATATATGAATCCACTGATGTAGCTGTAAAATGTATCTTGTTGTGACTGTCACATCATTCACTTTTTAAATGTCAAACCTGTCATGTTTCTTGATTGAAGTACTCTTAATGTAAAATACCTGATTTTTTTTTCTGTTGTTCAATCAAGACAAGGCCATGCCAGCAAATATTCAGCTTTTCAAACTAGCACCTCTAGAAAACAGTAACGGGTACATCTTGTACCACGATCTCTATGTATTGTCTCTTTTTGTTTATAGTTGTATCCCTCAGAGGAGTCACATTTGTACTATGTATTTTAAATCTGCCTGCATGTTGTGGAAATGACACAATACAGTGGTTTTTCAACTAGCTACAAAACAACCTTGAACTGAGGACATTTTAGTCAAGATACAGAAAAGCATACTGCATGTGAATTTGCGCTGGAGTTCTACCAACATTTTTTCCAATTAAACACAATTCAAATAGGAATACATAAAAAATCTTAAGTAAAAGTATGGGGGTCTCCCTTTACCTTTTGTCTTTCTAAGGAAGATATTATGTGTTCCCTGTTAGGTTACCAGCTTGGGAAAAAAAAAAAAAAAAAGGAAACACAAAAGAAGGTAAAAATTATTCAAATACTGCAAAGTCTCCATAAGCCATGACAGGTAAAGACAAGCACTGTAGAAGAGTGTGGTAGTTTCTGGGGGAAATTTAAGGTAGAAAATAATCAGATGAAATCTATGGATTCAAGGCAGTTATGAAGGGCCAAGTAGGTGATTAGCAGGATGGAGCACCTGTGCTACAAGGACAGGCTGAGAGAGTTGGGGCTGTTCAGACTGGAGAAAAGAAAGCTCCAAGGTGACTTTGTTGTGGCCTTTCAGTACCTAAAGGGGCCTACAAAAAAGCTGAAGGGTGGTTTTTCAATAGGCTGTGCAGTGATAGAACAAGGTGTGATGGCTTTAAATTGAAAGAGGGTAGGTTTAGATCAGATATTAGGAAGAAATTCTCTATTGCGTGGGTGGTGAGGCACTGAAAGAAGTTGCCCAGAGAAGCTGTGGATGCCCCATCCTTGGAAGTGTTAAAGGCCAGGTTGGATCAAGCCCTAAGCAATCTGATCTAGCAGAAGGTATCCCTGCCTGTTGCAGGGAGATTGAAACTATATAATCTTTAATGCCCCTTTCAATGAAAACCATGCTCTGATTCTAAGATTCAATGATGGTGATGTCTCTGACATAGGTATTAAATGAGAGAGAGGTAAGTGAGACTTACAGCAGTGAGGGTCTGGTCTTCACATTAATGTTTATTAACTCCTTCACTTGTCAGATAATTTGTACCTTTTTCTTATGCTGAAATTCTTCAAAGAATAGCAAAAACATAATTTTAACAAGTATCTTTTTTTTTTTCCTTTTCTTTGTTCTAAGGAATGTTGTAAGCCAACACTGCCTCCAATAACTCCAAGGCTGGATTTTCATCATGCCCAGGGAATCAGGGTCCCTGCCTAGGCTGGGAAGAGTTTTCAGGTTCAGTTGGTAGCAAAGCTGAGTATGCATCTCAAGAACACATACATAGGCACATATGTACGCCCACAGACACACAAGTGTGATTGCACATACTGCCTCAGACAAGGCAGTGCTGTCAGCAGCACCCAGATGCAGTGCTCACACAAACACAAGAGCAGACAGCCAGCAGTGTCTTGGTTAGGACTGAAGGTCACTAGTGCAAGTAAGTACACACACAGACACACACACACACAAATGCCACTCTGCAGTCACAAGCACATACACATTCATGGCTCCCTTGAGTACTGATATTGCACCTCTGTCCATCTGGAACCTGTTCATGGATCTTGGGACCCCTTACCTGCCCCACAGGTCCCTGATGCACATGCAGATGCTCAGCCCTGCTGTCTGACTGGTGCCTCTGTCTAGTACCAAGATTCGGGGAGATACTTGTCTCCAAATCCCAGCAGTCAGCACCAGGCACCTGGCACTCAGCCCCTCACTCACCTCACTCACCTCACTCACCTGGCCCTTCGTAGCTGATTTTCCTAAAACACACCACAGCTGATGCCAAGTCCCCCACCTGCCTCCAGCTGGTGTCCCTGAGACTCCACTGGCTCCAGCCGCCATCATTGCCATCCCAGGAATCCTGTACGCCCCTCTCACAGTAGTGTTTGGTCCCAGTCCACTGACACACAGCAACCAGCTTCTCATAGAGTCACAGAATGGGTAAGTTTGGAAGAGACCACAGGAGCTCATCTGGTCCAACCTCCCTGCTGCAGCAGGGTCTCCTAGAGCACGTTGCTTAGGATTGTGTCCAGACAGCTTTTAAAATCTCCAAAGAATGAGACTTTACAACCTTTCCAGACAACCTGTTCCAGTGCTTGTCATCTGCAGAGTAAAGTTCTTTAACATCTTCAGGTGAAATTTCCTGTGTTCCAGTTTCTGTCCATTGCCTCTCATCCTATTGCTTAGCACCAATGAGAGGACCCTGTCTCCATCCTCTTGACACCCTCCCTTCAGATATTTACATACATGGAAAAAATCACCTAAACCCTCTGACTGTTACACTTGTAAAGGATAACAGATGAGATGGCTCAGGGAGATCTACCACAGGATTTAAGGAGAACATGGCTGGAGGGCTAGGAGATAAACCAGCTGATGGGCCATGGCCTGCACACAGCTGGACCATTCTATACACAGCCTTGTCTGCCCCTTACTCTGTTTCTCCTTCCCAACTCCTTCCCCCATATGCTCCCTCCCAAGTCAAGTGTGGTCCCACCACGCACGCCTTGAATATCACAGATCTCCATGTGCTTATTTCCTTCTTGTGACTGAAAAAGCCCAGTCTGTTCCTCTCCAAAGCTGTGCCTATAATTTCTTAATGGGCCTTCCTTGTAACTAAAGACTTTTTGTCCTTGGTACTGACTCTGCTGTCTCTTGTCTGTTGGCTTTGTGTCTCTGTGTCTTCTTAATTACCATTTCCACCTTAATTTATTATCCCCTTTGCACTGAAGAGGTCCTTGATCTGCATAAAGCAGATGCTCTCACATTCCACATATGCTTACAGTCTGCCCTGCTAAATTTCTTTTCTTTCATGAATAAGGAAAGATAGACATATTCTTTTAGGCATTGTTCAGAAAAAATAACTAATATTTAATAATAATAATAATAATAGCAACAATAAAAAAAAACAAAACCAAGGAAATTGAAGAAAAATGTAATGCAGAATTTCTGGAGGGGCCACTAGTGAAATCCTGTCTCTTACAAACCTGCTGACAGCCTTGCCATTGATTTTATTAGTGCTATGACTTCAAACAGTGCTTTTTGCATGAGGTGTTAATTAAATGCTTCTGGGCTTGAAGAAAACAGAAGAGAAATGTAATATAAACAGTTATGCCATGATGGGATGGCAGGTGGTTTCAGTCTACTTCAACTCTTCAAATTCTTTCCTCACGCTTCGTGACATTCAAAGTATTCATGCATGTTTGAACAGTATTGCACTTAATGATTAACTCAGTTTTATTTCTGAACCATTTAAACAAAATTTTTCATTTGCATATATCTAGTAGTTTTGTTACACTGATGTCCAATCAGAAGATTAATTGGAAAGATAAATATGGAAGAGCAATTTCCTTTTTTTCTCCCTTCCCTTCCCTTCCCTTCCCTTCCCTTCCCTTCCCTTCCCTTCCCTTCCCTTCCCTTCCCTTCCCTTCCCTTCCCTTCCCTTCCCTTCCCTTCCCTTCCCTTCCCTTCCCTTCCCTTCCCTTCCCTTCCCTTCCCTTCCCGTCTCTGCTTCAGGAGCTACAGTGCATCTATGCAGGAGGCTGGTCCCTCTGAGTGCTCTTTAATGTTGAAGAAACCAATCTTCATTGGGAGGGTAGATATCAGGGTGTCCTACACTCCTATACTTTTGCTGAGCAAAATGAGGACAGTGGCATCACTTTCATACAAGGTAAATATATTGCTGCTCGGTCACAGGAAGTATAGGAGAAAGCAGTGTTGGGACCAAAGGGGATCCTTATTAATTAGGTGATTAGTGGAACATGCCCAAAAGATTCCCTGCTGCATTTAGATTGTTAGACATAATGATAGACAGTGCTGTGGTCTTTGGATTTTGGCCCACAAAGAATTATTTTGTCTTTGTCACCATTTCTGCGTGAGGCTGTAATTTATGCTTTTATCATTGTTAGACTGGGGCTTACTTTCCCACTGCATTACATCTTTTGTGTTCAGTTCTTCAATATGAAGAAGTTAGAAGGGAAAGGAGACTCCGATCTTGACTCCTGTGATGCAATTTACTTGCTCAGTAATAGATAAAAGAAGTGCATCTTTTTTTCCAAATGCGCAATTAATCAGCGGTTTCTACTGCCAGAAGGTTGCAGTGAGGCAAGAAAATTAGTAGGATTTAAAGATTTTTAAACTTTTTTTGAGGCTGAAGTAATATTTTATAAAAGATTTTAAGAAATTTGAAGCTGTTCTTTAAAGCACAAACCAGACATTTGACCGGTCAAAGAGGAAACTCCTTATGAGGCTAAATTACTTCTTACCTGCCTGTAAAAGGGCTTTCTAAACTTGATATGGTTCATATCGTAACTATTACAATTGAAACAGTTCTCTTCTTTTAAAATATGGCTTTAGACAGACATCTAGTCAAATATAGCATTTCCTTAGTTCTTAAGAAAGTCTTCCAGAAACTGCATTTAAAGACCAAATCAGTGGAGACTGAATGTAAGCACTATTTAAATTTCAAATAATTATATAAAAAAAATATTATCCTCTTATGTTATAAAATACCTCTAAGTCAGATACCTGTGGCATTACTAAAGTTCTAGTGGTTCCAATTAAATTCTAGCCCAAGCTTTTAAAATTAAAACTGTAAAGAGAAATTAAATTGTACAAAGGCGTAGTTCTGTCTTTGTTTTTATGAAAAGGCAAGTCACAGTGGATACTGGTATTCAACACACAGAGGTCCTCAAGTTTTTCATTTTTGAAGACCAGTTGAGACGGAGTGGAGGATACATTTTCCTCTGATACCAGTTTTGCTGTGGAATCTGCAGTTTGTTCTTGCCTTGGCTAGCTAACTCAGCGAAGGTGGAAGGCAGGTATACTTGTATATGTGCAGTCCAGAATGATTAAGGACTCTGTGGATTATGTCCTAATATTTTATTTAGTTTTTGTCCACAGTACTGTGATTCCTTCTTCTCTGCCTTCAGTGGACAGAATAAGTCCTGTTTGAGTGAGAGATGAATAAGTGGGAATGAAGTTTGTGAACGTATGAGGTCAGCAAAAATACAAAAATATTTTTCTTATACTGTTAACTGCACAATACAGTTAGCTCAGTGATGAAAATAAGACTGAGTGGCACTTAGGAAATTTTATTTAGCATTTCATTCTCCTTCATTAAAAGCAATATAAACACATGGAATAAAGACAGAATTCTCTGAAAAATGTTAAACAGAATTGTGACATTATGGTTTAAAATATCATATGAAGTCATGTTTTATACATTATATTCAAGTTATATTATCCACTGAATATTATATATTACACATTTTATGTTAGGAATCCCATATATGTTACAAAATTTATATGCCGTGTTGTATCTTCTACATATATTTCTGTCACTCCTCTGCTTTCATAAAACACAGTGATAGAAAAGATTATTCTGACTACGTAAAATGAACACTTCTCCAACAAAGAGAAGTATCACAGAATCATCTGAGTTGAACAGGACCCAGAAGGATAACCAAGTCCAGCTCTTAAGAGAATGGCCCATAAGAAGATCAAACTCAACATTATTAGCACCATGCTCTGACTAATTGAGCTAATCTCAGGGTCACAATTTTCCTTTTTTACTTTTTAATTATCTGATAGTTGCTGCACCCATGTAAAATCAGAGATAAAAGTAATAGTATCGTAGTGACACTGACTTGTGTCATTTGTGGTACAGTGAAAACGAGGCTGAGAGACATTGAATTCAGTGATGCTAAAGAAGAGTGACTCTCTTAAGACATTTGTCTCATCCTCTTGTGCCCCAGTTGCAGAAAGTAGCTTCTTACTGAAACTCTAACATACATTAAGGTCACAAGAAAGTGAATACCTGGCTTTAAAAAAACAGCAGTGTTTGAAAGATCTTATTTTAGAAATGCTGTATTACAGTGACACACAAGGTGACAAAATATTTTTAAAAATGAAACAAACCTGTGGCCCAATTTCACTGGATGCTTTTTTTGTCATTTTCTTTTCTCAGATTCTTCTACTCCAAACATCTGTTCCCCTTAACTGGTGTTGCCAGCCTTTGGAGCCTTAGCATAATGAGGCTGTTGCTTACAATTTTAATATGGTGTCATTTTATTCTGCTCAGAGCAGATCTAATTAATGCCTAATTAAGAATCCATCCAAGGTCACTGATGTCAATAAAGCTGAACAAATGTTAGGAAGGATAACAGTTTGGGGAATCAATCTGTCCAGGTACTAAGCCTGGTGTAAGGCTCTGAACTGTCTGTATGTATCTTAAGGAAGGTGCCAACTTCGTTTTAAACACACAGCTTCAGCCATTTCCTGTTGACTGATTGCTTGCCTTTAGGATTAAAACTGTAGCACAAAAACTGCAGGAATTAAAGACTCCAGTATATGGTATACAAAATTAGCTGTATCTTTTCAATATAATCTATTTTGTAGTATAGCATCCCTTAGCAGCAAAGATATCCGCAAAAGTTTCCCATCATAGGGATCATCCTTGACTCACTGGATTATAAAGTGATAAAATGGCATTTGTTTCTTTGTCACTTCCATTAGTTCAGACTGAAAATTTGCTGCCTTTGCCAGGAGCTGCAGGAAGCAAGGAAAGCTTACTATTTGAAATGTAAATGGATTCCTTTTGACAGGCAAGGAAAGATTGAGCTGGAGGTATGGGAAATGTATGCAGCTTTTTATTACTGCTTATAAGTATTTGCTCACATTTGCTCTTGAAGGTATACAAATTATGCAAAGTTTAACTGCTTATTCCCATGCATAATATAAACTCTAAAAAAAATTTATAAAAAGGATGACTAGTACCTTATTTGGAAACATGTTTATTACACTTCTGGAGTCACACTAGGAAAACTCATATATCATATTTCTTTAAGTTACTAAACAAATTTCCTACTGGGAAAGAGGAAATGTGTAGATATAGATATGTATAGATATCCTAAATCAGGGGCAGTTTCTGAACTCTGCTCTGTAGCAGCAGGTATCAGTTGGCACATAGATGCAAATTAGTAAGTGATTTAGTTATCCTCTTGCAGAATGGTGTCTGCCTGGTAGTTTGACCTTTCTTAGATTTCTTTCCATTGAAAGAAATTTTTGAAGGAAATTCCTTTATCTTGGCAAGGGGCAGTTGCATTTTAAAAAAAAATTGGACTAATTGTACTTATTCTGACACAAAAAAAGAAAAAAATTATGTCACCTTTCAGACAAAACCTGTGGAACTCACTATCAATTCTCATGGAATATTTGGCTCTTGTATAAATAAAATAGATAAAGCTTAATTTCCTTTGAATTCTAATACTAATGTCCCAGATTAGTTTTTTATATAGAGGGGATTTGAACATAATACTGGTTTTGATTGTAAGTCATTTTATTGTTGAGGAAAACGGTGAGTTCCATGAGGGAATGAAAAAGGCTCTGACTGAGACATTAAGACTTAGGTTTAAAGGGAGTGCAGAATCAGGTGAGATTATACTGGGGGGTCTGCCACAGGCCCCATGGCCCGTGGAACTGATCAGATGAGGCTCTCTATAGAAAGACAGGAGCAGCCTCACATTTGTAAGTCCTCTTGCTCATGGGGGACTTCAGCCACCCAAATATCTGTTGGAGGGACAACACAGCAGGACACAAGCAATCCAGGAGGTCCCTGTAACGGGTCAATGGTAACTTCCTTCTCCAAGAGATAAAGGAGCCACTGAGGAGAGGTGCTATGGTGGACTTTTTTCTTGTCATCAAGGTCATGAGGAATGATGAGAAATATGAAGATCAAGGGCAGCCTTGACTGCAGTGACCATGAAATGGTGGAGTTCAAGCACCTCAGGGCAGCAAGGAGGGCACAGAGCAAGCTCCCTAACCTGGACTTCAGGAGAACAGATTTTGGCCTCTTTAGGGATCTGCTTCATGATACTTGGCATAAAGCCATGAAGGGAAGCTGATTAATATACAAAGATTAGAAGCGATAAATTGCGACAAAGAGGAAGTCAGGTGAAAATGCCAAGAGGCCTTCATAGATGAATGGGGAGTTCCCAGACAATACCAGGCATCCACATTATCTGGGTAACAACCTCTCAGTGATGCCTAGCTGTGTGCTGAGCTGCATTAGCAAGAGCATGGGTCAAGAGAAGTGATTATGTCTCTCTACTTAACACTTCTTAGACCACACCTTGGATGCTGTGTTCACTGTTGGACCCTAGATTGAAAGAGAAAGATTGACAGGCTGGAGACTTTGCAGAGAGTAAATATGAAGTAAAGGAAACTGGACTGTAAGAGTTTCAAAAAAGTACAATCAAGTGACAAAGTTAAGGTAACATGAAAAACAAGTAATAGACATGTGTTTCCTCTGAGACAACACTTACACAGGTAAAAATGCAGGAAACCATAATGATCAGTTCTGCTGATTGTCTTGAAGCAGCAAAGCCAGAGAGTTACTAGTTTATGTTGCAATCTCGTATAAGCAATCTAAAGACAATTTGATCTATACTATCAGTTGTGGAAAACCAAAATACTTATAATAATATATTTTATTTATTATTATCAATATGTTCTATAATAAAATATTTTTATTTATTATGACTTACGTAATATTTATTATATACTTGATCTTGTTGAGAAATTCCAATACAAGTAGAGAGATTCTCCTAAAATAGGTTTCTGTTTTCATTCTGCACTCTTGAAGATATGATTCTCTGATATTATTTTTGTATATGTCCCCTTTAGTTTAGCATCCAGGAAGATTTAATTCCTTGATAGCACATTCACATTTTTCAAATGTGTCTTAACATTTCTTTTTTAAGATACTTTATCTTGCTGTCCCAGGACTGGCTTTCAGGCAGCTCCAGGGTATTCCAGTATCTTCTTCTTCAATGACCGGATCATGCATACATTCTTGTTTTATGGTCATTGAAAATTCATTCTACAGAGCATTGGTTCACTAGAAGAGTTTGTGTGTGTATGTACATTTGTGTCCATGAATGCATAATGGTTAAGATTTTGCAAGTACTTTTCAGTCCTTTTCATCCACCCATGGCATTGATACTATTTTGAGATTAAAGTTATTTGCCTAAATTTTGTTGATTCTGTTTAGGATGTAAGAGTACAGTGAGAGACTGAAGAAAATAAATTTGTTTAGTGTAGGAAAGAGAAGGAAATCTTACTGTAGTTTTTGTTTACCTAATAGTTGGTTCTAAAAAGTACAGTGCCAGATTCCCCTCAAAGGTGCACAGGAAAGGACAGATAGCAATGAATGCAACTTGCACGAAGGAATATTTTGATTGGCTATAAGAAAAAATTCTTCAAGATAGGAGTAGATAAGGACAGGAGTTTCCCAGAGATAGCAATAGTGAAATCTAATTTAGTAAAGTAATACAGTAAAGACTGGATATGGGGATATACAGATTTAGTAGATGGGGTAATATTCTAAAATATTAAAAGCAAAGGAATCCTTGAATACACTGAAAATTACCAAATACAGAACAAATATACATTTGTTGTGTGAAAAATCAGATGACAGAATTCATTTCCATGGGAAGTATTAAGTCAAGAGTTTAGAATTCAGAAGGATTCCTAATAAGGTTACAGCAAAAATCCTGTTTAAGTCAAATGGAAAATAACAGACTTCGTAACACAAAGGTTTGAATCAAAGTCTGTCAGTGATGAAATAAGACCTATCAAGGGAAGACTGTCTTTTCTTTTTATTATTCCTCACACACACTCCACCCTAAACCGACTTTAGTTAAAAGGAAAAGAAGTGAATAATGAATAAAGAAAGACAGCACATTCATTTCAGGGTAATATCAGCAGTGGGCTGCTAGTACTCCTCAAGAATGTGAAGAGTGTTTCTTGTGTTAAATCTTCCATCTCTGCAATGGAGCCACATGCTTTGTTGCAGAATGAATGGCTGCCACATTATCTGATGGCCTTGAATTGTTCTCAGAGGAGACAAGGAATATTTAAAGTTCGGTAAGTCACAACAGTTCAAGCAATGCTTCAGCGTGAGGAAAGAACACAAATTTTATCAATTCAGCCTGGAAAGTGTGCATGTGAGTTAGCTGCACAATGATAAATATTTCACTAACAAAAACTTAGTACTAAAAATGCTTTGAGTAGGATACTTGTATCCATAGTCAAAGATTAGAGATGTTCAGGCTCAAGATAAAACTGCTTTAATTAAGCAGTACATTCTGTTACAATTTGCAATAAAATAAATTAATCAGTTATATCATATTGTTTACATGGTTTTGGAGCAGAACACAAACCTTACACAAAGTATGTTCTGCAACATCTGCAATGTGTGAATGACGAAGAGTATTCCTAAAATAATCTTGCAAGTAGAAAAGCTGTTATTCCGGATTTTCAGACAAGGAGCTGAGTAAGAGGGTAAATTCACTCAGGTCTGTGCATCACTAACTTCCTCAAGTTCAGTCTCAGAGGGTGCATAAATCTGTTGCAGAATGGAAGTGAATCTCAACCAAGCAGATTAAGTGACTTGATTTTGTAATAGAGGGAGGACTACAGCATATTTCTTTTTCAGTCTAAATGTTATCAGAAAATTATTTTATCAGAAAATCATATTACACCTCTTCAGGAGTTATACTTTTTGTCACCTCTGTTCCAGAGACAGAAGGTCAAATTTTGAAGTGTAAATCTGCACACCTGAACAGATTTTAAAAATATAGTGCTCTATACAGCTAAGCATATCCAAAGTTGTCATTATAATTTAAACTTTACAATGCTTATACTTTCAGCTCATAGCAAACTATAATTTCTGATGAACAATACAGTCCTTTTTGAGATTCTATAGACAGAAATAGCCCTCCATTTATTAACAGAAGACACAGCTAGCATGAAATATTTTTAGTTCTCCTTTCCTTCCAAGAGGATGATCCTTGTAATCTGTCCAAAGACAAGGAAACCCATACATCTTGTACCTATACATAATAATGATTTATATCTCCCTGATATTTTGATGCTTCTAAAAGTAACTCTATGTCCTTGGAGAGACACAAACAGCTTTTGTCCCAACTCTATAATTTTCTGCTTGCTTTATAGGGATTCATAGTATTGAACTGAATCTGTTCTTTGCAAACTGTGGTAGGTGGTGATCTAGCAAATACATATACAAGTTTTCTATGGTTTTTTTTTGTAATGAAATTTTGTTTCAGAATTATAATAAGAATAGCTGTGTCCCTTTGTGTAATTCCATTGCCAAATATTCATCCATTCCTCATGTCTGATAAAAGCCAGATTTTTGAGTCAACAAAGATACTAAAGTGGTAATGTTGTTTAATTCAGTGGTTGATTGGATTGGATTTTTACTTTCTATGCAAAATTAAGTCATCTGACTGCCTTACTAATTTTCTTCAAAAGTAAAAGTCTGCTTTATACTTTTCTAGCAGCCTTCACAGCTGCTATTATTTGTAGTCATTTTAAGTCCCTGCCTCGACTGTGAAGTTCATCACAGGTACTAGCACCAGAATCCGATCACCAGCTGATCAAGGAGGCAAAGGAGAAAATAGGACTTACTTATGCTTAAATGCTTAAAGAAGTATAATATATTATACATGCCTAGTTGAAACTGGAAGAAGTCCTGCCTTCTGTTATTGTGTCTCTATACATGAATTGTAGAATCTAGTAGTATACTGTCAGTTCTTTCTGCTTCCTTTCCCAATTACACATCAGCTGTGTGAGACTGCTCATTTTCTTCTGGGGAGAACTGCAGAAGGTATGTTCGTAGCACACTGCAGCAATGTGGTAAATACTCTATTCATCTCCATATGAAAACCAGGAAGAGTCAGATAGCTCTTTTAGCTTGGAATTTATATGTTGACTGTTTCACCTACTCATTACTGAGCCTACTTTTTCAAAAGTTTGTCTGAGGTAAATGGGACAAAAAAAACCTATATTTTAAGAAGTCGAGCAATACCTCAAAGATTAACATAATGAATGAAATTTTTTTCACAAATTTGAGCAATAGCTCAGGATTAACATAATGAATAAATTTTTTTTCACTAATTTTAGGGAGAAAAAAGGAATATTTTCTTACTCCTCTGATGCCTTAGGATTTTAGCTTTATATTTTCATAGGTTTGTAATCCTGCAGTTCTTTAGTTTGTAACGCTGAGCTCCATGTAGAGTGTTAGCTACTGCTTTTCCCATTTTTGTCAGACACAACAATTCCTCTCTACGCCTGAGAATCAAGGAGACCTCACTGTTTCAGGCCCCGAGAAATGCAAACAAAAGTGAGTCGTGGGGGGCGCAAACTGGGAAAATGGCACTCCACTGCCTGAAGCTGTAATTGGACACTTAACCTCTGATACACAAATGGACAAAACTTATATCTGTCCAAAAAACGTGTGGCTGTGTCCATCTTGGGTGTAGTCTCTGCGAGACTCCTGCACTGCCCAAGCTGTACCCTGTGAAGGCCTTTCAATAAATACTTATCCTTTATCCTTTCACTCTATCTAGCCTCTGTTCCAGGTCAGCCTCTACAAGGCATCACCTCAGTATATGTTCTATAATTTTTTTCTTTTTTTTCTTTTTTGCCCATACTCCAGGAGATAGTAAGGTCTTGTCATACAGCTGGTATATCTATTTCTTTGTCTAATTAGATATTTTAATTCTCTATCATTTTCTTTACATAGAGACTTTTCTTAATGATGGCTTTAAAACTTTTTTGGAATGTTAAGAATTTGCCTGAAAAAAATAAAATTGAGCAAACCACGTTCAGTCTCTTTGAAGGCCTATATCAACACATATGTTTACTTTTATATATGTATCAATTGATAAATATAGTACTAGACAAATCTAATCTTGAATTTTAGATATCACTGAGCTATTGACAAATGCTGCTCAGCTGCTGACTATCCTGTTAAGAAAATAAATCTCATGTTTCTAAGTTCCTTGCAGTCAGCATACAGAAAAATTAAACCCCTTTGGAAATTACCATTATTATTCATAAGATGTCTTTAATCTTTCTCTTTGCTCCAAACCAAAGAGCAGAAAAGGTCTGCACTTACTATGAACTCAGGAAAATCTCAGTTGCACTTCTGGTCATGAAACTGAATTTATGAAACCCTAAGAAACATATCTTAGGATGGAAAAAGTTTGTTTTCTTGGTTAGGTTTTCAAGTTCAGGGACCTATGGTCTTCTCTTTTTCTTCACAGGGTGCCTTAAATGTCTTAAACTGTGTAATGCTCAGGGCTTTCCATGTGTAGTTCTGTAGTCTGTCTTTCCTCCAAGCTTTGTAACCTTTCACACAAGTTGATCTAGCTTTCCCAAAGCCTCTGTAATTTTCCAGTTTTCTCATGCTGTTGGTCTTGTGCTAATATTGCTATTGGCCTGCATCTATAAACCCTGACATTGCTGTCAGTTTGCCATTAGTGAAAAGATTGCCACAGGCTTGAGTATCATGTCAACTTCCCCTTGACTTTTTTCTATCCCTTGTTTTTCAGGTTTATCCAAAAATATGCAGGAACAACATTTATTGACCATTCAGCATGACAAAACCTCATGAAGTTTAACAAGACCAATTACAAGCTCCTGCACCTGGTTTGGGGCATACTAAATCACAGGTACAGGCTGGGAGGAGAATGGATCAAGACTAACACTGGGGACAAGCTCAGTTTGACTCAGCAATGTGTACTTGCAGCCCAAAAAGCCAACCACATCCTGGGATGCATCAAACAAAGTGCGGCCAGAAGGTAAAGGGAGGTGATTCTGCCCCTCTGTTCTTCTCTTGTGAACATCTGGAGTGCTGTGCCCACCTGTGGGGCCACCAACATAAGAAATGTGTGGATCTGTCAGAATGAGTCCAGATGAGGACAATGAAATTGATCAGAGGGCTGGAGCACCTCTCCCATGAAGAGCTGCTGAGAAAGCTGAGATTGTTCAGCCTGGGGAACAGAAGGCGCCAAGGAGACCTTATATCAGCCTTCGAGTACCTAAAGGAGACCTAAAAAAG
Organism: Callaeas wilsoni; assembly: GCA_013398955.1. NCBI lineage: Eukaryota > Metazoa > Chordata > Aves > Passeriformes > Callaeidae > Callaeas > Callaeas wilsoni. The sequence continues at coordinate 209,243 of VWPU01004878.1, forward strand.
GCTGGAAAAGGACATTTCACAAGGGCATGTAGTGATAGGACAAGGAGAATGCCCTGAAACTGAAGGCGGTTAGGTCTAGATTAGATATTAGGAAGAAATTCTTTACTGTGAGGTTGGTGAGACACTGGAACAGGTTGCCCAGGGAGGTTGTGGACTTCCCATTCCTGGAAGTGTTCAAGACTGGGCTTGATGAGGCTCTAAGTAACCTGGACTAATGGAAGGTGCCCCTGCCCACAGCAGGGAGGTTGGAAACAGATGTTTTTAAGCTCCCTTCCAACCCTAACCATTCTACGAAAACCTTGCCCCTTCAAATCTGTGTCATACCCTGCTCCAATCATCACTAATGATCGGAAACAACCATGAGAGACTTTAGGCAGATTCTGAAAAAACCTTAAAGTTATTACAGAAAAAGTTTTATGGGTGATGACTTGTTAGTGTAAAGTGATCCAACAGGAAGGCTTGCCTTGGAACCCTGTTGCATCACTTCTTCATTGGCCACTGGGGTGAGCTTTATTTTCCCTTTTGAATTTTGTCTATTATTTTATTTAATGTAATTTTTGGGGTTTTTTTTTCTTCTTTTCTATTCCCCCCCCCCTCCTTTTACCCAATTTGTATTTTTATTTCTCCTGTAAAGTAAGATTTACCTTTCCCATCAATTTATGCCATAATTTATGGATCCAATGAAGAAATATTTGTGCACAAAAGTCTGTCTCAATATTTTCTGTGAAAAGACTTGCAAAGACACTTCCATACCAAACCCTTTTTGAGATCTCCTTAGACTTCTAATTCCCTCACATGCTTCAAAGGGTGTCTTGAGCACTTAATTTAGGACTCAGAACTCAATCAACCGCAGCATGCATAGGTCAATTTAACATTTATAAGTTTTTAGACACCTTGTATAAGCTTATTACAGAAAGAAAAAATTACTAGACCTTGATCTTTACCATGTTTTAAGTGTTACTTCATTGCTTTTTCATTGAAGATTAAATTAATCTAAATGTTTAAAAAAAAATACCATTATTTCATACTTTTTAAAAGATTGTTTCTACCTGCTCAAAATGAATGCCTTGTGATAGCACATGAAGACCAGTATTTTGTTTTCCTTTTTCAGGGGAAAAAAGGCTTATGCAAGAAGAGGGTGAATTGGGTAGCAGTGGTACCATATCCCTTGCTATTTTGTACCTTCACACATGAAAAAGTGAAGAAAGATAACTGACATGTCTTTAAATGTCTGTTTAAAGCAGTGAAACTAAGGTAGGGCAAAGCAGGATCTGGAGTATCAATGAATTCCAAAGCATTTTTATGCCACTAATTGCTACTTCTGAGAAAACAACAAAATTAAAGTAGGAAATCCATCTAGTGTTGAGCTGTGAAATTTGTAAAAGTTAAATATGTTCCTTGGGAAAAAAAAATGAAAATCTTTCACAGTGCCTATATTTTGTGTGCTCTGTGTGCAGAGACAATGCGTAAATTCCAGCTGGCAGTGATATTTGTATATTGTCTTGTAAATATCTGGAAAAAATCCCTGTTTTGGATAATCAGGACGTTGTATTCATCTTACTATTTACCTATAGTTTCTACTAATTGTGTGAAACTGCCTGAAACCTTCAAAGACAACTGTTTTTTATTGGTTTGGGGGGATTTTGTTAAACTAATATAATTTATAAATAAGAAAATGTTTCCATGAAGCATAAATAACAAAATCAGCATACACTGAACTCCTTTTCCTACAAATACTTCCATGAACCATTTGACTCATCTGGTAAATATATTCTGTTGGAAAACAAGGATCACATTTAACTCTGGATTCGGTAACTCAAATGTCACTTTAATGAAACAAGTGTTTACACATTAGTGAGACACCCAAACTCCATGATGGTGTTTGGGTGATTTGGGAGAATCATCCACATTTCCTCCTGAAAAAAGCATTTACATTGGGTCAGCCCAATTGCTCTCCAGGCTCCGTTGGCTGCTATCTCTCTCCCAATCACAGACACGTTGTTATTCTCCAGAAGCAATGTCTCCCATCAACACTGAACATATTCCATACAGGTAGCTTGGATGAATTCAGGCACCCAGGTGTAGACAAATGAACTGAACCCTTAATTAAATCCCAAACTTTATGACACAAAAGACATCTTTATAGTGGTATCAGTCACAAGCAATTGGGATGAAAATTGTGACCACATAAATAATACTACTTGGAAGATGTAATATCAAAAATCGGAGTAGGTAATCCAAATTTTTATGCTCTGTCAAAACCTTTTGTTTTTTAAGAGGTGTTCATTGTACCTTTAACAACAATATTCCACATTCCTTTAAAAATGTGCTGCCAATAAGCATTAAAAATCGTTTTAATTACTGGAATTAAACCACTCCTAGGATAAGATGCAAATAAAGTTCCAGCAATGTTCATGAATGTTATTCATCACAAATTATTATAATTCCAGCATAAAAAAAGAAAAAGTGATGACATCCTGTACTGCAATTGAAGAAGCAATATGTACTATGAATTCTCTTTTCAGCTCTTTCAAAACTGGAACACTGAACTGCAAAACTAAAATTAGAAGCAAACTCCTAACATACTTTCAAAGCAAATATTTTGTATTAGTGAGTTTCATAATCTGATATCACCCACTTATCTATTTTTTTCCTTATATGAATTATCTTGAAATTTATTTTCTCTCTCTTTGGGTGAAATTGACTTAAGAATTTATGATATTGCTTTACTAGGACTTTACTACGGGGATTCCTCATTTGGCACTGTTCTTCCAATCCTGTTCTCCTTGATCTGATTTCTTACCATTAACTACTTCCAAGTAAGTTTTCTTTAGGATTTGGTTTCACTTTCTTTCTAGCATTACAGAGTTTGGGATTTTATTTTCTTCCAAATCTCCTCCAGACTTTAATGAGGACACATAGATGAGATAGAACTATTCCAAAAAAACCTCTGGAAGTTTACCACTAATAAAAATTGACAGACTGAGTTCTGACAAAAAAAAAGGTTATCTTTTTAACACAGGTAATGTACAGGCAAGAGTGTGGTATTCTCCTTAAACCAAATGGCAGTGATTTTTTTTATAATGATTTACATCTTCCTAGAAGACTCAAAGTCAAATTTTCTTCACATTTTTTCTTTTTTTTTTTTCCGTCTGTAGAAGGGCACTTTTCTTTCAAAAAGTATGCAATTTTACAAGCTGGCATGGGTGGAGGAACTTATTGAAACTTCACCTTTACCAGTGTTTCTTTTATACCTTTTCCTGATCTTTATTTTGATTTATATATTTTTCCTTCATATTCTGGTTAATATGATCATGCCGAAGTGTCCTATAGCCTAATCAAAGGTCCATGACACTCTAACATTACGATTGCTTTAATTGGTATATAATTAATATTAGATTGCCTTGAAACCAAGTACAAGTGTAAATTCCACATGATGCACATGATCAGAGTGGGTCTTAGTCTTTAGTGGCAGTACAGACCAGGGAAAGCAGAACACTGTCATAAGACCTTAGAAGGGAAATAGTGGGGAAAAAACCACATTTCTTCTGTCAGAAATGTTGACTCATTGTAAGCTTCCAGTGAATAAGAGTGGTGGTATTTTCCACTGATTGCAGGTTGTCGGTCCAAAGCAGAGATATGTACATATACTACTGGTACAGCTGATACGGCTTTGGATTCCAGGATGTTTAAGCTTTTAGCTAAAGGAAAAGGAAAGAGTAAATATTCTTTAAAAAACCCCAACTTTATAGTTTTCCTTTCTCGATTAAAAACTGATTTTGTTAGGTTTTAATTGCTTCTGCTGTACTGCTTTTTGTTTTTGTTTTTGTTTTTCTTTTTCTTTTTCTCTTTCTTTTTCTTTTCCTTTTCCTTTTTCTTTTCCTTTTCCTTTTCCTTTTCCTTTTTCTTTTTCTTTTTCTTTTTCTTTTTCTTTTTCTTTTTCTTTTTCTTTTTCTTTTTCTTTTCCTTTTTCTTTTTCTTTTTCTTTTTCTTTTCCTTTTTCTTTTTCTTTTCCTTTTTCTTTTTCTTTTTCTTTTTCTTTATTTTTCATTTTATGTTCACAGGATTATTTATTTTAAAGACAATGAGCAGTTTAATTGTGTTCCCTTGTCAAAGACTGTTGAACCACACAGTTTAGAAAAGAGACTGAAAAAAGTATGAATACGAAATTAATGACAAAGTGAGATAATTGTCTGAGAAGTCAGCTCAAGAAATCAAAAACAAGAAAATATTTGAAACATAGACAAGAGAAAGCAATAGAGATTTGTCCTAGTTTTACGTTCCTCCCTAGGCATTTTTGTGACCCTCCTGGAGGTAGGATTTTGAGTTACACGAGCCTATGAAAATACCCTGATGGTATTTTTATACCCCTTTCCTGAATGGTGCTGTGCTTCATGGTTTGAGAAGATAATAAAGAAACCTTCCTTTTGTGGTTTCACTCCTTTCATAGAAACTGACAGAATGTGTAGCTTCATGTTCTGAGCTATTTCAGTGGTATCACTTACTGTAACTGTAACTAAAAGTTGGAGCAAGAGTCCCTGATAGAGAACAATCCACATCATCCTAAAATGGAACAATTTATGTAATCTGTCTCAGATGCTCCCAGAGTTGTCTGCTTCTTTCTATCAGTAATGGGAGAAGCTATCTCAAATTCATCCTAATTTTAGACATCTGAAGCCAGGGAAAATTATAACAAAAATCACAAAATCATTTAGGTTGGAAAAGACCTCTAAGATCACCAAGTTTAACTGCTAACTCAATGCTACCAAGTCCACCAATAAACTCTGAGTGCCACATCTGAAAGTTTTTTAAATGCCTTTAGGGATGATGGTGAATCCACCACTTCCCTGGGCAGTTTGTTCTAATGTTTGATAATTCTTTCCGTGAAGAATTTTTTCCTAATATCCAATATAAACATGACCCTGGTGCAACCTGAGGCCATTTGCTCATGTCCTATCAGTTGTTACCTGGGATAAGGGGCCAATCTCCACCACCGCACAGAGCAATGAGGTCTTGCCTGAGCCTTCTTTTGTCCAGGCAAAACCACACCACCTCCCTCACCCTCTCCTTATAAGACTTCTGGTCCAGACCCTTCACCAGCTCTGCTGCCCTTTTCTGGATGTGCTCCAGCCCATCAATGCCTTTCTTGTGCTGGGGCACCCGAAACTGAACACGGATTTCAAGGTGTGGCCTCACCAGTGCTGAGTACAGAGGGAAGACTATTGCCCTGGTCCTGCTGACCACACTATTGCTGATATAAGCCAGGATGCCACTGGCCTTCTTGGCCATCTGAACACACATTGGCTCATGGTCAATTGGCTGTTAACCAGCACCTCCAGGTCCTTTTCAACTAGACCACTTTCCAGCCACTCTTCTCCCTGCTTGGAGGGCTGCATGGAGTTGTTGTGACCCACGTACGGCACCTGGCACTTAAGTTTGTAGAACCTCATACCATTGGCCTCAGCCCATCAATCCTGTCTGCTCAGATCCCTCTGCAGACTCTTCTACCTAACTTGGTGTCATCTGACTGAGGGGCTACCTGATCCCCTCAACTACATCACTGATAAAGGGCCAGGTACATCAAATACATCCATTACAATAGAAGAGCTACTTTGATTAAAGCTGTCCAAAATAGAAATGTTTTATACCAGAATCAGGGTCTCACAGAATGAGTAAGGCTGGACAGCATCTCTAGGATTGGTAAACCCAAACTCCTGCTTAGAGCAGGGTCAGCTAGAGCACATTGCCCAAGGCCTCATTCAGTTTCATTCTGAACATCTCCACAATGGAGACTCCACAATCTCATTGGGAAACCTATTCCTGTGCTTGACTACTCTCCCAATAAAAGAGAGACTTTTTTATGTTCAACTAGAATTTTCTGCATTTCAGTTTGTGCCTATTGCTTCTCATCCCGTCACTGAGCACTAAGAAGAAAAGTTTGTCTCTGTTTGAAATAATATAAGGGTAATGAATTGGATAAATATTTACATGACACTGCAGACTTGACCAGAGGTATCTGTGTAGTTCTTTCAAGAAACATATAAAAAAATTGTTCAAATAAGGAACTGTCAAATGCCTGGCCAGCTTTCTTTCAATGGTACTAAAATGAACTTTCTCTTCTATCTGTTTCGGTATAAACATTAGTCTTCATGCAAAGCACTGTAAGAAAGATAAATAATTTTCTTGGGAGTTTTGTGCTGGAAAATAATATTTGTATTTTAGATGCGGTACTGAGGTAGAAAAAACTTTTTTTGACATCCAAGTTACAAGAAGTTAGTGTTTTTTATAAAAACCCACAAGCACATGAATTTTTCAGCAGTCAGAAAGGAGCAATTAAGAATGGTGCACTTCATACTTTAAACCACAAAAATAATTCAATACTCTAAAAATTAAAAACTTTCTGCTAATAAGGACTTGAAGTCAGAAAGCACACTATTATTTTTTTCTATTATTTATGCTATTTATGCTATTATTTACAGAAGAAGACTGAGAATCTGCTCATATAATTTATTTTCATTAGTATTTGATTATAGGAACAGTTCTAAAGTTTAAAATAGACAATAGGAAAAGTGTTTCTTTTGTTTTTTAATATATATATCTACACACGTAGGTTTGCCTTCTATCCATTATGCTTTCAAAGTTAAAAAACCTACTCTTAAGAATTATATATTTGTTGTAATGATGCATGACCATTTGTGCAAAATGAAACAAGCAGAATTTAGACTCTAGTGTATTTGTACATAATTTTCTGTGATCTAGTACAGTGTCACCTCCAAAATCCCAAACTATCATTTAAGTCTAAAAAAAGATATTGGAAGTATAACTCATCTTGAGAAAAGGGAAGAAAAATGGAGAGAATATTCTCTCAAATCTCAGGAATGGCTTTAGTGAAGTGTCTCCTCATTTCTTCCCTAGCAAATGAATAAAAAATTATCTCTGTGTGTACATGCATTAAATATTAGTGTGTAATTTCCACTATGTATCAAGGAAAGAGGCAACCAGTGAATGAAGTGTCTAAGTCAATATCCATCATATTTGAGAAGTCTTGGCAGTCTACTGCAGGTACCACTGACTGAAAAAGGGAAAATGTAACCCTCATTTTAAAAAAGGGTAAAAAGGAAGACTTTGTCTCAACCTGGTGCATGGCAAGAGGATGGAGAAGGTTCTCCTGGGTGTATGCCAAGACACACAGAAAATAAGGACGTGACAGGTGGCAGGTAGCATGGCATCCCTGAGGGCCTTCTACAATGCAGTTACAGCATTGGTGAATAGGGGAAGAGTAACTGACATATCCTGCCTGGATTTTTGCAGTGCATGGAACTGTCCCACATCATATCTTTGTTTCTGTACTGGACAGACATGGATTGGATGGATGGATGGATGGATGGATGGATGGATGGATGGATGGATGGATGGATGGATGACTCAGTGCAAAAGGAAATGGCTGGATGCTCACACTCAAAGGGTTGTGGCCAGTAGCTTGACATCCAAGTGGAGACCTGTGACAAATGGTGTTCCTCAGGAGTTGGCATTGGAACCAGCACTGTTTAACACCTTAGTCAGAGACTAAGTAGAGTAGGATCATCTGCATCGTCGGCAAGTCTGCTGAGAACATCAATTTGTGTGGTGAGGTTCCACACAATGGTGGGAAGAGATGAAGTCCAGAAGGACCTTGACAGGCTTGAGAGGTGGGCCTGTGTGAACCTCATGAAGTTCAATGAGGCCAAGTGCAAGGTCCTGCACAAGGGTCAGGGCAATCCCAAGAAAAAATATAGGCTAGACAGAGAATGAACTGAGACCAGCACTGAGGAGAGAGACTTGGGGCTCTTGGTAGATGAGAAACTTGACACAACTCAACAATTTGAACTCTCCGCCAAGAAGGCCAACCATATCCTGGAATGCATCAAAAGAGGCAGGGCCTGTAGGTTGAGGAAGGTGATTCTTCTCCACTACTACACTCTCACAAGACCCCACCTGAGGGACTGCAGCTGGCTCTTTGGTCTCCTGAATAAGAAGAACACAGACCTGTTGGAGTGAGTCCAGAGGGAGGCCACAAACATGATGAGAAGGATGGAGTACACTTTCTATGAGAGAGTTGAGGTTGTTCAGCTCAGAGAAGAAAAAGCTATGAGGAGACTTTGTGGCACTTTCCATTACCTGAAGCAGACCTACAGGAAAGCTGGAGAGGATTTTTTTACAAGGCCACCTAGTGATAGGACAAGGAGTAACGGCTTTCAACTGAAAGAGGTTAGGCTTGGATTAGATCTCAGCATCAAATTCTTTGCTGTGAGGTTGGGGAGACACTGGAACAAGTCACCCAGAAAAGTTGTGGATGCCTCATCCCCAACAGAGTTCAAGGTCAGGCTAGATGGGACTGACAAACTGGTCTAGTGGGTGATATTCCTCCTTATGAAGAGGAGGGTTCTAACTACATGATGCTTAAGGTCTCTTCCAACCAAAGTTGTTCTATAATTCTATAATTCTATTATTTCTTAGTAGACTTCAATTAATTTGTGTTATTTGCTTTGTTCTGACATTGAAAACTATAATTTTGACTAATAATGATATTTTATTAGAATGAATTATTCTGGTTGTGAAAATTCATTATTATTAAATGAAGTAGCAGAAATAGGTTGGATATTTAGTACTTTCAGTCACAGTTTAAAAATTACCTATCTTTAGTTAGTCAAATCAGTAACTAATAAAGCATATAATTGCCCCAATTTAGCAGCTATCCAATTTGAGCTATTCCTTTGAAGGAGGTGACTGAAAAAAATTATTCTCCTGGAATATCTTGTAAAAAAACCCCAACAGACTACAAAAAATCTAGCCGACCTGTGAAGAGGGAGAGGAAAAAATTATGATATACCTATATTAAAGAAAACCAAATCTCATGCAATTTATTCAAGGCAATTTTTTTTTTTTTTTTACTTTTAAAAGAAGTATTATTTTGTAGTGTAAAACACTTGAACTGAATAAATAGTTTTACTTCACATTAAGGACCCTTCTTTAAGTATGTATTTAAGAACAGAATTACAAAGATACAAGAAGGCAATGAGATCCTTAAGAAAGGCAGATAAACATCTATAAGCACCTACAATCCCTGCCTTCAGCAAAGAGGTTTCTTCATCTAGTAATCTTTTCTTTTTCAGTGGCATTACCATGTGGCTTCCATCCCAGGATCCTGCTTTGCCATTAGCAACAGTGATGCACTGGCAGATGGATGGCTTTCCAAAAGTCACAGAGAATGGCTAGGGCTAGAAGTCGCTTCTAACAGCAAGCTTTTGGGAGTGGAGTGGCTACAGAGGTGTCTTCTGTGAGAAGCTGATGGAAACTTCCCCTATGTGCAATAGTCAATACTAGAATTCAAACAACCTTGCCTTAAAAAGGTAAATAACTAACTTTTGTGTTGTAGTCTTTACCTTCTAAAATTATTGATGTTGAAGTCTACCCCTTGACATGCATGTTCTATATACTAAAGGAGTGAGTCTTGATCCATTAGCTTCTGAGTGGACTGTTCTGTAAGCTAAATTGTGAGCAATGAGCTGAGATCATCTTTTCAGGCTGTTAATTCTGAGATGGCCTGTGTAAAGTAAATCCAAAATGACAAGTAAAACCAAAAGAGGACAATTAAGCCTGTAGATTGATCATTGCTGTCTTCCTAACTGGTGGACCGGAGATCCCAACTTCTCAATAAGACCTCATCACACTGTCAAGCTTTTGCATATGAAAATGTCTTAATATTGGGTTATTTCACTACTGTGATGTTTTATTTCTTACTTTCTTGTCTTATTCTCTCTTCTCTCTCCACTCCCACCATTATTAAGAAAGAAATGTTAAGATAATTTATTATCTAGTAACTTTATTTTTTTATGTACTCAATTAGGTTTGCAATCTGGACAAAATATAGAGATTAATCTAGATTTAATGGTTAATGATTTAATGGTTTAATGGTCTTGTGGTATTTATGGTACTTTTTTCAAATGCATTGGAAGCTTTTGTTATCATAGATCATGATGCTTCACTGTTTGCTGTGAAGGTTCTATGGCAAAACAGTTAGAACTGTGAAATTTCTTCCGTTTAGTTCCCCATAGAGAAATGTTAGATGAAAATATACAAAATCATACCTATTGTTTCATTTCACAGGTTTCCAGGAAATCTGTTTTCTACATTTCTAACTGGTATGTAAAGCAGTTGTTAAAACAGTAAGCAGGAGGCAGCTGATGTTTTCTATTTTTGTATTTTAATGGGTTGACCATTCTGCAACTATGCAGGGACACGACACTTTTTTTGAGAACACTTGTTCAACATTTTTCAGTAGGAGGTTCATGTTTTTCAGTTCATCCTGGCATAATAGTTACATATTTCTGCTTGGATGCAGTCTTTATTATATGGTGTCATCTGCCTGCTCAATCACTATAATTTGTTGAACATCAGCCAGTCTTGAAATGATCTCAAAAGGTGGTTCAGATATAAAAAGTAATGAAGGACAGCTAAGAAAATATGTTGTATAAGTCGTTCAAAACCTGAACTTGTTATTCAGAAAATCTTAGTATAATTTAGAGTGATCGTGGAATCCATATACATATTCCTCTCTTTTATGAAAATCAAAATCACTGTTAATATTTTAATTAATGTGCCAGATGGCATTTAACACTTCTGGGATGATTTAATAGATAAAGTTTTTTGTAGGAAACTCCTGACTGGAATTTAACAATATAGTATTCAAGCAGCGAATGTACTTTATTTTTGTGACTGGAGTATAATTTGTTTGAGTGTAGTCAGCTCTAAGTCATGTTAGGATTTACCTCATTAAACATATAGTCTGTTAGCACCCATTTTACACTGTATTTTGTACATTTTTTTAAACTTTTTTGACATCTAGTGTTTGGAAAGTCCCTTGTTTCCTAATACCAGATGTCTTCATTTTGTGGTTAATCCATCTTAAGGACTTCTTGGTGTCATGGGACTTGGATGGTTGTTGTCTTAAGGGATGGAGTGAGAAAGTTACTTGTCATTAGAGGAGTTAGAAAATCATCACAGTATTTTGTTCAACACCAAATGCTAATACCTATGGAAAATGGGACCGTGTGCTGTAACACTAGGTGATCCTCATCAGCTCTTGGGCTGTCTGCGAATTTTGTATAAAAGTTTAATGTTGTTACCTTTTCCAAAGTGTTTCAAAATAAACATATATGTTTTCTCACACTTTTTATACTTAAATATTTAGATTGTTCTGCTTCTGATATAGAGAAAATGCATGAAAAAATGCAAAAGGCACATCAATAATACATATCTTTAGTACACGTAAATTTCACTCAGAGTAGTAAAATATTTCCTTTTGATTTATGAATGTTTTATATCTAGTACCTGAAATAACAAGCTCTTCTTTCTACTTTTGGTTGAACTGTAATACTACAGCATGAGTTGCTTTCAAGAAGAATTTTTGCTTATGTATTTGAAATAAAATTAATGAATCTTATAAATTTTAAAATATATTCAGCTGTAGGCCAGAATGATTAATTATAGAGTCAGATTGGTTTAACAGTTGTTCCAGTTATTTATAAAAGTTTGAAGGTGGGGATTTTTAAAGTTTTTTTTTCTAGAAGTTTTTGTGGATTTCTTTGAATTTTTTAATCCCAGATATAGTTTCAAAATCTTTTGTTATATTCAAAATTCTACCAGTTAAGTTAAAATTTAAAAACTCAAAACTTAGATGTTCAGTACTATAAAATATGTTATTTTAAATTTAAGATTTACAGCCTTTTAAGAATGAGAAAATTTAAATAACAATTTTAGCCATTTCCTTCTCTTATTTAATAACATTAGATTTTTTGGTTTTTACAAGAATAAAACTTTGATGACTGTTTATTTTACTCTTAACATTGACCCACCAGCTGTTTGCCAAAATGAGAATTCTCAATTCTTTGGTGAAAAAATAGCAGCAAAAGTAGACAGGAGTGGAAGTAAAAGAATCAATTATATCTACTCATGCCTTTAATAAGATCCTGATCCTGCAACGAGAATAATGTGAATGGATTCCTGACTCCACATGCCTGAAGTGTTTCTGTGTAAATGAAGATCTCAGGCCTTCCAAAGCTGGACTGTATTTCAATCTCAGTTTCATTTCTGCACAGAGGGTTCCTTCTCAGCATTAAGAGATGTTTAAGATTTTAGAGGCTGAATAAATATGATTAGGTGCAGTAATAAACACATGAAGTGTTGTAGATTAAATTTCTGTGATAAAGTAAAATCTCTACAGACTTTTTTATTCTTGATTTTTTAAGAGGTTTCTTACAGTGGTGACAGCAAACTATAGTGAAAAGGTCTCTGGGTACTTTTGCTTTTATTTAATTATATAGAACTCACTGTATTACAGCTCAGGTCTGAAACTGGGACCTAGAGATGCCAATGTAGTAAATAAATAAATAAATATATAAATAAATAGAATTAGCGCCTATGTTTTTATTTGCGTTTTTTATATTTAAACATTTTTCAATGATAGAAAATTGTTGTGGGCTGGATTGTCTTAGGAACAGTAAATAATATTTAACATGCAATCACTTTATATTTTATAGATGCTAGTAAGAACAGGGCTAAAAGTATGATATCAGATCTTTACAGTTTAAGTTAATTTGCTTAAGTGTAGCCAAATAATGTTCTTGATTTTTTTTCATTCTTCAGACAGTTGCTTGCTTTTTGTTAACTAAAGAATAACTGAGGATGTGAACTAATGGCTAATAAAGCTCTATTTAATCTTTGTTCTTCAGTTCTATTGGAAATGCTAGAAAAATACCAGACAGCATGCATCCTACTTTTAAACTGGAGGGTGTTTTGCTAATAGACTAAAAGTTGATTGAGAATAGATTTATGACAGTGAAGATTAAGTAAATGCAACAGCACGTTCAGACATGAAATATGTGGGAGTAGAAGAGATTTAATAAATCAAGGCTGAAGCCAAAAAACGAGATGGTAGAAGAGAGGTAAGTGCATGTACAACAGTCAGAACTGCCAGCTGCCTTTTAGAGTCTCTTTGAAGACATTTTCTGATTATTTTTATATTAGTTTTACTTATGAAAGTAAAGAGAGCTTTTTGGCCTCTGGCAATTTTTCTGGATTAAATCTGAAGTTTTAAACAACCTGTTACAGTATCTGTGTGCAGCTAATGGTTATAGTTGCCACACTTTTTGAAAGTATTTTATTAAGCATTGATTGGACTCTCTAATATCAGAAGGGAAAGACTCCTGTGTTTTGGATTTATGTCACAGTACATCACTAGCATTGACTAGTCAGTGTTATTTTCTATATCTTAAATCAGGAGTCATGGCTCATAAGTGTAAGAGAAGAATCGCTGGAGAGTGGCAAGTACCATTAATTCTAATCAGATGCAGATTTCGTCTTGACTAGCCATTTGGGCAGATAGTTAAGTGACCAGTATGAGCAGCAAATTATTTGCTTAGCAATTGCCAAGCCTCTAATTTATTCTCCCTGAATGTACCTTGTTAGTAAAGAATATCATGTTTTACATTGCTCATAACTCTCAGTAGAACAGGTAGAATACGAACAACAGAATACATAAAATCATCCAGTTGCTCATTCTCAAACACTAAAAGAACCAGCTACAAGGATAAAGGAATAAATTTCAGTTTTCTTGTGCAGTCACTGTGTATCTTCCGTGAGAGCAGATTAGGAATGCTTCGCCAACTCCCCAAAAACCTATTTGCGTAAATCACATCTAAATGTAACATTGTGATACAATTCAGACACTGTCTTAGAACAGACAAACTCCAGATGTCTTCAAGGCTGCAGTTTGAAGTGTCAGGATAACAGTGGGAATACAAAACCCAGAATTACAGAGGGAACAAAACAGCCACCTCAAGCAATTAGGTCTGGTTTGATTCTTGAGTCGCCTTTCATGTTGTCATGTATTTCAGTTTTGAACATTTATTCCATAGATTCGTGGAGCTGTTTTCTGTACCCTTCCTGCATCCATCCAGTATGAATTCCCAGAGCTTGCCAAACACATCCATAAAATGTCTCATACAATACGCAACCAGTGTCTGCTTTCTTGTGACAGAATTGCTGCTCCATTTGACATAATTTATCATATTGATCTGTCCTGAGCAGGCAGAAAATTTAGATGACTAGTGGAAAAATGGTGAAGTCAAGATATTTGAAAGCATCTCATTGAAGATTGTAGGCACACCTTACACCTTTATTATTTTGCTTTGAAGCCCACCACCTCATTCAGAAGGAAAATCTACCTGATTTATTTTAACATATGCAATCTGAACAAAGAGTCTAGATTAGCTGACTTCTTGCACTAAACTAAATGAGTATTTCTCTTTCATGTTTAGCATTTTTCTTAACATTTCTGTAGCCCAAGCAACTTGTCCTCTTCCAAACAATTCCCAGGAATTATTTGAAGGGTAGTACAGGCCAGCAGCTGGTCACAGTCAGCAGTATAGATGAGATCATGCTCTCATGTAAGAAGCAAGTTTAGCCTTGCAGACACGGGCCATAGTGTGGCAGTTGGACTGAAGATCAGAGAACAGCTCAGGCTGATTTATCAGGCTGATCACTTATAACTACTTTATTAATTTGTTTAGAAATTGAACATAGTGCATTAATGTATGCATAGAAATCAGCGTATTAATACATTCATTTTTTCAGTGTAACTATCTGACAGCAAGTACCATAGAAATAACCTCTTTTTCACTTTCTGATTTTACCTGTTGAGCTGAGACTTCCATCTCAATAGTTCCTGTGTGACAACTTATCTTTACAAACATGGATTTCAATGCCTAAATTCTTGCTAGTGAAAGTGTGATTATCTTGAGGGGACTCAATAGTGGCTACTAATGGCTCTGGAAAATAGAACTCACCTCAGCTGTCAGACAGGCTTCTCCAATTCAGAGGAATTCAGGACATATCTGGATAATTGAGGTGATGATATACTGAAAACAGTATCACAGCAGTGCAGTATACCATGCAGTCTGAAAAATTTTACAAACCCATTATTTTTAATCCTCAGTTGACACCAGAAGTAATTTTATTTTCAAAACCTATATTTAATTGAGAATGAAGCAGAAGTTGCTCTCCTTGCTTGCATTAGCGCTCATCTATATACTAGGGATGAATGTTCTTCTTCAAGTGTTGTCTTCCCATTTCTACTTCTAATGCAAACTGCATTAACAGCAATTCATTTCATTCAATTGTTGCTTACACTTCCAAAAAACTTCTACACTCCTCCAAATCTAAGAATATAGTTTAAGCTCCGCAGAATGTTGCAACCTTGCTCAAAAGCTTTCAGCTTAAAGACTTGCTCTTAGAATCTGCTTTTGCCAAAATTTGATTCCTGAATCCTCCCCTAGTCCTAGGTTTAACACCATACTAAGGGAAATTGTAAACTTGTAATTGTGGCAAGAAAATTGTTTATTCAAACTAGATGGGCCACTACATTACCATATATCTACTTAGAATTTTGGTTGCAGTTCTATTCAAACAATGCATCATTTTTCTGGAACAGTTGCTATATGGCAAATATATGGCAACAGATTGGTTCACTCCTATATTTTATTTAAAAAAAATTTAAAACAGAAAAACAAACAAACAAACAAAAACAAAACTCAAAAAGCCTAATCTTTACTGTTAGGACTTAGTATTGCTACCAAGAAGTCAGAGGATTGAGTCATGACAAATTTGAAGAAAGAATGGAGCATCAAAAGTCAGGCTACTTATCATTTGATATTTGATTATTTGAAAACTGTTGATTAGAGATCATTTGAAGATGTTGATTAGAGATTTACAGCCATGAGGGCAAACTTGCAGTCAATTCTTCTTAGAGCCTTCAATAACTTTGTAACTCTGACATTTGATAACGATAACTAAAAGTTTCTGAAACACTACAGCAAATTAGTGTCTATAAGAAAGAAAAATTCACTTCTAGAAACCCCCAATTAGAGCAGATTGAAGGCATATATTTTACAGCAAGAGACAGGCATATGCTTCTCTCTGTTCACTAATAGTTCATCAGTCCTCTAATTTCTTTCTCTGTCTTTCTGTAACATCTAACATTAAATGTAACAAATATGGACCTTTGTTCAAAGCATAATGATAATTTACTAAAAAAACCCAAATAAAGTTCTATCTGCATTATGTTCTAATGCATAATGCACCTTAAGTTTTGAGCTCTTATTTGTCCTTAATTTACCCCTCCATAATATACAGTTGCTTGTTTACAGATTGCATACAATGCAATGAAATGAATTTTTATTAGATATTACCTGAACGAGATATAGAAAAGAATGTGTATTATTATCTATAAATCCCTAGCTGGAAAACTTCCAATAAAGTATGTACAGCTTCTAAGTATCTCATAGGATTTGTGGGGTCAGTTAGCAATTTCAGATGAGCTAATTCTCCTACAGTGATTTTTAAACTTCCTACAGTTTTCTTTTAAGGTATATGCAGATTTTGCTTTCATTCTTCTGTGTTGTTATTCACACAACCTATTCTTTTGATTATTATTCAATTTTTTTTATGTGAGTCATTTGCTTTGAGAAATGTCCCAGTTTTGACAGACATTTTTCTACTAGTCTTAAGGGAAGTCTGACAGACAATTGGAGCATGAAAACAGGCACATTGGTGTTGCAGAGAGAAATTGTGTTACACTAATCTTACACCCACCGGGCATTTCAAAACTGTAGCTTTAATGAAATAGAAGCAACAGATCTTGGTAACATTCTCTGGAAAAGAAATGACAGTTCATAAACTTGCATGTTTCTCGCATGAAATACACTGACCTCTTTTGTAATCCAACAGAAAACAGTTTGATCCTAGTTTTTGTTGATGGAGAAAGATTATGGTATTTTGTTCAGAACCACGATGGTGTTTTAAGGTGCTACCAATCTCTTCCTCCTTGTCCATAGCCATTTATTGCAACTCCTTGGCTAGGGGTCAATGACATGGAGAACTGAGTCAATAGAACAAAACAGACCATGTAAGCACACCTAGTCTGCTTCAGTATAAAGTAAGTCTAATTTACAACTGTAAAACTGTTATGGAGTTAACCAATTTTTTTAATCTATTCTGTTTTCTTTGATATGAATCTTTCTTACACATCAGCCTGCATATAGGTATAAGAAAAAGGGCAGGTCAATATGATCTAATACTTTGTTCTAGAAACCCTCATTTTACCCTTATTATGCTGACTAAATCATACAGCTCCTTATCCCAAAATTTTTTCAGGAAGCTTTACTCACTATAATATCCTCCATTGTACCCAGTATAGCTACATCTTAGGGAAATTTAAGACTAATGAAGTATACATAAAAAAAGTTCCATGTAACTATAAGTTTGTCTATATATGTCACTAGAACCATATAGATTTAATCAAAATAATTTTTGTATATGCCTTTATAATGAGAGAAACATTATAATATGAGCAAAAAGGGTCAGTGACCAGGCTTTCCATCCATGAAAAAATGGAGTAGTTTGATATTTTCTTTGTTCCACATTTGCACAAAAATAATGAATATACATTATTTTTAAGCAACCGACATCTTAAAAGAAATGTAAACAATAAAGTTGTGATTTTGAAATTTCATATCAAATTTTAATATATGAACACCATTATAATAAAATTTCTGGTTAAGTAACTATATTATTCCTTAGCTGTATCCAAACAATTTGCTTTACAACTCTCTCTGGAATTACAGCTCTGTTGCCCTTAGCTGCCCTTTTTCTCTGGTGATGATCTTGGACTTGCATTTCAAATGTATTGGCTCAATGTCCTGATGACATATGGTTGCAAGATTGATATTCAGGTTTTCCTAGTCCAGAGGACAGATGTGTATGTCTGGCCAGTCTTAAGAAAAATCAAAACATGCCAACAGATGTGAAGTCTTCACTTGCTATCTCAAGAAATGTTTATGAAAAGTTTTTACCAATTCTGCCTCACAAGTATCAAGTTGACTACAGCTTAGAAAATATCATACTGCTTGGTGAGTCCTGAATTATTTTCCTCTCCTAATAAACAAAATATTATTTTTATTATGAATACAAAATACCTTCTATGTATTTTTTTTTATTTTATGAGAATATTTTTATCTTTCATGAGAATTTCATTTATGTGATCTAAAGCATGGGAGAGAGAAGGCATTGAGAAGCATTGCTTTGGGCTGCGGAATTTTGATACTGAATCTATTTTAGATCTTACCTAACATTTTTGTTTTCAAGATTATGTTTATAAGTGCTTTGCTTGCTGTTTTGGCAACACCTGACATACATCACAAGATGTTTTATCTCATGGTTTTCTCTGATGTAACAGGAATAGAAAGGATCAAAGAGTAAGTTCTCATTATTAATGGATCAAATGAATTCTTTTCCCTTCAGGGATGGTTCTTTAAGGTCCAAATATTTGTCTGTTGCCATCTTGTACTGGACATTTATTTTATGTGCTGAACTATTTGTGCTCTATTTTCATTTAAATTAGCACAACTAGAATGATTTGCCATAGGTTAGAGGAAAAAATACCCCACGTCAAAGAAGTGTTAACATCTACCTCAGGATGACTGCCAGAAGTTCATTGGTCTTCATGTGCTGATATTGACACTATTAACGAGAAGAAGAGACTTAGTGATGCCTAGAATTAGATGGTATAAAGGCACTTACCAGACAGTCTCCCTAATTCATCATTTAAAAACCATTCTTAATGTTTAAACACATGCCTGTAAGGCAAAGCATTAGTTGCAAGGACCTCAGAAAGATCAGAGCTATAAAAGGTAATGCATCACCCAATTAAAAAAAAAAAGGCACAAAGTTCAGAATATAATTATGCTTTTAAACTTATAGCTGAAATTCAGCCATATAGTCTCAGTTGGAATACGAAGTAGGACTTCACAATTTAGATTTGTATATCAGTAGATAATTTTACACTTTAAGAGTAGAAAGCTACGCAACATAAGTTATGAGATTAAACTGTGGGGAAATTCTATTGTGGAACAGATTGATACTCCTTTGACACTTATTACCATCTTTTAAACATTTTGGATTTAAGGAGCAAATCTTTAGTTGAGTAAATCTTTCCAAGTGCTACAACAAAGTTGTACTCCATTGTCTCACAAAGTACTTTGGCAGGGTACAAATAAAAAAAACCCTAGCACCTTTGAACTAATGCTACCTTTTGTACAAAACTTAATTTAATTTTGTTAGCACTAATACATGATACTGAAAAATGATGTGAGAGTGGCTACAGGGGCAAACAAATCTTTTAGTGGATGGACTTAAGTTTTTGTTCCAATTGAAATTTCTCTTCAGAAATTTAACAGAGTTGGTACACATTGGATTTTAAATATTTCAATTTTCTTTGGTTTTATAAACTGTTATACTATGACGAAAAATAATTTACACAGAACTTATTGTCTACAGAGTTAAATACACATTTTAAGTTAAAAAATTTTTTGAATTTTGGAGTTTCTAAAATCTGTGAAGGCAATCTGTTCTAATGCTTGATTATCCTTATAGTAAAAAGGGTTTTTTTCTGTTATACTCAACCTGGAGCACTCTTGTTTCAACTTGAACCTGTTGACATGTACCCTCTCATCCTGCACCACAGTGAGGAGCTTATATCCATTTCTTTGATGACCCATCAAAGAGGCTGGGGAGGTGTTAGGCCTCCAAAGCCATCCCTTTTCCAGGCTGACCCAGCTCATCTTCCTTACTGGGAAGTGCAACTCTCAATATATCCTGGGAGCTGTTGGACACCTTGGCTTCTAGTACAAATAGGGGCTGATGTCCAGCAAGCTGCCCACCACCAGCCCAGGGCCTTTCTGAGAAAGCTGCTCCCCAGTTTCTCTTCTAATGCAGAGGCTCTCCTTTTCAAGGCAGAGAACTTTGGTTTTAACTTTTAAATAATTGAATAAAACTGTTTTATTGCATCTTTTCTTCTTTTTAGGAGAAACAATGATCTTGGGTTAATTTCCTCTTTCTCAGAGGAAATTAGGAGAAGCTAAGGAGACCGCAGACAACAGCCATCAAACTAAAATATGCACATATTTTTGAAGCTATTATTTACAAAATATTTGCATCTAATCAATTTGCATCAACATTTAGGTTATTTAGGTGAAGGTGTTTCACTCCAGAGACATCTTATAGAACTTGAATGACAAAGTTGTTGCTACTTCTCTGAATAATACCTGTGAATTTTAGCTGCCAGATCATAATAATTTTTGGCTGGAGAGAAATGGAAAGTTACACTGCTTCAATTTCAGTATGCATATCCTATTTCCATTACTAGAAACAAAAACAAAACCAACAAGAAATATAGCCCTGTTGTCTCTATTGTCCTGTAGGCAGAACACTTATGTCTTCAATACGGTGGAATTAAGTAGGAGAGTACCTGCAATCATAGATATAGGAAGGGGAAAACTTCTATTAAAGCATCCAAGTCTGTCACTTTGAAAGAAATAAGGAGTTTTAATAATACTTCAAAAATTATTAGATAAATATTTATAAACTTTCAGCTCTCTGCTGTAGAGGTTTGGAGTTTTTTTGAAATATGAAACATAGAGTCATGGCATATACTGAGTTGGAAGGAACCCACAAGTATCATTGAAATCCAACTTCTGACCCTTCACAGGACAACCTCAAGAATCACAATATGTCCCTGAAAGCATTGCCCAAACACTCCTTGAACTCTGTGTGTCTTGGTACTGTGTCCAGTTCTCTGGGGACCCCATTCCAGTGCCGAGCCAACTGGGTGAAGGCCTTTTTCTTAATACCTAACCTAAATTTCCCCTGACAGAATTTCATGCATTCGCTCATGTCATGTCACTGTCAGTGCCTATCCCTGTGCTTCCCCTCACAAGGAAGTTGTAACTGTAGTGAGGTCTCCCCTCAGTCTCCTCTCCGCCAGGCTAAACAGACCAAGTGACCTCAGCCACTCCTCAAATGGCTTCCCCTCAAGGCTCTTCACCATCTTCGTTGCCCTCCTTTGGACACTCTCTAATAGTTTAATAGCGATTTTGTATTGTGGCACCTAAAACTGCCCCCACTGCTCGAGGTGAGGCCGCCCCAGTGCAGAGCAGAGCGGGACAATCCCCTCCCTTGCCCGGCTGGTGATGCTGTGCCTGATGCCCTCAGGACAGGGTTGGCCCTCCTGGCTGCCAGGGCAATGCTGGCTCATGCTCACCTTGCCACTGATCAGGACCCCCAGGTCCCATTCCGTGGCACAACTTTCCAGCCTCTCATTCCCCAGTGTGTTTGTACATCCAGGATTGCTCCATCTCAGGTGCAGAATACGGCACCCGTCTTTGTTAAACTTCATGTGGTTGGCATACAGCAAACATCTGACTGTTGCTCATTGCCCAGCCCTCTAATATGACAATCATAACAGAAAATTGTCCAGCTTCTTCTGATATTAAGCCTTCATAGTGTTTTGTCTTTGAATTTTTTTCTCATAGGTCTACTAAAAGTCACAATCCAGGTGAAGATGTCTTCAGACATTACTTGTTAGAAAATGTTGTGGGGAGCTAAGAGGATAGAAGGAAACATTTGGAATATTCCCGGTATTACGAGTTTTTGTTAATCCATTTTTAGGTTGGAGATTTCAAGCTACTTTTCCAGTCCAGCCAAATTAATCTTTATAAACAAATTGGAGTGCTCACATTTAAATTTTGAGTAATTAACAAGAAGTTTGTATTATTTCTATTTTCTTAAAGATAATTCCTAAAAATGATTTTTTTTTTTTTTTCAGTTTTAGAATATAGGAAGAAATAGGACATAATCTGGTTTTTTTCCTATTAAAATTAGAGGGTTTATTTTATTTTATTTCAGAGGAAAATAATTCTTTGGTTACACCAGTGTCCAAAATGACTAATTTTAAAATACAAATTTCATTTGATTTGAAATGGAGCTCTGTATTTTATTGGATAACAAAGGATAACCTTGCATACCAATTTCTTTGAAATTAAATAGATATTATATCATTTTTGCTAAACTGGATTTTACACAAATAGAATCCACTGATGACAAAGAGCTAATAATCACTGTTTATGTTGCTCACAAGTAGCACTGAAAACCAACGTCAATTGTATTATATTCTTCTGGCCTAAAGATGCATGCATTTTGTTGAAAAATCTGGTCTATATCCATCTCAGAGAGATTCTTAAGGCTATGCTAGATGAAACAATTATTAGTGCTACAGGAAATAGTTAAAAGAAATTGTGTGTAAGTAGATGAGTTAATATGCATCTTTATGTGGGCTTATTATATCAGTATTATCAACCTTTTGTTCCAAACACTTTAATTGCCTCCGTATAAATGGAATATTGAAAAAATATAATGATTACATTATCAACTGACCAGCAGGAAAGCTGCAATGAAGCAATTGTATAATTGCTTTAATTGATCCTTTTCAAGTAATATTATATGCATTGTAATTCATACATTGTAGTGAGTTTTAGTACTGCACTCTGATATGGAATTACTCATGATTATTACTTGGAGAAGTTTGGATTAGTGTCTTATTTTAACTTTGTCAGTGAAATCTCTCTTTTGTAGTAATGTAATCAACAGAAGACATAAACTTCAATGCCTCATTTAAGTGACTTTTTTTCCCTTACCATTTGGCTTCCTGCCTAAAGTAGGCAAATATGTTAAAAATGCTCTCCCTCCTCCCCAGCCTTCCAGAAAAAAAAAACCAGAACAAAACAAACAAACAAAAAACAAAAAAAAACAGAAACAAACTTCTTCATAGAATCATATTTGGTTGGAAGGGACCTTAAAATCACCTGTGCAGGGACATCCACGGGCTTGTATAATAATCACTAGATCAGGTTGCTCAGGGCCACATCCAGCCTGGCCTGGAACACTTCCAGGGATGGGGCTTCTCTGGGCAACTTGTTCCAGCACCTTCCTGTCCTCTCAGTAAAGAATTACTTCCTAACATCTATTCTAAGTGTTCTTGTTGTTCTATTGTGCATTTTCACATGGTGCCAGTCAGCTAAGGCATGGTGGTTGTGCCTAGTCTGTTTACTGCTGGTTTAGCACTTCTGATGTTTTGTCAGCTATAAAGCTGTCTTTCCACTGACTTGTTTTCCAACTCCTATTTTATTCTATTGGAGTAGCCCCACGCTGATGTTGTGGGATTGTGTCTGTCTCAGGATCAATCCTAAAGCCTCCTAACACACAGTAGCAACATTAACCCTACTTGGTTGTTCTGCAATCTCTTTCTCTTACTGAAGAGGCAGCTCAGTTACTAGGGAGTTACAAGCTCAAGTTACAAGTTGCTAAGTCAGGAAACAGTACTTCCCAAAAGATTCATCCTCTTTCATCCTCTTTTTTGAATTACAGTAGGATTTCAGAAAAGGGAAAAAAATATCTTGGCATCTCTTAGAGATTAGCAGATGATCCTTAAAAGAAAAGTTAACAAGTCTCACTACTACAGAAAAAAATATTCACAGAAAGCAGGTGTATATTAATTTATTAAATATGAATATATTAATAATATTGATGTTAGACTGAGGGTACTTTAAAGTAAAAAGTATATTTGTACTTTTCTGTGAGTAAGAAAGTAACAAATTTTCAAATCTTATCTTTTGCATATGACTGAAGCAAACCCATTTGGCTTTGGTATAATTCAGGTATCATTTACTTTTCACCATTAGACAGCTAGATAACTTCTGGAATCAAAGGTATTTGATTTTAACTGATATGTAGAAAAAATTTAACTGATATTTAGAATAATACCAGCTTTTTTCAGCTTTCCTGAAAAAATACATCCTACTTGTTTTTAGTTTTTCTGTCTGACTCTCTCTGATACTTTTATTAATGTACTTGATTATGAAAGAGGGATTGTATTTGGATTTTCTTACTCTGAAAATCAGCTTAAAAACCTTCAGACATTCTCTGCTGCTCTTCAACACCACCCAGCAGCTGAATTCACCATTTCAGGAAGATAGAGTTCTAACCTCATTCTGATTTAGTGCAGACTGTACTCTGACTATTAAATGAAGCATTACATCATAAATAGATGATTTAGTATTTTCCATTCTTCCATGACTCTTAGTTAGATGGTCAGTCATCAGAGTTTCACTGTAGCTGCATAGTACCACTGTTTTGATTGGGTTTTTTTTTTTTAATTGGAAGACCTATACAGGCCTCCTGATCTAGTTATTTTTGACTTAGCAAGAGGAAAGAATACAGACTTTCTGAATTCTCTGAAGAATTACTTCAGCAGAGACGAGGGAGTAATAAGGTTTCTTAAGGACTCTGGCTTGTGACTAAGCTATGAGCTTCCCTTTTGTTCTTGTTCACAGTTAGGACCTCAAGCTCATCCATGAATCTGTTTAAACAAGGTTTCCATGTAGAAACTAACTTAATTTCAAAAACCAGTAGTCACAATTCCAAGATCTAATTCCTCATTCTAAATAAGTCAGTGATATTGTCTGTGAATGTCACAAAGAGACATATTTCAGACTCTGCTGGTATTAATTTAAATGGTAAATCAGTGATGAATCTTCCACACTAAAGGAAAGTATTTAAAACATAAGTTCTGTACACCAGTCTCCTGTCTAATTTCAGTTTCTCCTCTGTTTCAGTCACAATATGGGACCATAAAAATTACAATACTGCATAATTATTTTTTCAGGCATAGAAAAATCATTGATGACATCTCTAGTTTCTAATTAGCAGGCATTTGAACTGAATATTCTTCCGTTAATTGCTTTTCAGCAAATTTAAACCCCTTCATTAAATGTGCAGTTCTGCCTTGCAGAAGCTCTTGTCTCATCCAGCTTCTCAGTTATACCTGATGGCTGTGCCTTTCTTCATAAAGATTACAGCTTTCTCTCACTTCTTTTTCATATTATAAATTCAATGTGATATTTTGTATAGCTGAATCATATTTATTCCCATAACCATTTTTTTAACCACACATGCAAAAATTGTGTGGATAAAATATGATAATGTCAATGCTTTAGTCTACATACCAGCAAAAAAACTTCAACCATACTCTAATTCAGTCTTTCTCAAAGAGTTTATAGTGTTCAATGCTCTCTTCTTTACTCTTCAAATGACAGGTCTATCTAAGCACAGTCAGCTTTCACAGACTGTAACAAACTATTTCATAGTATAACAAAGCTTCAAGAAACAATTACTTTGCTACAATTACTTTGCAACATTTTTCAATCTGTGATTAATAAACACTAGCTAATGAATGAAATTGTAAAAAGATGAAGCTGATATCAACATATTAACATGTATTTTAAAAATAAGATTTTAGTGTGGTCTTGTGAGACCCTATATAGATGTGGTTTATGTTGTCTTTAAGGATTTTTAAACAATATTCTTTATATACTGCAAATGCAGCTACAGTGTAGTGTATGTCTACACTCCGCCAAATGGGACTTCTGGCAGTCTCATGCAGAGGTCGAACAGTATTTTAGATATGCAGTAGATCATAGGCCACTTTGTTGACATTCAAAGGAGTTGTTTCAGTCGGTTCCCAAAAGTCATTAACTTAAAAAGTTGAAGAAATAGATGGCATTCAAGGCACTGGAGAGAATGCTTGAGGGATATAAATGTTACAAGAGTATGGATTCTATACTCCTTGCTCAGACTAAAATGTCCTCTAAGCTTCATTAAAACAAAACAAATAAAAAAGTGTATTTGAGAAAAGATAAAAATAGGAAAAAATCTATTATGAAATAGTAAGTTTCACTCTGAGCTGTTAGAATTAGCTGTCTTGGGGTGATTCTATGACCATACTGTATTCCCCATCACCTGCTTGATTTCTAGCGTACCTTTAAATTGCAAAGGGGGGAGAGAGAAGCCGAGAGAACTCTTCAAAGCGGCCAGCTTGACCTTGCAACTAGAATNGCTAACTTCTTCTACACAGTCCTTTTAATGACACATGATTAAGTACATGTATTTGACCTTAAAAATTCTGTTTTCTTGTTTTACAGTTATTTCTGTCAATGTGTATAAACAGTCTTTGAAATCTTCCTTCTTTGAGGATTCCATCATGTTTAATCTCAGGAATAATAACAGCTGCACCTAAAAATAAAAGTAATACCAGAATGGTCAAAAATTGGCAAAAAGAGCTGTAGAGAACCGTGAAACAACAACAACAACAATATAATTACAGAACATTGCACCAAAGTTGTGAACAGGAAGACAGGAGTATCTTTTAAAAATGTACTATAGCATTGTGAAACTTCTTGTTTTGATACTTCATTGAATATAAAAACAAAATTAATTCATTTTTAAAAAGTGTAGACAACATTGGCATTTACAGTGACAAGTATTACTCTTCTGTAGAGAGGATTCAGCCTGAATCTCTCGGACTTCATGATAACAAAAAAAAAGTGCTTCCCTGTGTGGACAGATTACACAGAATTTTCACATTGTGGAAACATTTGTTACCTTCTTGGACAATATGAGGGATTAGTCTGACACAGAACACTGAACAAAGCAGATTAATGATACAGTACACTGTGGCTGTCTCTCTAATATATACACAGCTGGAGTATTTGATCTTACACTCTCTCTACAGCATTGCATAAATCATGTGCAACTCCCTATTAGTGAAGACTCACTAAAGGAATCAGACTCAGATAGTCCAATGATCTTGAGGAAAGAAGACTTAAACGTCAGTGATTACCACTAGTGTTAACAATTGCCATTATTTGCTTCCTTGATGAAACAACTGCATTCCATACTTCAAAAGTCTACCTTGTAAAAAATAAATATGAACTTTATAAAATTTATGAAATAATTACCTAATATCAACAAATTGGAATTACCATTAATCTATTTAAAACAGAACTCAAGATGTCTTTCATGTTAATATAAAAACTTTTGGGTTTGTTTCTTTTAAAAGAAAAGTACTGCTTCTTTTAATTAATCACAGAGGGTATCACTTCAGAACTCAGAAATCTCAGTCTCAAATAAAACTGCAATGTTCAGTCATTTTGTTCTGATAATAAGACCTACTTGCAAAGGATTGTTCTATAGTGAAAATTTGAAAAAATATCTGACTCCCAGAATTATACAGAACAATCTTTTTATTTGCTTATATATTTTTAAAATGGCTCAAGTTAATGACTGCTGGTTTGTTCTGTGCCGAGAAACTGCTGTTCCTGTTTCATCTTGTAATTATTATGGATCTTTTTGATATCTAACACACAACTCCTTGGATAATTTCCCTAAACATAATAGGCAAAAATTCCATCAGGGATAAAAGCAAAAAGCACAGTTTCACTGAAGTAAGAAGACTGATTAGTTTTCTAATCACTGACAGTAGCATACATTACTCTCAATTGATAATGCAGCTGTTAGTACCATCTTCCTATTTAAAGCGATGAAATTTTTTTCTGTACTCTTTTACTATTCACCTTCAAATCTCTTCTAATCTCACTGAATTAGAAGAAATAGCCAGCTCACATGGTAGCCACTTCTGTAACAAAACACAGAGGATAAGAAAAATACTGTATACTTGCAAATCAAGAAGCTTATATGGAAAGAACACAGACTATATTTCATGAATATAATATTTTTTTAAAACTTTAGGAAGTAGTTGACTTCATAAATATGTACATCTTAATAATATCTGAATTTTAAAGGGTAAGGCAGTTGTTAATTTTAAAGTTATATATTTTCATTTTCTCTATCTCTGATACAACATAACTAACACTATCAGATTTGGGAAAAATTTAATGTAGCTTTCAATTTATCTTCTGCACTTTCTTCACCTACTCTGTATTTCTCACAGTAGCATAAATCTACATTTCTCTTTTTATTTTTCTCTTTTCTTCATCTTTATCCTTATTTTATTAGCTTGAAAGTTGGAAGCTAAAGGATAAAAAAATAGGACATAATTCAAATTATCCCCATTTTGGCTAATAATATTTACTTTTATTTCTTCTTAGTCCTCTCAGTTTATTCCCAGGAACAACAAGGTGGGAATAGGAAACTATCTTAACTGAACTTACTTGATAGTCTCCTGACAACAACATTTCCCTCCAGAACTGGAGAAAAATTAAACCAAAGGACTGCTCAGATCACTAAAAGGGCACTGCCTTTCTCTTGCTCAGTCTGTATCAGCAAAAGCAATAGTCTTGAAGAAAGTCCATCCTACCACATCGTTTAAGGTGGGATAGGAGAGGTAGAGGTTCCTGGGTCCAGGCCATACGGTCTGAGTTGGAGAGGGAAGGTAAGGGCACAGCACTTATGCCCAAGGAACAGGGGCTGTTTATGGCCAGGGCAGATATTGAAGGTCTGTGACACTTCCCCACCCCCAAATATTCCTCCTCACTCCATAGGAAACTGTTAAACATAGTTACCCATCTACGCAGGATTAGCAGCTACGTGAGCCATAGCTCTCAAAATCACTGTTAAGCTGAGAAATCTCTCCTGATAGTTTGTTTAGTTTTATTCTATCTGAAAAATCAATAAAAGAAATCATTCCATCTGAAAACTAATTTTTAAAAGTCACTTCCCTGAACTATCTCTAGATTAACCTGCTCCAAGTTACCTCATTTCGTAACAAGCCATTCTTTGTCTGACTTTCACTATATATTTTAGATTCTTTAAATGTAGAACTCTTTGCTTACAGAATATCTAGTTTGATATTTTAACAGTTTTTGACCCTATTCCTTATTTGAGAAATTACAGTAGACTTCTCTTTCAGTATGAATTGAAGGGAGTTGTGTAATGAAAGGACTGATTTTTTTTCTATTGTCTATAGTAATTTCTATACTGTTATTTGATTTTCTTTTCTTCTCTTTTTTAGGTTTGTAATAAGGCATATCAAAAGTATAAGTAAAAATTATGATCTCTTTTGCTTTCATGTAAAACTCAAGTTCTGTAAGAGAAATCAGGAACATGTACCAATATATGCTAACTAATTTTTCACAATCTCAATTATTTTTCTTTAAGAGAGAGAGCCTACGTTCAGTCTGTGACAGGTTTCAATTTATTAGTTTATCAAATCTCTCATTTTAAGCAACTGCAATTATACTATCCAATAATTTTTTGTCAAAATGATTGTTTCTGACTTTTAAAAATTGTTTCCTTTAGTAAAAATCAATACTAATTAAGTTTTCTGTACTTCATATTCCTATTTTCCATATTAGTCCTCCAAATATATTTTGCACAAATATGTTGTGTAGGATCCATCTCACCAACTATTGTCTTCTACATCTTAAAGGACCACTTTCCATTTTCTTTACACTAAGAGAAGATTTATCTTATTAGGAAAAACTAAAGTCCTTAATAATTAATTGAACAATGAAAATGTCTATTATTTCTGAATCCTACATAGTACAGTCCCGCTTTCAAAAATATGGTGGCTACATGTTATGATTTTACACTGCTCAAGTAGAAATCTTAACCTTAGTCACCGGATTGTTATGTAAAAGCACTGCTATTCCTCTCTCCTATATCTTTGCCAGTATATCTCTGGTAATGTTATCACCAGCCCAAATATATCCTGCTTTCACCAACTTATCAATTTCATCTAAATCCTCACAAAAAGCTGTGCAGAGATCTTCCACATTGAGTTTGTTGGAGGCATAGAATTGCATTCAAAAGTATGTGCAGATCACAGGATAGGAATCTCAAAAGCAGCACAGCAAACTAAAAGATCAAGACTGGGAAAATTAAAAAACAAGCACATGTAAGATAGAAAGACTGTGAAAGAATTGAATTCTCCTTATAATACTTACACAACAGTTACTGCAGTGATTTCCAGTTTATCAGAAACAAAGGTGTTTCATTACATACATGAACTGTGAAAGAAGAGAGAAAAGAAATTGTGGACACTGCTTTTCCAAATGAGAATAGTAAGGGAAAAAATCTATTGAATTTGATAAGTGGAGCATATTAGTAACTATCCTACCAATATTGGATACCTTTCAAGCTGGCATGTTATCATTTCTACCTCTCTCTATTGGTATTAGATTGCCTGTTAAGAAAAGACTAAGAATTAGCCATTTTATGTAAGAACTCTGAAACTTTGAGATCAAGAAATTTTTTTGTGCAATCCTTCCAAGGTAATATTTTCCTAAAAGTTATTTATTGTAGTATCACTGGAATTAAGTATAACTAAATTCGAAATATCCAAACCTCTCAATATTTAAGGTATTAATCATCAAGAAAGATGTAAAAAAGTGAGGCTGAAATTTCTGAAAGGACATTAGCCCCTTAGCTACTGTTTCCCTGTAAGAGTAATTTAATATTTACATATTTTCAGATACTTTGTGTATAATAATCAAACTCCACAATTCACTACTGTAAGACTGTTTATTTAATCTAAAGTTATTTCTCATAATTAAAGCCAAATTCTACCTAGGGAATCAGAACCTTTATTTTAAAAATTATGGATTCTATTAACTGAGTTGAAAATACCTTCATAAGTCATTTTATCTGAAAAGTTCTTAGATGGATCTAAAGAAGTTCAAATGTAAAACCCCTAGCAATGCATAAAGGAGTTCAAAAAGTAGTCTCTAGCAATGTTTAAGTTCTTAGAGTTTTGTTATTATTATTCTGTTTTGATACAGTTTTGAGGGTATCTTTATTCCTTACCTGTAGTTGAATTATCTTCCCATGATTCCAAGAATAGTTGAGGTTATAAGGAACCCCTGAAGAATTATCTTGTCCAATCCTCTTCATGGCATAGAAAAATTTTCTCGGTTGTTGAATGCCATGCTATTTAGAGACTCCGTGAATCCAATCCAAATGATTGGTTGCTTTGCAAATGGAATATGTTTGATTAACGAAATTAAGATAAACACAAAGAACAAAAAAGACTAAAATGTGGAAATCCAATCTAAATATGAAACTCAACTATATTGGATAAGCACCTTCATAAATATAGAATCATAGAATATCTATGTCATTAATGAAGAGATTAAACAACACTGGTCCTGTGGGACTCCTGACAGACACCACTTGCCGATGATATCCATTGGGACAATGAGCCATTGACCACTACCCTCTGGATGTGACTGTCCAACCAATTCCTAACCCACCAAACAATCCACCCATGAAATCCTTTTTTCTCCAATTTTGAGAGAAGCTTGTTTTGGGGAACCGTGTCCAAGGCCTTACGGAAGTCCAGATAAATGACATCCGTAGCCCATCACTTCTCCACTTGATACAGGCACTCTGTTTTAGAAGGGCATTAGGTTGGTGAGACAGCTTGCCCATGGTGAAGCCATGATGGCTGTCTCAAATCACCTCCCTGTCCTCCATGTGTCTTAGCACAGCTTCTAGCAATATCTGTTCCTTCCCAGGCACAGAGGTGAGTCTGACAGGTTGTTAGTTCCCAGCATTCCCCTTTCTTCACTTTTATAGATGGCATACTGTTAATCATGCAGTTATTGGGAACTTCACCTGAATGTCTTGACTTTTCAAATAGCATGAAAATGGCTTGGCAAATACATCAGAGGAGTATGTTTTCTTTGACATTCCTCCTAAGTCTGACATTCCTACAGAAGCCCTTGTTATTCTTTGCATCCCTTGCCAAGTTTAGCTCCAGCTTCTCCTTAGTCTTCCTTCCTTCCTTCCTTGAGAACATCTTGGGAACTGCAAAGAGGTAAGCCTCACCTCTGCCTGGGAAGATCGTGGAGCAGATCCTCCTAGAAGATATGCTAAGGCTCATAAAAGACAAGGAGGTGTTCTGAGGCAGTCAGCACAGCTCTGCCAAGGGCAAGTTGCTTCTGACTGACCTGGTGGCCTTCCATTATGGAGTGACTGCAACAGTTGCCAACGTAAGACTGACTGATGTCACCTAACTCAATTTCTGTAAGGCCTTCAACACTGTCCCACATTGCAGCCTTATCTCCAAATTGGAGACACGTGGATTTGAAGTGTGGGATAGCTGTTCAAGAAGGAATTGGCTGGCTTAATGGAGCCAGAGAGTGGTGGTCAGTGACTCTATGTCCAGGTGGAGACTGGTAAAAAGTGGTGTCCCTCAGGACTTTGTCTTGGGACTCTGCTCTTGAATACCTTTGTCAATGACATAGAGAGGTCAAGTGCCACCTCAGTAAGTTTGCAGATAACATGGAGCTGAGTGGTGCATATGACACAACAGAAGGAAGGGATGCCATCCAGAGCTCCAGAGAAATCTGGACAAGCTTGAGATGTGGGCCCACAAGAACCACCATGTTTTTTGTTTTTTTTGTTTTTCCTTGTTCTATTGTCTGTTTCTTATTTAAGCCATATGCCAATTTTAATAAATCTAAATAATAAAAATGTAAACATACTGTACAAATGATATTTTGGCTAATCATTGGCTTAAGTGCCATTTTTTACATCTTTTAATTTTCATTTATTTAAATTCTAATGCCAGCTGTAATTGTCATAATTAGATTGAATTTTGAGATGTCACTACCTCCACAGTCAATTTTCACTACCCTTACTCCATAGATCAATTCACAAGAAGCACAGAGGGTAGCACAAGAAAAACCCTAGTTTGCTTCAAAAGAAGCCAATTAACAAATCTCATTTAGTGTTAATTGCAACAGCAGTTCTCATCATAGTTTAATCAACAGCTTGCTAAAGCAAGCTAGGAGAAGGCAAAAGACAGACATTGATTTCATGCGCAGCCAGAACTGTATTGACACATTTCAAACACTGAACGTCTCACAGATGGGAAGTCGTTCCCAACAGACTGGAGTGGTTACTGTCCATACAAATTGTTCTACAAAACTCAGAGGCTTTAGCCTTAAGAAAATAAAGACATATTTGATATATATTATCGCAAGACACTAAGGAAAAAAGCTGCATCTTGTATTGAATTCCTTCCAGTGGCACATTTTTAGAACCTATTCCACTGTCTTAGCTATAAATCTTGACCTTATGTACAGGTTCATTCTATCGTTCAAAGTCAAGTCAGGTAATCACATATTTCTGTATGTTAATATTGGCCTCTACAACCTGTAAACATGAAAAAAGCTAAGCAAAATGTTCATTATATATGAGTGCATCTCTGTTTAAAAAGTGTTGTTAGTTTGCAACTATGGCTGCCATTCAGACTAAAAAAGCTTGCAAAACATGTGAGTTGCTCCAAAGCAGAAATTTTCACATTTCACAAATGCATTAGTCAGTTAACTGAGATTCTATGAAGCTCTGAAACACTGCTTTGTGTGTTGGGCTTAAAACTGAAAACTACTTTTTTATTTTTGTGCCCTTGGAGTTTGGAAAGAGACATTGATGGTAAAACACATATGTGGCAACACTGACGTGAACTAACAATCTGTAGTGAAAGCTGATGCAACTTTTCCACCTGTTAAAATGCCTTCCTTCAGAGGAGCAAGGTGTTTTTCAAATAACATCTGCATTAAAACATTAAATTCTTTAACAGAGTATGTTTAACTGAATTTAATTTCTTGTCCCTCTTAAGTGTGTAAGTCTTTGTGACCATTGGAAAAGTCAAGAAAATTGAGGAAGTCCTGATGTAATTTAGATATATAAACACCCATTTCAAAAGTTTTCAAGCAGAACAGCTGCATTCTATCCTATCCTCCATCCAATCCAATCCAATCCAATCCAATCCAATCCCATTTTACTTCTGATTGGACTTTAAACAAGAAAATATAAAATTTGCCGTTAAAATTGACTTCAGAATGGAAAAACCCAAGATTTACAGTAATGAAAAGGTTGATGTAACATTTATAGTTATAAGATATTTCCATGAGTTAAATCAAGATACAAAATACAGGGCAGATTAAATCTAAAATCTAGTTTACCAATGCTGTTCACAACTGAGCCAGAACATATTTATAATCTTTGAAATTCATAAAATGTTATTTTATCCCTGGGTTTGGAAGAGTTAGAGACACAGACAGAGAGTGTTTTTTAACTTCCCCTCCAATATGTTCTTTCTTAAAATTGCCTAGTTTTTCTATAATGTACAGTACAAAAATAATTTTTTCACAGTTCAATGGTCATTTTTGAATATTTAAATTTTGTGAAATATCTGCAATTTTGGTGACTTAAATAATATCTGAGGGTGGGAGTGCTGTTTCTTCGTTTATTTGTTTGTTGTTTGGTTGTTGGTTTGGTTTGGTTTTCTTCACATTCTGGATGTTTTAAATCCTTCTTCTTAGAATATTTTTCTCTTTTTTTTAGATCACTTAATGAAATTCAAAAGATCAATATAATTTCTTGTGAAAGAATAATGTACCACAAGAGGCAAAGAAGTCTGTCGTGTCATAGTTAGCATGATATGGATCAGAATGCTGTGACAAACTAATCAAAAGCTGTATTTGGTTAAAAGAGCCAGTCACATGAATATATAAATGTGACCCTAGTCTTTGCATTCAGTTTTAGATTCAACTCTGCACAGTCCTGCTTTTCTGCTTCTGAGAAACCCAAAACTACTGCAGCATGCCTTTGCCTGTTCCATCTGCTCAGCTCAACAACTCCTTATTTCATACAGAGAATCTTTATTGTTATAGGGTGTTCCCATCCTTTTATTCTGCTACATCAAGAAACTAAAGTTGCCAGGATTTGTACTGAGGATGCCCTGTTGGGCCTCTCTAGGGTGTACCTTTGCCTTTCAGAACCTGAAGCCAACAAAATTTGAATACTTGAAACACTCTTTAGTGGTGGCTTTTTCCTTTATGGCTCTACCATCACTACCTACAAGGTGTTGAGTTAGTTTGGTTTGCTCTTGGGGCTTTTTTCAGCTGTGAGCTGTACATAAAACCTTATGTACAACTAAACACATAGTATTTCTCTCTAGATCAAATCAGTGGCTAATTCATTCATGCTCATTTCATACTTTCTGTCTATTTTTCCTAATCATTTTATTTATTACATATTGAGGCTGGGGGCAAGATCCTATAGGATAAAGAGAATTCATCTCCCCTTTCTCTTGTGGTAACCACAGCTGCATCCCAAAAACCTCAGTACCACAAACAGCATACAATATGAGGCCAACCTGCCCTTATGATCATGATGTATCCATTTCTAAGTGGAATAGCACCTAGAAAATAATGAAAATCTAGAGAATAAAAATGTGAAAGATTTTTTTTTGTGAATCTGTACTAAATTCTTATGTGAACCTTTTCAGAAGGAAAAAAAAAA